>CM032632.1:20208575-20621090 GCA_019097785.1 Fraxinus excelsior
CTTTCTGTCCCGTGCTTCAGCGGTCAGCCACTTCACTCTTGGCAATCAGCCTTCGACTCTGTGCCAGTAGTTACCGGAAACAATTTCTCAAGAACATACTCAAAAAGGTAATCCTAGATTGCCTTCTTTCTTGGCAGACATCAATTAGAATTCTTAAATTTAAGAGAAATGAATACAAAAGGCAAGTTTACACTAGTTCATTGTACGTATTGTCTAGGCAAAACTCGAAAGCACTACAAAGAAATCAGCTCAACGCATTGTCCCTGAAAACACTAAACATTTTCATGAGATTTTAGTTGAATATTGCGGGGAATGTCCACGAGAAGGAAGAAATTAGGAACAAAACCTTCATGTTTCTGCTGTACAAATGGAAAATGGAAGTTTCACTTATTTGGTCAAAACCTCTTACATTCCTACACTGTCACTGCCCCGTATCCATTAGAATCCTCAACCTTCGAGTTGATTTCATGAAGTCGCTGCAATATCCACGAAGAAAAGTTACAAATTCACAATAAAACTAGAGAATAAGCTTGATGCAGCGTAATATAACATCATGTTCATATAAATGGAAAAAATGAACTTAACT
Organism: Fraxinus excelsior; assembly: GCA_019097785.1. NCBI lineage: Eukaryota > Viridiplantae > Streptophyta > Magnoliopsida > Lamiales > Oleaceae > Fraxinus > Fraxinus excelsior. Next base: position 20,209,162 of record CM032632.1, read on the forward strand.
TACCTAAAGGGTTCATCGCCAAGTTGCCTAACTGCACCTGTTACATCCTGATAGAAAACATGGTTCACGATCCTAGAACTATCAATATCAAACATGCTTGTCAACTTTTTGCACAGTTCTTCATAAGAACTAAACAAAGAAAGGTTGACAATGCGACCCACATCCTCATATTCCATGAAAACCTTACAATGACTGGCCTCCAAGTCGAGCTTGGGATGAAAGCCGTCACTTGATAATCGCTCTGGAGTACTATGTTGACGTAAAGTATGACCACATCCATCAGAAGTGTTTTCCATCTTGTCTAAATTGCCTTTCGAAGAACTTTTGCTCTGAGAAATTTGTTGTTCAGTAAGTATCGGTTGACCAAAAAGCACAAATGGGGTCGTCTTCCCATTATCAGAATTCTTTGAAGTTGGGATTGAATTTCCTATAGTTTGTAGACAAGAAACACTCTCGTTATTGCCAGGGTTTATTGTGTTTGGATTGAAGGCTCCCTTGGATATAGCAGTTTGAAAAAAATCGGACTGTAGTTTACTAATGTAGAAATCTGATAACGATAAACCATATTGAGCATGCCTGGCTCCCTGCATGCCAGCAGGAGTGTTGTCATGAAGATAACCAAAGAGGTTGCCAGAACCGATTAATTGCCCACCAGAAAAAGCCGGCAAAGGATAATGACCATTTAGAGAGAACTCGGGATGTTGTGTTAGTTTCAATTTCTTTTGCGGGGGTGAGAATGGAGAAGGATAGATGGTGGGCATGTTTGAAACTAATTCCACCAACCAAGGATTGACTCTTTTCACATTTTGAAGCAATTCAGGCTCGTCCCATGCTACCTGCAATGATTATCCTGAACTAAGTCATGAATGTAATAAAATAAGTAGAGATTATCGAGTTCTTTGACATTTCATTCGAAGAGCATTTCCCTAATCACCAAACAAGAAGATAAAGTTCAACATTAAGACATAATACATCAAATGAAGCTCGTTTTGACAATTCACAATTTTCATAATTGGTAGTATGGTAGCAAAATTCTGACTTATAACTGCAAGCGACAAAATGGGAGGCACTAAAATATATGTTGCATTTGCACCCCGATATTTTTATCATAGGTTTCAGATACTCATGACCTGTAACATATGTGTGTGAAGGTAGAATAGAATCATTCAACAATTGAAAGAACTTATACATCAAAGCATTAGTCATATCAAGAACGTGAGCACTGAACCTAGTTATTGCATCACTCAAGCTCGTATGGAAATTGTATGCAAGATTGATGTGAAATTGCTAACAATAGTTTACTGTTTGAACATCAAATCATAGCAAAATATGTGCAAAGAATACGAAACTACTGATTAAATACCAAGAAAAGTTCAACACAAATATAACTCTAGCCGAAGTTGCATCTGAGCAATGTCTTAAACAAATCATATTACCTGGAGTAGCCGCCAAGGTGAATCAGGCCAGTGAACAGGATCAACAACCTGAGCTGTGGAAATTGTTCCCATGAACCAACTAACACGTAAAGAATCCTCTGTTTCAAAGGCCATTTTGAACCTCATTCCGGAATACCATTGAGTCTGTAGTGCCATTTTTACAAGAGAAGCCTTCACACAGAACTCGGGAGTGCTAGCTCGAGGATAATAAACCACCTCAAATGGTTGTCCAGCAGCAGCAAGAGTTGCAGCTTCAATAACTGATTCTGCCTTCACTCTTCCCCTGCCAGTGGAATTCCCACTTGAATTTTGGTTACTATTTCTCACCAACTTATTCTCACTTTCTATCAGAACTGATGAAAACCCTCCATACGGCATAACACTATTCCCACGTACTGGATTCCACCCCGTTGGGGCTTCATGTCCAGCAGCAATTTCCCTCTTCGCTCGCCTGATTCCAACACAAAGATCCCCATTTTCTGCCCTCAGAAACACAATTGAATCGCCTGCCACAAGCTTCTTATGGTTCACGAATGAACTCCAGCCTGTTGTCAACAGATGACGCCTTGGTGTCCCTCTGTATATATGTCTGAATTTCCAGGTATCCCCATGAACATCCTTTGCAAGAATGGTCTGAACGGGAGGATCTGCAGTATAGTCCAAACGAGGAAAAAGTGTCTCCGCACAATATCTAGGTACCGAAAAACCCCCACCATTATTTGCATCTGATTGTGTTAACGTCTTCGCAAAAGACGGGGGTTTGTCTGTATTCTCTGATCCAGTATTTCCATCAACATCATCATCGTCAAAATCAACATCATTCCCACTAACAGGAACCAATTGAATTTTTGCAAAAACCTCATCGGTCTCAGGATCTGCCATGAATTTAACTGCAGAAACTCTACAAGGCACATAAGCCGGAATCCTCAGACAACTCCTAAAATCTACATTCCCACAGGCATGCTCTGCGTGGCCTTGAGGAAAGTAAAATACTTTCGTGTTCACTGGTAGCATTTGCACCATACTGCCGGCACAGGCATGCCATAATTGAGAATCCAAACCTCTCTCAGTTTCCTTCGTTTTTTCTTTATATTCCATAAAAACTCTCATCAAATCTATCTCTCTCAAATAAATCAGTTCACAAAAAAGTCGGTCAGGCAATAAAATATAAATGATGCAGTATTAAGGGAAAAAAAAAAAAAAATTAGCTCAACGAATTCAATTTTATACCCATCTCCAAAATCACCAAAAAATACATAATTTTCCCCAAATGAACTTCTGAACACCTTCAAAAAATACTTCCTTGATCTTCCCACAACTTCTTAAATCCAACAAAATTTAAAGAAAATTCAATTTATAAAACTCTTTACTACTTTAATTTAACTACCAAGAGAAAAACCCACAAAATTTTTCCCCAGAAAATTATCACTTTTGCCACAAAAAAACCACACCTCAAAAAGATTGAATTTTTAACTCATAATTCCACCAAATGGAAGCCCTTTCTATCAATTCTACCCTCTTTGGGAAAATTTCAGCAAGATATATAAAAAGAAAAGCCCAAATTGATCTTACTCTTGATTGAAGAAAAACCCTTACCATTGAATAGCTTCTACTTCAACTCTCTCTCTCTCTCTCTCTCGCATTTAAAGCGTACTCAATTCACACACTGACTGACGTACGTAACGTAAGCCCCCTCCCCTCTGCCTCTAATATGTGTCTCACTTTCACTAGATATTCATGTATCTGTGTGCGTAAGCAGATGTAAAAGCATTGGAGATGATGTGTCCTCTCCTCACATGTACACAAAAAGCCTCTTTTCTGCTCCGTTTTCACAGTTCACCTCATCAGTTTTTTTTAACTTTTTTTTTTTTTTAATATTTAAGATTTTATCTATAATTAATTTTCTGACCTATTTCTTCGGATCTGATGTAGTTTGAGAAGTCAGCCTAGCAACAAAGTAGCAAGCTATCCCAATCCAATTTTCTTTTCTCAAAATAAGTCATGTTTGACCATTATCATATCAAAATTCTTTAATTTTTATATTCATTTACACAATACAATATTTTATACTTAATTAAAAAAAAAAAATCTATTTTTTAACTACACATTCTCCAAAAAATCATTATTCAAAATTTCATTCTCTCAAAATAACTTTATAATTATCTTTTCTTAATATACTCCTTCAGTAAATTCAAGATTTTTCATACTTTTTGACTATGCATTCTCCAAAAAATTATTATTCAAAATTTCATTTTCTCAAAATAACTTAATAATTTTATTTTCTTAATATTCCCTCCGCCCCATTTATATATGCTGGCTTTCCTTTTTTTTTTTTTTTTTTTTTAATCTCAATTATATAGTTCGATTTCTTAATCCGTATGAAAAATAAAATCAACTTATATAAATGAGACCGAGGGGGTAATGATCCAAGCATTCGGATGAGCACGGATGATCAGTAGTCGACCGTCCAATATATGGGAAAAGAATAATTCTATACGTACATAATCATTTACCGAATTGACAAGTGGCGGCCCCTTATTAGGGGGGCGTCCATGGGCCCGGGCGCCCCCCAATAGGGGCCGCCACTTGTCAATTTGGTAAAAGATTATGTACACGTAGCGCGATCGATGGGAAAAAAAATCCTGACGAAACCAGCGGCTCATTGGGTGTTGATTTGGTCCCTACTGTCTAATTAATTATGCCACGAAAGTATGTTAATAAGAGCTATTGAGGTTGTACAATTAGTACTATTTGTTTTGTAGATAGAAAATAATAAATTTATTCTCTTACGGCAGCCGCCGATTAGTTTAATGAATAACTAATGTATCCTAAGATGTTGAAAAGGCCGAGGTATTGTGCAATCGAAGCATACTTTGAGCGGAGTTGTATTCGTGTCACTTATCTTTAATTTGGTGTAATCAAAGGTTCTAATTTGATTTGCTTGCAAATTTGATCACTCATCTTGAATTTGGTACAATTAGATCACCCAACTTTGATTTTCATGCAAATCTAGTTATTCTGTCCACTACCCATCAGCTTAATTAATATAATATGTCAACGTAAACGATAAAATTACGTGCATGTTCGCGTAAAACAACAATAGACATCACATTTCTTTAAAATACACTTCTTACATAAAACTTATAAGCTAAACAATTCATTAGTTTTTGAGCTTCATTATTTGATATTATAATTTTTGGAATAGTATTTTTAAAAAAATATATATGATTAAAAAAGAAGAAAATATTTTGAATTTACGCGTAATATCATTTTATTGGAGAATGTGCGATTAATTGATTATAATTTTAATGGGGACAAACGGATCCGATCAATATACTGTGTTCGAATCACCTTATTATAGAGGACAAAGATTTGCAAGCAAATTGAAGTTTGGTAATCTGATTATATAATTAAACACGAGTGATTAGATTTGCAAGAAAATTGAAGTTGTATGACATAATTGCATCAAATTAAAGATGAGTGATCCTGGTGCAACTCTACTCGAAGTTGGGAGACCGACTATGCATTTATTCCAACTTTAATTTCATAATAAATTGGGTTTTGAAAATGACTAAAAATCCTCTTTTTGTAAGTGTAATTTAAAGGGACCCAATACATATTGTTGCTAAGAAATTTCCCAAAAAAATAATAATAATAATTACGCAAGTGTTTAATCATCGAGTTAACAACTCGTTCAAGTGAAAATAATCAACGGAAGCCGCTATTTACATTCACAAAAGTTATATATCTATCCCACTTCAAATCTATTCCTATTTGAAATTCCGAAATTTTCAAAAAATATTATTCACATCCACGTCGAATTCCAATATTGTTTTTATTTAAATTCATACATTTAAATACTACTAGGTTTAAGCAACGTGCAATGCACGTTTGCTTAGTTATATATAATTTTTTTGGTTCATTAAATAATTAATGATGTAATGTTTATGTAATTAATAAATAATTACACATTGTGATATATTAATTTTAATTTGAATAGTGTTAAATTCTAAATTAAAATGTTTAAGTTTGTGTTTCGTACTATTATATTATATTAAATTTTGTATTTAATCATGAACTTTTTATACATAATAAAATAATAGATAACATTATAATACAAAACTAAATAAATAAATATTTTTTCTTCATTGAGTTCAATGTACCTTACCAAATAAACTATTAGCATTTTTAAATTAATAATATTCACATCCATTTTGTTTTTTTAGTTTCATTTTTTCTTAGTGACTAAAATGTAGTAGTACAAAGTTTTTTGCATTTTCCATTCATTTATTAATAATGTTCTGAAATGCGTAATGCATTGCGAGACGTCGATATTGAGAATCAAGAATCACAAGTTTAGGCATGTCAATACGAAGAATAAGCGTCATAATACGTTTCGTATTTTTAATATTATTTTTAAGACATTAAATATATTTTTATTTTAAAAAATAATTTTTTTCTATATTATAAAAAAAAATAGATTTTTTACTATATCATAAAATCATCTAATATTTAAAAATAATACTTACTAAACATTTAATATAATACTATAATATTGCTAAATAGTGTTAGGAGAATTTTAATTTTTTTTATTAATTAAGGAACTAAACATGAGCATTAATCATAGGATTTATACGAAAAGTTTGCGAATTTGATAATTCCGATATCTAAAAATGGAGATGAAGGATTTTGATTCACAATCGAGAATGATTTCGACGTGAAGTTTGTGGGAATTCAACTGGGGTCGAACCGAATGCAATAAATACATAAAAATAATTTAAAGTAAATTTATATTTACTAATTAGATTCATTATATATCCTACAATTAGTCCCAACACTAAAAATTAAAAATAAATATGTTAAAATAGTTTATTTTGTTAAATTAAAATATTTTAAACTTATAAAAAATAATATCTAACATTAATATATTAATAATCAAGTGCAATTTAAATCAAATTTGAAAATTAAATAAATGAAAGAATGAAAGTGAATATTACAATTTAATTAGTTGTAATTCAAAATCAAATTAATCAATTAGACATACATTTTAACATAATTTTGATGAACATTTTAACATTTTTTTTTTGTCACTATCCCAAATTGAAAATTTATAAAACTATTGGAGTTAAGAGTATATATAAAATACACAATCCCACATTAGAAGTTTATAAAACTTTTGGAGAGAAGTGTATCTATAAAATGAGCATGACATCCAATACTTCTACATGGGCTTTAGAATTGTAAATTTTGAAACCCAATTATGGAGTTAAAATATTTTTAAATTAAAAAAATTCCGTTAGTTTTTCCGTTAAATCAAGAAATTCCATTAGTTTTTCCGTTAAAACAACAAAATTCCCTTAGATAGCCACTTTATATATAAAAGAGATACATTCACACCATTTTTATATATTTATTTCGTCATAATTTCTTCAATCCTTTTATATATCTCTCCAACGTTTTTATAAATGGTCGTGATGAGCAAGCACCAAGAGTTTGTCCAGATGAAAAGATTAAGAAATCTTATTCCTAATTTTATTCAGTTGTATGGAGAAATTTATAGTTGGAGAAGTGTTTGCTTGAACATTTTGCAACTTGTCTTCCCTTGGTTCGTGTTTCTTGAAAGTTAATAAATTATCTTTTATCATGAAGAACAGTCTTTGTTCATAATATTTCATTTCTTCGCCAAGAATGTTTCTGTAAATCTAGACATCAATCATTATTTCATAGGATGGATTTTGCTTATAGCTCGATCATTTTTTTTTTTTGGGGTGGTCAATATTGTATTGTTGATGTATACAACCATCACTTTCTGCAAATCTGCTACACCATTACAAGTTCTTCCGGCAAACTTTGTTATGCTTTATGTAGTAAGTGCATCGTTTCATGTAAAAACAGATCATTACTGACGGTGGAGCTGCAAAGAAAAAATAGAAAACTCCAACAATTTTCTTCAAAAGAATTTTTTGAAAATAAATATTAGAGGATGAATTTAGAGTGATATACTTTTACTTTGAAAATTGGGGAATTTCAAATTAATGACTACTAAGTTACTGAATGATTGTTAATTATTCGTTTTTAATTTTGACCCTACGTGCGGAATGAATCAATCAAAATCAACAAGTCACTTTAAATTGTTTGTAAATGATTAAGCATACATGTCCAATCATCCTAAGTTTGAGTATCGCAGTTTGTAATATAGAAAGCAATAAAGAAAACCAATAATTGTTGACGGGAGGTGGGGTGGGGTTGCCATTTTTTTTTTCTTTATGAGTTTTAGCCCCGGTTTGTTTCTCATTTTTCATCCATAAAAATGAAAAATATGACCGTTATTCATTACATCAAGCCATCAATTTTGAATTTCTATTTCTTGTGTGGGACTCAATAATAACTATATTTTTCATTCTCATTCTACAATAATGAGAATCAAACGGGCTTTAACTATTTTAATAATTAATCTATGATTGAAGAAATTGCCACTCCTTAAAATGGTCAAAATACCTCTCTTTTTTTTTTTTTAATTTTTCAAGTCAATTGACGGTGTTTTGGATGATTTTCGTCAAATGAATCTCACTGCATATTTATGAACTGTTAGGGACATTTGCTGGCACAAAATAAAGAGTAAGGTAAAGTTTGCAAAAATTAAAAAGGTTAGGGACCGCTACTGTAATTTTTCCTTAAAAATAATAAAATTTTCTTTATAAGAGTGGATATATTTATAAACCCTATGAATGTAAATACCAGCTCCCTAATCAATTTCGTTTTCATATACAACTTCTTGTTTCTAATCAACACTTGTCATCTCTTTTTGAAGTTCAAATAAAGAGAACTTATTCAAGAAAGACAAATAAAAAAAAAAACAAAAAAAAATCAAAAAATGAAATCCTAATTTTAATTGAAAATGAAAGATTCAATGAATATAATGAGATTATTTGTAATCATATTTCATCCTTCTACACGCTTTACTAAAACACACTATTGTTATTGACACGTATAATACAACTTGAGACTAATATTGTAGCGAATGATTATGATCCGACCAAGCGCACAACTGACTTTATTTGTAATTATATTTCTTTTTAACACTTTTTGTTAAATCACACTCTTGTTTTCAGCATGTATAATAAAAGTGGAGACTAAAATTGTATCGAATGATTATGATCCGACCAAGTGCATATCTAACATTACTAGTAATCATATTTCATCCTTTTAATATGTTTTGTTAAACAACACTGTTGTTATTGACATGTATAATGGTGAAGACTAATATTGTCTCGAATAATTATGATCCGACTAAGTGCATAGCTCACATTATTATTTTGTATACTACCACCACTTACTAAGAAAGGGACTTGTGAACCATATAAAAGTAGCTGCAAAATGACCACACCCTAGTGGAAATATATGAAAAATGGTTGAATACTTGGAGGAGAAAAAACAATAAATTCAAGATCAAAAGTGACATTGAGCCAAACCATGGCCCTTTCTTCACCCTAACATCTTTACAATTCAAGAAACATACATATGTCCCACGTCTAACGTTGATGGATTTTGTCCCTCAGTTGCTTGATGTCCATATACGATTATATATATATATATATATATATATATATATATATATATATATATATATATATATATGCAGACAGCTAGCATGCATGGTCACGAGAGATTATTATTTAGACAGAGACCATATCGATCAAGTTATTCCATGCCTTATTAATTTTATTCATGATTTTATACATATAGTTTAATAGCGTGCACCTAACATACTTTGAATGTAGTAGGTTTTGTTTGAAGTTGCTTGAGATCTCTTAGCGGAGGAAGAAAGTAATTATTGGTTTAAATAAAAGTTACTGAAACGTGTTATTGAGAAATTGTGGATACCATGAAATGCATTGTCAAAATTCACTATTGAATTTTATTTAGATTTTGATCAATTTTTTAAGTTGTACCAAACGGGGCTAACTTTGAAAATAAAAGGGCCGATTCATCTTTCACCTAAAAGACCAAAAGCCCTGAAGAAAAGCTAGGGGATAGAGATTTATCAGGTTATTTGACTTCGATGGTGAGTCCTACTAAGATCAGAAATTCTTGAAGACAGTTGTATATCTATGCAGAAATGACTTCTTTTTCGAATTCATATCTTTGGTTAAGGAAGTTTCAGCTTGGTTGGTAACAAGCAATGTGGAGGGGAAAAGGGTAAAAAAATAAAGCTTTCCATGGTTATGAACGGCTTATTCTTCTTCGTACTAGGATGCATTTATAACGTTATTCTTTATCGCAATTGTTAAAGCACCCTTCTGTAAGTTGGTTTATGTTTTCATTTTTATTCGATGTAAAATTCTATCCCTTAACATGCTCCCTCAAGATGGTGGCTCGTTTGAGCAGATCAATCTTGAAATTCGTGTGCTCAATTTTTTTTTAATCTTAATCAGATCGAATTGCTCGTTGGAGTTTAATGGACTCTGATACTATATTAAGATTAGATGTTTCATCTTAAAAGATTAACTTTATTAAGAGGAGTAACTCAAACCCTTATAAGTTGGTTTGTATTTTCATCTTTATTCGATGTGGGATTCTATCCCTTAACAATGACAACTACATCAAGTCACGGGGAAAAGACAGGGAGATGGATGTTTACCCAACCATATTAGAATAAGAGGGGTGGAAAAAAATAAAGTATGATGTTTAGGACTAGTTAAGATTCATTGTCGAAATTCCAACTTAATCATTTTGCTATTGTGAGTCATGGTTTATCTTACCACATAATCTTCGTGGACATCATTGTGTCTTGTAGTGTTATGTCACTTTAGAATATAACACAATTGTAGCTTATGTGTAATTATGAGAGTAAAAGTAAATCGAAAGTGCTAATTATCTATTAAAAAAAAAACTCGAAGGTCTCTCACTGAATATTTACAGTTACAAGACAACGAAAAATGGCATTGGCATGAATAGTTTTTGTGGCCCAAATGTTGATTTTTGTGAAAAGATTCGAAGACATCTCCAATTATGTGCACTCAACTGCTGACCAAACCCCAAATCTATGTCACATTGTTTTTTATAATTGGTCGGAGGTGTAGGTGACGAGAGTCTTTCAAGAGGGTTTCAAAGGATCGGTCTTTTTTTTTTTTAATTGTTGAAGTTTTCTTTGATTGGTCGATCAATATACGATGTTTCAACTGCTGATTATCCGTGGAAAAATGTTAGCTTTCTTTCTTCGCCAAAAGTTTGTTGGATTAATAATAAGAGCGTCTTCAACGTTAACGTGAATTACTTAAAAAAGTTGACGTGAATAAAAAATAGACAATGCTAAGAAAAAAAATCATCTCCGATGCATTGTCAAGCTTACGTGATGGGAGATGTTTTCTAGAACTCTATCTAGTTGTATATGTTTTGCTAGAATGCCGACTCGGCTTATTTTAGCAATCAAAGGAAAGAGAAATTTCTAAGAGAAAGAATTAAATATTGTGTTTTTAGAGTATTAAATTTTTTTCTCTTTATCTTTACTCTCTTTATTTTATTTTAATGTTAATAAAAACCATATAATCAGAACTATTGGATTGTAAATAAAATTCGTTGGAGATCGACTTTGAGTTTGACCGTCAATTCGTTGGATATTTTGATGAATTGTGGTTTAATTCCATGTATATTGTGTTTGCTAGGTAATAATCGATGAAAATGGTGAATTTGGAAAAAATATGATGAAAAGAGGACTCAACTACAAGAAATTCGAAGTTTGAGAACTAAAGTGCAAATACTAAAATGTTATGATCTCACGACGAATATTCGAGAGTGCTAGGAGTCAATTAGACGGGAAAAGAAGCCAAAGAGGTAAATTATAGTCAAAGTATTCTCATAATCAATTTTCAGCCGAACAAGTTATGATCCAAATTTTCAACATCAGATTGAAACCCATTTTTCTCTAAGGTAAAAATAAAAAAATAAAGCTTTCTATAAAACAAAAACTAGGATATTATGAAAAAAAAATGTGTATTCAAAGTCCTCATGATGTTAGCTAGCCTTTCTAACGCTTTTGAACGGCTTATTCTTATTCGTAGTTGGATGCCTCCATAATGTTATTCTTTTGCGCAATTGCTAAAGCGCCTTTCTTTTTTATGCTTTAAAGTTGATAGTCTTAATCGAAGACGAGGAACGACCACTAGACTAGGACACGTGGAAAAGATAGAGAGATGCGTGTTAATCCAACCAGATTAGAATAAGAGAGGGGCGCGACAAAAAATAAAGTATGTTCATATTGCTATTGTGAGTCTTGCTTTTGTGTAATTGAGAGAGTAAAAGTAAATCGAAAGTGCTAATTTTCTATTAGAAAAAATTCGAAGGTCTCACTTTATATTTACAGCTACAAGACAATGAAAATGGCATTGGCATGGATGGATGGATAGTTTTTGTGGTCCAAAAGTTGACGTGTGAAAAGATTCGAACACATCTCCAACTATGATGGGAACTTATACATAGGTTTGTCCCTCGTCTGTGCACTCAACTACTGACCAATTTCCCAAATCTATGTCACATTGTTTTTAATGATTGGTCGGAGGTATAGGTGACAAGAGTTTCTCAATTCGCGACATGTAAGAGGGGTTTTAAAGAATCGGTCTTTTTTGTAAGTTGTTGAAGTTTTCTTTGATTGGTCAATCAATATATGATGTTTCAAATGCTGATTATCGTGGAAAAAGGTTAGATTGGTAATTAATATTTTCATCGTGTTGTTGTGTAAGAGAACAAATAGAGTATAGGCTTCTTTGCCAAGTGTTTGTCAGAAATTTGTTTTTAAACGTAAGTATAATACTGAGAGCATCTTCGATGTTAATATGAATTACTTAAAAAATCGCCATATGAAAATAGACGAAGTTTGAAAAAAAAAAAATCATATTTTCAAGCTGACGTGATGCGAAAAATAAACATTACTTAAAACTTCGTCTAAATGTAAAGAGTTTGTCAGACATGCTTACTCAACAAGTATTCTAACCACGAAAGGAAAGAGGAAATTCCAAGAGAGAGAATTGAGTATTTTGTTTTTACAATTAATCTTGCACAATTTGTGGGATTGAGGTTTTTAAAAGCATTATCTATGAAAGTATTGCTCCTTGTACAAAAGGAGAAGCAATAGAAATTCACAAGAATAGACTCACATGTGGGTCCCGTGCCTTTTTTTTAAATACGCGGTGGGGCCCACTGTTTGCGTCTATTATGACCAATTTCTGTTGCTTCTTCGTCTGTACAATGGGAATAATTGTATATGTGACAATTTAAAATCATTTATAGAATTGTCTTGTCAGACCATCATCGGATTTTTGTTGGGGGTTTTATTTTCATTTAATTTTATAAGCCAATTGATGATTATATATACATGTATTATTTAATTTATTTATTTACCAAATTAACCAATAAGAAATATAGTATTTCATTTTTACACTACTTCTAACTGTAACCCCCCCCCCCCCCCCCCCCCCCCTATTTTTTTTTTTTTTTTCGCGAAGAATGGAAATTTAAATGAATTTACAATGTTATTTACCCTATTCCAATTAGTTTAGTGCTTAATCATTGGGCAAATTCACTAAATATATTGCTGGGTTTAGTTCTTATCAGAAAATATCTTGTTAAATGAGATTGCCAAACGGAGGCTTAGTTTTGTTACACCACGAAAAGTGTAGTACAACTCAGGGCCCAAGGCCATTGGCGTGGCCCATCTTAACTGAGCCTTTAGAACCCACTGAATATCAAGTTTAAACACCAACATCCAGTCAGTCAGACTGAGAAATCCTAGCCCATAAGAAAGTTAACTTACAAGTTTGATGTCTTGAACCTAAATTTTAATACAAGTCAAAAGTCAATAATTGCGTTTAACAATATATTTCATTGGATCCATGACTTTTCAATCACACGGGAAAACTATGGTTTTAATTCCCACTAACCAAATAGGGGCTAAATCTTTTCTGAGAATTGGTATTGGGTTGTTTGGGCTTACAGTTTATATATATTAGAGAAATTTACACTATTATTAGTATTGAAAAGGGACGGTTATCGAGCTGTAACGCTCTTCGAAACTCTGATTCACTTAACTTGAAATGTTTAACGAAGAAGATGATAAATTTCAATCATGGTCGAGATATATTTAACATGTAAAAAAAAGTTAAATAATTAACAACCATACTTGAATGTAGATTTTTCTTTTTTCGATAACTCGAGCAGACCACACGTGTAGGAAGACATGGCCATTACATCATTGTCACAAATGAAGGGAAATGATCATTGTGCTTACTATACCATGTTGATAAACTAGTTTGTATGGTGGGAAAAGTATGTACGATGTGCATATACACACTATACAATATGCTTGTTGAATGAGTAAGTGTAACTTATTTGATTTAAGCAGCAGCTTATCAAGAATGACTATGAATATTGAGATGCGTCCCATATTTGTCATTTCTTCAAAAAAGTCGTTGTCTCAAAACTTGGGTTGAGCTTAATTTGTAGTAGACTTTGACTTCGTTGAACTCTTCTACATTGTCCAATATGTGTTGGATGCCTATATTCCATTTTAGAAAGAGTGCCCGTGCTCACTCGACGGGCAAAAACTAGTCATTAGTTTTCATATTACTAAACAACTATGGAAAAAACGAGTTAAACATCTCTCAAACGCTGTCATTCCCACTAAACATTCTTAAAAAGTATAATATTTTTTTAAAAATGATACTTGTAAAGAAATGAAAAGAGATGAGACAATGAGTGGTTGATGTTTCCCAACCAACGCACCCACACATTCCTTGATGTTTCAACATCATTTCACAAAAACAAGACCCCATCGATTAGACTTTTTAACATCCAAAACCCCTTTGTAATTTCCTCATAATATTACTTGTTGATACCAAAAATCGTACATGTTGATCCCGAGGTTGACGACTGAGCACGAGCAAAGTCCTCCGGTACCTGAAACAAAGGCAACGAGGTGTGTCCTCGTCGCCCCTCCGATGCTTAAGTTAGAGAGAGAGTTTGAGAAAAGTTATGTACTTGTAAAATTATGTGAATGAAAGAACCTACCTGAAAAATGATCCAATGCTCCATATTTATAGAGCTAGGTAGTAGTGAACTCCTAGTAGGACTCATCACCTTATTTTTAGGAATTATTGTTGGGATGAGTGTCGGATTGTAACTAGAAGTCTAATTTTTCCTGATTTAAAGTGTTCCTCAAGGTAAGACTCCTTTAGGACCTAAGATTCCTCAATTGAGGTAATTGGATAGGGTTAGAGTCCTTTCAGGATGAGGACTAGCAACTCTCGATCACAGAGCACTTTGAGGATTTGGCTAAGGCAAAATCCCGAGCACATACCCCCGAGAACTACTAAAATGATTTTGGAGACATTCTGAAGGGTCCATCCTCGAGGTATCTCGAGGACTATACAAGCTCGAGGACCCGGGTCCTATAATCGAAAAGGGAGAGCCATGATAGTCCTAATGCTCGAGGTATCCATAATAATGACCACATCATTACTATTTCACGTATTTCTGTAAAATGGATTCAATTACGATGAGTTCGTGTTACCATGCCCATTCCTAGCTTGGACATTAACCATGAAAAATAAATTTTAGGATTATTATGACACTCTACATGGACCGGGCTGCAGATCCGTCCCTGGGCTAGTCGGGACCAACAATGATGGCATAATCGTGAGAGTTGGAGCTTCATGAATGTGAATATCCCAAAGTGCAGCACAAGAATGCATACAGCCCGGTTTGGTCCACCCCCCAATCCGTCCCTGGGCTAGTCGTGACCAACAATGAAGGCATAATCGTGAGAGTTGGAACTTCATGAATGTGAATATCCCAAAGTGCAGCACAAGAATGTATTTAGGCGTTCAAGCTAATAAGCTTTATGGGTTAAAATATAGAACCAGTCGTTATTTAGACTCGAAATGGAGGTAGACTATGAATGGAACAAAAATATTTCTCGTTACAACTCTCCTAGAATCGACTTATAACACATAACATGCGGGCCTATAAACAAAAAAGACGTGTCTAGGCAATAACCCCCACCTATCAAGAGTTCGGATGACTATAATAGTAAGGGACCGAGTGGTGAGACCAAATCATCCAAGGAACGTTGGGGACAAAGTGGTAGACCATGATATGAAGGGAAAAATATGGTGCAAATAGACAAACTCTATTCACGTTGTTGATATTGCTTAAAGTCAGGCGCTTGCAAATCAATACTCGAAATCTATTTCCATAATCGTTGAATAATGTCTTCGACAATCTAGGAAAGTTTAGTGGGGGAGCTTTGATGACTTTAGTGGAGAAGGATTTGAATCTTGAATTGTATCCATCTGTATCCTCGGCCAATAACTCGATAATTGAGAAAATTTTATCCACATCTTCATGATTTTCGTTCTAGTTATAGTCCAAATCCTCCAATCTTGAAATATATCTATTGGTGTCCTCGGCCAGTAACTCAATAATTGAGAAAATTTTATCTGTTTCCTGGTGATTTCCATCCCCTGTGGTAAATTGATGAGTTTTCCCTTTCACTTCTATCCAACTGGATCCCAACTCCTTTCTAACCTCTAGTTGTCTCATATGTCTCCTCATCTTTGCCACCTCCTTCCATTTCCCAGCTAACGCAAAGATATCAACCACCATCGAGCATTCACTCGAATTGTGTGGTTCAAGTTCCAACACCTCAGCTGCATAAACACCCAACTCTAAATCCCCCCAAATCCTACATCCATTCATCAATGTTCTCCAAATTATTGGTTTAGGCACAAAGGGCACTTGTTTTATAATCGTGTAAGCTTCTTTAAGCTTTCCCGCACGTGCAAAAAGGTCTACCATGCAGGCAAAGTGCACAGGTTCTAGTGAAATCCCATAATCCATATCCATGGACCTAAAATATTGCTTCTCTTCCTCTATATATCCACAATGACTACAACTGTGTAATACTCCCATATAACTAATATCATCAGGCGAAAATCTAGCATTTTGCATCTAATGAAAAATCATCATAGCTTCCACTCCATAACCATGCTGTGCATAACCCATAATCATAGAGTTCCATGTGACCAGATCGGGTTTAGTTAGTTCCACAAAAACACGCCTTGCATTATGAAAACTACCAGACTTCACAAACATCGAAATAGCTGAATTTCCAATACAAGTATTCTCCCCAAAGCCCCTCCTAAACAATTGACAATAAAATTGCTCGCTTGGTGAAATCATAGCTAAATTAGCACAAGCAGCCAAAGCACTAGTAAATGAATGAGAATTTAGTTGAGTCCCATCCACCAGCATTTTCTTAAAGACATTTAAGCTTTCACAGACAAACCCATTTTGCTGAAAACCTGATATAATCGAAGACCAAGAAATTGAATTAGCCTCAGGCATTTGCTCAAACAAATGCCAAGCATCATCAACCTGTGAAGCGCGGCACAACCCAATAACTATAGCCGTCCAGCTGATGACATCTCTATCAGGCATCACTGTAAAAAGCTTCAATGCAATGTGTGTTTTTCCTACCTTAATATAACCCATGATCATGGTATTCAAAGTAACTGAGGTCCTCAGGGGCATTTTATCAAACATTTTTCTTGTATAAAAAATCCTATTGTTTTCAATATAGCACTTGATCATTACATTCCAAGAAACTGAGTCTCTTCTACCCATTTGGTCAAAGATTTTTCTTGCATGATCAACTTCCCCTTCGAGTGAGTGCTTCGCCATTCTTTTTGTCTGTCTAACCAAAGGATCATCCTTAGCATACTTTGCAAATTCAATACAGACATTTGAGAAATGAACTCTACGATTACGTAGTCTATGCATGCAAAAGGGTTTTGTATATTTGGACTGGGTTAGGGTATAGATTTTGAACCATATTCTGAAATGGATCATTACAAATGTGCAAAGGCTAGCTACATTTGTCTAGGAAATATTTGAGGTTATTTCACGATTAAGTGATACTTACAGAAACTGGAAATGGGAGCCCTTCCTCCGACACATGCTCTCTATATCTAATTGCATTATCAATCACATTTTGAGCCTAATCTAGTGGTAGGTGAGCTAGGCTCAAAAGGTGCCCACTCTTCCCGATCCGAAATGAGAAGCCTTTCCTTTTCGTCTATATGACATAATTTTTCTAATGTAATTCAGTCTTACTAGCATTTGCTGCGACTAAGCTCAGCGTTAGTTCGATCCATATCAATAGTGGATGTTCATGCATTGAATGCATGTTTCCCCAATATGAAAGAACCGAGAAGCATGTGCGCCTACCAAGCATTTGGTAGCTCAGTGCGGAGCAAATAACTACCAGTAATATTTAAGCCTCCATTTTTAAGCAATGGGGACAAATGCCTTGAATCCTGTCCTTGATGGTGATCATAGCGTTGGGAAACTGATCAAATGTTTTCTGTCTCAATGTCGGTGTGAAAATCCATTATTGTTTGTTGCTTTTTACAAAAGAAAATTAACAGCACTAAATTATTTGAAATCTATTGAATAAAGTGTAGATTAAACTTATGAATTAGGTTAAAACTGTAGGCAGGTGCAAGAATTCCCTGACAATTCACAATCGCGAAATTTCACACCACATACACCAACAAAAAGCCAAATGATCCTAAAAATTGTTCTCTCCCCTTCCACCAGACTATGAGAGTATCGATTACAATTTAATATCTTGACATACTTACAACCTCCAGTTAGTCTGGATGCAGTGACCAAATTCAGAGTTGCAGGGCGGATGCGACTACCAAGTTTTTCAAATCTGATTCATAATCTTTGTGCAACTGTAGCTACAATTTTTCGTACCCAATGCAGAAATTAGCTACAAATAAAGATATTTGCATTTACTCAGTATATAAGTACATTCGACTAGACAAGATGAACTGAGGCACAAAAAGAATTATTCAAGATAAAGCTAAACTAAGAATATGGAGCGACAAATTCAAATGTAGTCATTTTTATACTGAAGCTATTTGGAGATTAACAGATGCTTACAGGATTATATTTTCCAAAGCGCTTAGATGTACACAATGAGTTTCTCTGCTAAAGATTGTGAAAGATCCATCATTCAAAACTAACGTCTTGTTCGAGATTCGGCGGCGCCTGCCATCAAGGTCCTGGACCAAGACATGTCAGTGAGATTGCACCACTTGAAAGCATAATTTATAGTCTCTAAGTAAGTTGTAGAAACAAAGCAGGAATGTCGAACAACAAGGCATCTGTGGGTCTAAAATTCAATAACAGAAAAGGGTCTCAAACAAAGATCAAGGATGTTGCTTTCAGAAGAAAGCTCATTAATTGATACCAAAATGCATCTTTTGATTGATAAAATTTCTTGACGAATTATACAAAAAATCCTAGTTTAATGCATCTAAAAACCAAAATGCCTGTGTATGTACCTGTTTCAGATTAACAAATATATGCATAAATATTTACACAAATAAGGACATAGTATAATATTGTCAAAATAATTTACTTACAGCACTATCTAATGATTCAATGGCATTATTGACCTCAGCAGCAGAATTGTATGTCATGAATCCGAAGCTCCTGGATCTTCCACTCTGTCTGTCATAAACCACCTTGTCTTCCAAAACCTTTCTTTGCTCACTAAACAACGTTTCAAGTGCAATATTATCGACTCCCCATGCGAGGTTTCCCACATAAATTCTGTTAGTATTATCGGTACTTGTCGTTGCCCCAGGCTTTCTGAATGAATGCCTTTCCTTCTTAGGAGGTAGTGGCCCAGAATTGACCATCAACATTCTCCCCCAAAGTTCCTGTCATCATAAACTCTTGCAGAGTATATTCAGTGCATTAATTAACTCTTGAGAAATATTCAAGAGTAAAACAAAGTTCAAATCTTGTTCATTATATTTTAAAATAGTGTCTAATATTGTGTAACAAGCATGCACCGTGTGATGGAAACGTTTGTATCCGTTGAATTGTTGAGCTGTAGTTGCTGCATCCTCGACTGTGGACATTGCCACAAAACCAAACCACCTGCTTCTTCCTGTGACCTTGTCATAGATAGCCTGCAAAGCCCAATAGCATCATTAAGCCTGCATTTTCCATATTTTCTAGTTACAAGCTTCCCAAATTGAGCATTTTCAGCCTTTACATTTCTACCTAACAAAAATGAAAATTGAAAAAGAAAAGAAAAAATGAAATTGAAATATTCAATATTTATACTCAAACCATAACTTCCATATCAAAGGTTCAAAATGTGTACACCGTGTGCATCCACATATACGTAGTTGTATGTTATAGAAATGTACCAAGACTACATTCATCATACAAATATAAATTTTGGAAAAAAAAAAATCATACAAATGCAAATAGGGATGACAGAAAAACCCGTTCAACTCGACACCTATGAGGTCCCGCCTCGAATAGGGAGGGAATTGCCTGCCTAATCGGGTAAACGGGGCAGGGGCAGGGCGAGGTCATTACCCCGAAGTGGGTACGGGGTGAGTACGAAAAATATAATCTCCACCCCGCTATCCGCCTTGTTTAAAGTTAATTTCAAATTTAAGATTTTTATCAAACAAAAATAATAAATATATCATCATTTTTAAAGAGAACATAAGTTGTTTTTAATAAATTAATAAAAAAGTAATAATATTTACTAACTAAAGACATAAAAAAATAAAATAAATAAAAAATAAGAAGAAAAAATAAACGGGGCGATAAATGGGGTAGGGGACTTGCCCCGCCCATCCCAATCCTGCTTCGTCTCGCTTTAACCGGGTATGAGGATGAGACAATGTAACAAAAATATCCAATAAGACGAGGTATGAGTGGGCAACCTATCCCATACCCACCCCGTTGTCATCCCAATATGCAAAGTAGACAAGCTATTGGGAAATGGTTTTGTTGAACTTAATTTTGACACAATTTTAGGTAGGACCCTTTGGTTCAATTTGGAAGATCAAAGTTGATCCGTGTTTTCCTTCATGAGAATATCAAAATCATATATTTACTTGTCAAAAATGATATGTGGGTGAATGAGAAATTGGAGTTCAAAGTGGACCATTGAAATGGTTTGCGTTGGAGGGAAAATTATATTTAAGTTATCTCACATAGGAAGTTAATGAAAGTAAGGATCACTTTATATGTGATTACACTTTGAAAGGGTGTAATCATGTGTAGCATTAAGGCTCTCTTTACTGCATATGTAGGGGGTGCAAATCAAAGACCAAAAATTGTACATTGAACATTGAATTGTGTAAGTACACGAATGTCGGACAGAACGGAGCAAAAATTGGCCCCTTAGGAGTGTCCATATTTTGCTAATTTTTACTTTCTCCAACTAACTTTTTAGCTTTTGAAAGTGTTGAAACTCCATTGGTTATTGCAATTATAGTATTGAGTTAATGGGCAAATTTATTCACCATTCATAGAGGCCAAGTTTATAACTGAGCCAGTTTTCCATTATTCAACAGCAGAAAAATTACACACTTTCCTGCATAATTTTCAATTATCTTTTGCATAATTTCCAGTTCCAGTTCTTAGAAAATTTTCATTTTCGTCTAAGTCTTGGTTGTGCTGTTCTGATACAAATTCATTTCGCCGCAGTAGAAATTGAAGTGCTTAGATTCATTCTATGTTTGTTTATGTTCTTACTGTAATAAATAAAATTTATATTATTTCATATTATTGTAATAAACTTAAAACATATTCGAAAATAAGAAAAAACAAATTCATGTATTGTTGTTCAAAAACTGATATTAATTTGATTTTTCAGAAATGGCAACCGAATCAACTAACATAAATGTGACCCAAATTGTGGCAACTGGAAATCAGGCTGTGGGCTCGACTGTGGCTCAGGGGCATAATTCTATTGTGGCTCACACTGTGGCTAAATTGTCAAGTCATGCTGTGAATCAAACGGTAGCTCTAACAACTGACCATATCGTTAATGTTCCAATTAATCATAGAGAAAAATCGAAGAAATTCCATGAATTTCAAGAGGTGGCGGCAAAAAATATTATTTTACCTAACCATCTTGAATTTTGCGAGATTTTTTACTGAGACTACTCCAAAACTCAATGAATTTGAGGGATATGTTCAAACAATCAATGCATTTGATTCTTGAAACCATTCGAATTTTCTGTGCCGAAACTATATTATGAATAGCATGGTAGATTCGCTATACAACATCTATAGTACAATGAAAATTGTAAAGAACTTGTGGGAGTCTTTGGACTGAAAATATAAAATTGAGGATGTCGGGGCTAAAAGTTAATTATCGACATATTTTTTTACTATAAAATAGTGGACTCAAAACTGTAATCAATCAAGTGTAAAAATTTCAAGTGATTCCTCATGATATTCATGCCGAATTGATGATTTTGAGTGAAATTTTCCAAGTGGCAGCAATTATTGAAAAGTTGTCTCTAGCATGGAAAGATTTCAAGAATTATTTTAAGCATAAGAGAAAGGGAATTTACGTCGAATAATTGATTGTTAGACTTCAAATTAAAGAAGATAACAAGAGTTCAGACAAGATATGGTTCAATCTTGGTGTTGCTAAAGCCAATGTTGTAGAGTATGGTCAAAGTTATAAGATCTATAAAAAACAAGCCTGAGCCATCGGTGGCATGAGACCAAGCTTGGACCGAAATGTGAAATTTCTAAAAAGAAGTTTCAAGGAAAATGCTTCAACTGTGACAAAATGGATCATAAGTATTCGGAGTGCAGATTGCCAAAGAAGAAGAAAGAAACAAATGTAGTTGACTACATGGAACATGATGTGTAATCGGATGTCCACCGTTTCAGCCGATTTTTTTTTTTTTTTTTTTTTCATTTTTGATCCCGTTTGAATATTTTAACAAATATACTTTTGGAAGGTGTTTTTAAGTTAAATGATATTTTAAAAATATTATACAAGTTCAAATATCATTTTGAAAATCAAATTTACTTTTGATCAAAATATTTTGTGCAAGCTATTGATCTTGATCTTTCTTTGACGTTTAACTTTTAAAATCTTTTGACGATCAACTTATCATTTGATGCTTTGAATGTTATAATCACTTTAAATTCAATTCTTAGTTAAAAAATTAACTTATTTTTTATAATCAAAACTTTAAGGTTATAATCATTCACAGGTCAACTTATAAATTTTAACTAAACCAAATATGATATAAATAGTTTTTGGCTTTCGATGTTTTTTTGCACTACCGCCCTTCTTAATGGATCCTCCAAAAATTTCACTACTCAAAATATCATTTTCTCACAATATCTCTTTATAATGGACATCAAACATGGGTTTAATCATTACGTTGCGACGATTGTTTGTGATTTGATTAGTAAGAGAGCTAATGATACAAAATAAAGAACCATCCAAAGCTCAACCTTAATTGAGTGACCATTTGCAAAATATACAAGTCTAGCACAAGCTTGAATCTTTAAATATCAAATTTGGTATATTCACATATTACAGAAGCCAAAAACAAAATTGTCACTTGGCAATTGGCATACAATACAACATGGCGAAATGAATACGTATAACTTTATATTCTTCATCATTTTACCGTTACAAATCATATTTACTAGTTATATATATTACTACTATCTTCTTGTTCGGGAAAATTATATTGAGATCGTAATGAAGAAGGCAATTATACTCTATTTGGCGACTCCCATCTCATATTTTTGTAGCGATAAAAAACTTGAGTACACACCACACCAAAAACAAAAGGGAAATTGCTGATTTGTCATATGGGGAGGGGTTGGTAAATGATTGCGACACACACACACCACATTTGATTAATCGCACCCATGTCCACCGTCCGATGAAAATATTTTGTACTTCTTTGACTTTTTGGATATTAGTCGTTAGGTACAAACACTTACTGCGAACCACGTAGTAAGGAAATTAGAAATTACGTCTGCAGATAATTTAAACCTCCTACCAACTTCCCTTACCAAATCTTCTAACATTAGACCTATATATACATACATTACGCACCATTTCACTTGCAACCTCACTACTCTCTCTGTCTCGCCATAATCACTCGCATTTAGATTTCGAATCCGCGGAAAAAACTAAGAAGAATGGCGTACGAGGGAATTCTAATGGGAATGGGAAATCCACTTTTGGATATTTCAGCTGTGGTGGATGAAGAATTTTTAGCCAAGTGATTTCTTGTTCTTTCTCAAATTCTCCGTTTCTATATAACTCTAACGAGCGCTCTCATTTGTATATATTTGTAT
Organism: Fraxinus excelsior; assembly: GCA_019097785.1. NCBI lineage: Eukaryota > Viridiplantae > Streptophyta > Magnoliopsida > Lamiales > Oleaceae > Fraxinus > Fraxinus excelsior. The sequence continues at coordinate 20,232,825 of CM032632.1, forward strand.
GTATATGCGTTTTTGCAGCTGTTTCACTTGTTGCTTTTATTTGATTTCACAGATCTGAGTAGCTGTGAAAGTTCAGTGTGATTGTTGGGCATAACTATTGATTTTTATAAGTGGGTTGTGTTTTGTGTTTGTATTGTAGGTCTCAGATTTTTTATACACAATTCACATGTTCGATCTAGTAATTTATTTTGTAATGGTACTATCTTGTGAATCGAGGGAGTTAAATTTTGAATTTTTGTATGACAGATATGGTATTAAATTGAATGATGCAATTCTCGCAGAGGAAAAACACGTGCCTATGTAAGTGGTTTCTTGCTAGTTTACAATTATGCTATATTTATTACTAATTAGGTTAGTGATTGAATTTTTCCTTAGGATCCCCCACCGTTCTATTGCAATACTTTCATCATTTTGGTGTTATTTACTTGTTAATATCTGTTAAATTTCTTATAAGTCATAAAGTCTTGAAATTTTGTCACTCTACAATGACAAGATATAAATGTTGCATTTCGTAGCAGTAATGTAATACTAATGCAGCCCATGTTTAGTTCAGCTAAAAAGGTTAATTAAAATCTAAGTCCAAGAATTAATTTTAATGCACATTCATGGGATCCACAAATATTCAACCACATATTCCATTTATTTACATCAAAATCTGTTAAAAATCCAATTTTTATCTAAACCAACATAGGCGTAAATTAACTTGAAATTTAGTATCGTGTTAACTGTTTCCAAGCCAAATCTAGAAGTGCAACACTGATTCTGCTACTAACCAGCTGCTTAAACGAGAAAATTAACACCAGAGAAGAAAAAATCATGAAATTATTGCAAATTCATTTCGTAATGCAGTTTTTGTAGATTATATATTGGTCACTGCAAAAACTCTTTGTAGAGAATGCTCTTGTAGTAAAGTGAAGAAGCGAATAAAATAGAGAACATACTTAGGCAGAGAGTTCCTTATGTGACTTGATTTGCAGTTAAGAATAATTTATTGGTTCATAATATGAATTCATTGCAGGCACTGGGTAGCACAACCTAGTATTTTAATTGCCAGAATTTGCTGCCAAACTTAACTTTGCATATCCGAAAAATTTGCCTTGGGCACAGATTCTTCAAACTATTTGAGAATGATCTTTTAATGATATATAATGCTTTGATTTAGTTATAACAGTGGCCATGTATACTGGATTGTAAAATATTAACTTGTAAGCTGGCTTACTGCAATGTTCTCTGTCTAATTTGGTGATTAAAAATATTTTTTGTAAATCTCGCTAGGCCAAGCTTTTTCATAGGAACTAGTGAAAATTGATCCCCTGAAACAGGAAATTAGATAAGATTAATCAGAATTTTTGTAGAGCATGGTTCTCTTGTCATCCTAGATGAGAGTTGGTCTAGCAGGAAGACCGGGCCTCAGCCAGATGTTCACCTTGCAATCTGAACCTATAATATCTTCATTTTGTTGTCCTATTACGTAACGGGTCTTTTGTTTCCATTTTTCAGTAGGTAGGGCGTTTTGATTGTTCTGTTCTTGTAGAACTAAAGTTGCAAGAGTCCGATATCTTCAATTTTCAGATTTTACCTTGCAATCCACCTATAATATTGTTCCTATTATTATCGATTGGTCATGTTAAAAAATGTTTCCTTTTATCTCATTAGAGGAGATTTTACCTGGTAGGTAGGCTGTTTTAATGTTGATTTTCTCCTTATTGATCTGAAGTTAGGTTTATTAATATTTGACTTCATTTGAGATGAATAAGTCCTACAAAATTACTGGGAGAATAATAATGTAATTTCATTAATAAGAAAAAATGTTCAAGAATTATCGAGAAAAAAAAAAAAGGAGATTTTGCATTTTCCTCAAAAAGAGTGGTTGCTTGATTAGCACTGAAAGAACTCCATGCATGTCTCAGGTATGATGAAATGTCATCTAAATACAGTGTGGAGTACATTGCTGGAGGTACTTTTTCATACTGAAATTGAATTCATGAAAATGGTTTATATGACCTTCTCTATCAAGGTACTAGTGAGCATTATTGATGATTTTTATAATTTGGTAATGCAGGTGCTACACAGAATTCAATCAGAGTTGCTCAGGTACATCTGGCATTTCTTTCTGGCTCTAAAATTCTTTTTAATTCTATACTTCAAATTTTTACATAAAAGAACAAAATCCACATTGCCATTTGCAGTGGATGCTTCAAATTCCCGGTGCAACCAGTTACATAGGCTCCATTGGAAAGGACAAGTATGGCGAGGAGATGAAGAAAAATGCCAAAGAAGCTGGTGTTAATGTAAGTTATTTGTTTGCACATTTTAGCCTTGACGTAAACATCAACATTACCGTGATTTTCATTTGTCAACGAAAAAAACATTACCATGACTTTGACCAAATTATATCCGTAGTGTATTCACTATTCAACAGTGTAAACACCATTGTCATCATCATTATCACAAGTCAAGACAACGTCATTGTGTTATCTTTTATTCCTTACCTTTTCTTTCTTCTAGATTTATAAGAGTAAAAGCCCCGAACAATAACAATTTCTATAAGAGAGAAAATAATACTTTTTATCTCATGCTCATGGCTACATTAGGTTCATTACTATGAAGATGAGTCTCCTACTGGTACTTGCGCGGTATGTGTGGTGCGTGGTGAAAGGTCAGTATCCTGGCTTTTGCTTAAGTTTTTCTTCTCTGTCTGCCATGTGGTTAAGTATACTTGTCTATAGTTTTTATTAACCCATATCCTCCAATGCACTGAAAAATTGGATTTTTGTAATTTTCAATTGTTGGAAAACTTAAATCTTAGTGTTGTCAATATAATATGACTGGTTGTAAAACAAAAAACAAACAATAATTTTTTTTTGATAAGTAGAGAAGAGAGTTGACAGTTGAGCAGTTTCCATCTGCCCAAGTCGAGGTCCACGACCCGAAAAACAAACAATAATATCCCATTGTTTCTCACGCATTAAAAATTGTATGTTTGATTTTTTGAAGAATTTATACCCAGATGTTTCAGCCGTTGCAAGGGAACATGTTTTAACCAACTAGATAATAAAAATGATTGAAAGATCAAAGGAATTTTAGTTCAGTTGATAGTAACGCACCATGTCCAGACTAGTGCTTTAGACTCACTTCTCAGCAAACCAGAAAATTTTGGACTAAAATATAGTTCTGTAACTTTTTCTTGAACAATCAAGCCCTTCAAGCCTTCATGACCAAAATCTACTCGAAGTGGGAAAGCTCAAATCACTGGGACAAAGTCCAAAACCTCTGATGTGGCCTCAAACAAGTAACACTTCAAATGACTGAGTATACTGGATTGACATATTATGGTATATGTATTTGCAGATCACTCGTGGCGAATTTGTCAGCAGCAAATTGTTACAAGTCTGATCATTTGAAGGAACCAGAAAATTGGGCATTGGGTATGCCTACTTAAGATTGTTTACTTTTGGCCCAAGTCATGCACTTTATGGAGGATAAAATTGCAATTTGAACAACCCTTCACGTTGCTCTGATATTGTGTCAATTTCTCCCCTGTGGTTCGGAAGTAGTCTAATAACCCTTGTGTTATTCAAAACCTTGCTGATTTTTGTGTATTAATACTTTTATCTTATGAAATAACTATTAATACAAAAATAGCACCACTGCCTAGTCAGAGGATACATTGGATTTTATATTAATTAAGAAAGAACTAATGCTGTTGAGCCAACCTAATGGAAAGAGGATGATCAGCAGAGTTTTGGAAACCAAAAGAGATCAATAGATTATTTCCCAACTACAAGGGGGTGAAACAACACATTGTCAGAACTTCATAGAGGTAAATTGCAATTAGCCCTTTTAGCAAACCAATTAACTTGTCTATATTTTGACAGTTGAAAAGGCCAAGTACTTCTACATTGCTGGATTTTTTCTCACAGTTTCCCCAGAGTCCATCATGCTTGTTGCTGAGCATGCAGCTGCAAACAACAAGGTTGGAAATTAGACACTAATTTGCCTAATTTCTGGCTAAACAGCAGCTTCTGATGAAGTTTCTTTTGCCTCCTAAATTCATGTGTCTGCAGGTTTTCATGATGAACCTTTCTGCACCATTTATCTGTGAGTTCTTCAAGGATGTGCAAGAGAAAGCATTACCGTAAGGCGAATGTCTTTTTCTTCCAAATAAGTATTGAATGTGACTTAGAGCTGTTTATCAAGCGCTTGTTCTTTGGCTTTAGGTATATGGACTTTGTTTTCGGAAATGAAACAGAAGCACGAACTTTCTCCAAAGTTCATGGCTGGAAGGTAATGGTGACTTTGCATGAGATCTGCTGACAAACATGTTCCTTTATAATGTGCTTAACAATTGGTTGCTGTTAATGACCAGACTGAAAATGTTGAGGAAATAGCTTTGAAAATCTCTCAGTGGCCAAAGGCATCTGGAACACACAAAAGAATTACTGTTATTACTCAGGGTGCAGATCCAGTTGTTGTTGCAGAGGATGGAAAAGTGAAGTTGTTCCCTGTAATTCCATTGCCGAAAGAGAAACTCGTTGATACAAATGGTGCAGGTATGTGATTTCATATTCTTTATTATAGAGTATCCCACTGTTTTCAGAAGAAATGAAGGAAGGGACATGTTGCATTATGTTAGTATTTTTCTGAGAACTAATCACACGTTCCTGAAAAGATTATGTACATCATTCGAAAAAAAATTCCTACAATGGGAGGGTTCCTTAAAGCAGCTTTATTGTTTAAATGAAGGAATAGAGTTACAGATTTCGTCACACTCAAAAACTTTTTGGACGAGCTACTGACGTTACCTCGTGTCAGATCTCAGCATTTATACCTGATCGATGTGAATGAATCTTATTACTTTGCAAATTTACATTTGTTTCAGGGGACGCTTTTGTTGGGGGATTTCTGTCTCAGTTGGTTCAAGAAAAACCCATTGAAGACTGTGTAAAAGCAGGTTGTTATGCATCAAATGTCATTATCCAGAGGTCCGGCTGCACATACCCCGAGAAGCCCCATTTTAAATGAGGCACCTTTTAATTTCCATGGCCACTCATTGCTGGTATTTTATATATGTACTTCGCTTTCTCTCTACCCACTTGTCGCTTAAATCCTTGTTTGCAAGGGATTTTGATCGGACCCCAAGTCACATTCGGTTAATTACATTATTTGATGCTATTATCATTGAAGCTTAATTTTTTCCTAAATGATGTGATGCTTCTGTCATTCATGGCTAGTCTGGATGATATGAAGGAATAAGAATGAAGACTACGTTTTCAGCTTGTGCATCATTATAATCTTTCGTAAAGGGTACATTAGTTTCTAAAAAAGTTGCTTTTCTTGTGTGATTTTTTTTACTTTTTTACATTATATCATTATGTAGAACGTATTTTGCATTTTGCGATCTAGTTTATTATAATACACATGTAAAGGTCCATTTTGTGCTTGAAACAGTATTCTGTAGTAAAGGTTTTAGTGCAAATATTGAAAAAAAAATTCAGGGGTCAAAACAAATATGTCGAGAATGTGAGGGATTCAGTTTTAACTTTCTCCCTTTCGGTTGAGGGCTTGTTTGTTTTTGCGAATGCTCACTAGTCACTACACTCTATAGTTGCATTTCCATTTTCAAGAATTCTGAACGAAAGGTATAACCCGCCAAATTCAATTCTCTCTCAACAACAAGATAGCCCCCATGAACAGTAGCAACAACCGACACCCCAACCATCAGCCGATCAACTACCACCATTGTCACAACCACAACCAGCACTGCCACTCATCAATCACCACACTATTGCTGAAATACTCTTAACATGCCACCGTCATCTTCTGCTCTCACCTCCCTACCTGCCTAGTGATCTCCCTTATCCTCTGGTGCATCTGATGCACCATCGAGGAAATACAGAAACATTTTACACATTGAATCTTGACTACACTATCTAATTTCAACAATTATTTTATAGGAAATATAATCATTTTTGGATAATTGATTATGTTCGATGACAAGTATTATCACAAACAAACGAAAAATGTACAATAATATTAAGTCTGACATCATAAGAACGAAAGAAAGAAATGTATCATATTCTCTCTATGGTCACATCCAACTTTTAGACATAGTTTGTCGCGAGGTATCTAGCAGGTTTTTAGATTCGGCATCGCTAGTCGAACAGTAAAAATAGAAAATTGCTTTTCTTAATAAAAGTTGATGACATGTATTATTAAAAAGTTATGAATCTCATAAAATGTATGGTTAAAATTAATTATTGACTTTAACTGAGATTTTTATAAGACTTTTTAGTTATACCAAACATGGGCAAAATCATTATAAGATTAAACCTTTCTTTTTCCTTAATAAGAAGATAAATTACACACTTCTATGATCATTTTTAAACTCTCTCCAATTATAATCTTAATAATTACGGTCAATTTTGTACTTTAAACAGCATTCTGCTGTCAAGGTTTTAGTGCAAATATGGGAAAACAGCAAATACTGGAAAATTCAGGGGTCAAAATTAATAGGTCGAAAATGTAAGGGAGTCCGTTTTAATTTTTGCCCTTTCAGTTGACGACGACAAGTTTAAAGATAGAAAATACACTCTTTGCATTTCCATTTTCTGAAAGTGATCACCCGCCAAATTCAACACTATCTCAATAACAAGAAAGAAACACCCCTGATCCACCACCGAAAGCCAAACCGAAACCGCCGGCTGCCACCTCTACCTCCACATCCACCTCCACCTCCGAGGCACTCACCGATACCATCATACCTCAACTACCACTCTACCTTCCAAATACTCAGACATACCACCGCCATCTTCTACTTTAACCTCCTCACATTCTTGGTCATCTCATTAGCCATCTTGGTCTTCCGCTACAATGTTACTTAACAATATGAAGAAACAGATTGAATAATCCTCAACTCAATGAATGAGTGAGTTCCAAGCAACTGCTGTGTTCAATCTGTTTCTTCATATTGTTAAGTAACATTGTAGCGGAAGACCAAGATGGCTAATGAGATGACCAAGAATGTGAGGAGGTTAAAGTATTTTCACGGGTAATCTTTTCTTAGCACAGAAAGGGGATACCGTGCGGCAGTAGTTTGCTCCGCTAGACTACCTTCCGCCTTCTCTCGGTCGCGTCGGGACGAAAGTAAAATTTGATCACAATTTAAAGAAAGCTTGCAACATGAAATTGAAATGCATTGGAAATAACTTGATCATTGATTGCTAAAAAGCAGGACATTACAATAGACGAAAGAAAGAAATTACAATGGCTAGTGCAGGGGGAAAACACAATAACCAGCAATAGATTTGCGATCATTGGGACTACATGCCCAGTCTGCATCAGAATATCCAATTAATGTAATTCTCTCACTTGGTTTAAAATGTAACCCGTGGTGAATTGTCCCCTTTAAGTATCGTAAAACTCGTTTCACTTCTTGCCAATGAATTAGCGTAGGAGATTGCAAAAATTGACTTAATTTATTCACCACATAAGCAATGTCCGGTCTAGTGAATGTCAAATGCTGAAGAGCCCCAACTGTACTTCAGTAAAGAGTAGGATTTGTCATGATTTCCCCTTCTGAAGCCGACAGGGGTTTATTGACAATCGCTGGCGTAGTACAAGGTTTGACATTTTCCATATCAAAACGAATAAGAAGATCTGAAACATATGTTGCTTGAGTTAAATAAATACCTCCAGAGTCACGAGAAGCTTCAATGCCTAAGAAATAATGCAACGGACCAAGATTCTTGAGGGCAAAGTGAGAATTCAAATCACATGTTAGTTTGGAAATAAGTTTAGTATTGTTCCCGGTGAGAAGAATGTCATCAACATAAACCAATAGAAGAAGAACTGTATGACCATGACGAAAAATAAATAAAGAATTATTTGACTTAGCATTGTGAAATCCCCATCGAAGTAGTGTTTGCCTTAATTGATCAAACCAAGTGCGGGGAGCTTGTTTAAGTCCATAAAGAGACTTATGGAGTTTGCAAATAAAATTTGTCTGCTTAGGATCAATATAACCCTCTGGTTGATACATATAAACATCCTCCTGTAAGGTACCGTTTAAGAATGCATTATTGATATCAAGTTGTTGAATGGGCCAATTGAAAGTAACTGCAAGAGATAATATAACCCGAATTGTAGATGCCTTGACAACATGACTATAGGTCTCTGTGTAATCGATGCCTGGAGTATGATGGAAACCCTTTGCAACTAGTCGGGCTTTATGTCGAGAAATAGAGCCATCAAGATTAAGCTTAAGCTTAAAAACCCATTTGTTACCAAGGATGTTGTAAGAAGAATTATAAGGTACCAATGACCAACTGTGATTTCGTTGGAGAGCCTGAAATTCTTGGTCCATAGCCTGCTTCCATTCAGGGACCTACAAAGCAACCTTAACAGAAGATGGCTCAATTAATGGAGAAGAATCTAAAACATTTGAGCTAATAACCTCACCTAAAAATACCTTAGGCTTGAAAATCCCATCTTCGCTTCTAGTAGTCATTGAATGGGTAGGAATATGTGGTTGAGGTTTACAGTGTCTTATGGGAGGTGGAAAAGATAAAGCTAATGGGCTGTGAGACATAGGTGTGTTAACGGGTAATTCAGGGTTAGAGGTATTTAGAGGTGGCAAGGATGGATTGGTTAGATGAGTATCTTCAGTCGGTATTTATAGGTGAAAGATCTTCAGTTGTTGAATTTTCACAAGGAATGGTTTAGTATGATGTTGTGTTTCATAGTGTGAGCGAAGAGAGTCGGCTTGCACGTTTGGACCTATAGCAGGAGAACTTGGAGATGATCCATTATCATGTTGGAGAGAAGGATAACTCGAGGATGACATGATGGGGGAAGGAAGACTAACCTATGACATTATCATATTACGAGGAATAGACTCGGACGAAGTAGTAGACAAAAACCCAGATTGAAAGGAAAATCTAACTCATTGAACACAACATCACGTGAAATATAAACTCGGCGACTAGAAGTAAGGCACCGATAACCTTTATGTGAATCACTATATCCAAGAAACACACATTTATTAGTATGAAACTGAAATTTTTAATTTGATATGGTCGAAGATAAGGATAATAGGCACATTCAAATACTTTTAGAAAAGAATAGCTTGGTTTAGAATGATTGAGTTGTTCCCATGAAGATTCATTTTGAAGAACCTTAGTTGGTAAACGATTTATGAGGTAAATAGCTGTTTGGAAGGCTTCTTACCAAAACCTTAGAGGCAATGAATATTGAGCAAGTAAAGTGAGACCAATTTCTACAATATGACGATGTTTACGCTCAGCTATCCCATTCTGTTCATGTGTGTGCGGACATGGGTGTTGAAAACCAACTCCAACTTGGGCTAGAAAATTTGTAAAAGAGTGATACTCACCCCCAGTCACTTTGAATTGTTTTAATGCACAAATAAAACTTATTTTCAACAGGAGCTTTGAATTGAACAAAAGTGTTAAAAGCTTCAGATTTAGCGCGAAGAGGATATATCCAAGTGTAATGGGTAAAGTCATCAGCAAAATGTATATAATAACGAAAACCATGTGTTGAAGCAATTGGAGCATGCCCCCACAAATCTGTGTGAATTAGTTCCAACGGTTTTCTAGTTTTAATTGTTGATGAATAAAAAGGAAAAGCATGGTGTTTTCCAAGTTGACAAGCGTGACAAAAAATTATTTCATTAGACTTCAAATTTTTATTGCATAAATGAAGAATACTAGAAAGAACTTGACGCGATGGATGACCGAATCTCTTATGCCATAAATCACAATTTTCACTAGAACAAACATTTAAAACTTTAGGAGAAGAAATTAAACATAGACTTGACAAAGATGAATAAAATGAACTTGCTGAAGATGGTAGATCGAACTGATAAAGGCCATTCCTAAGTTTCCCTTGCAGTAGATCCTTTTGTGAAACCTTGTCCTTCACAACACAAAAATTAAAATGAAACTCAACAATCAAATTATTATCTGCAATTAATTTGGAAATGCTCAACAATTTTTTTGTAATCTTCGGTACATGCAAAATATTAGTGAGACGTATGGTGGAGGCATTGGTATTAATTTCAGAATGACCAACAGGAGCAATATTCAATTTACTACCATTACCAACGATGAGTTTTTCCTTACCATGTTGAACAAGCTTACGATGCCCTAGTCGAGGACAATGACCCTCCGATTGAAACCCTCATTTCCCGCGTTTGGTTCCTCGGTCCTGTTCTCAATTCATCCGCCAACCCCGATGCCCATCTTAGTTTCCCAGCCTAGGTGAATCCAAAAATCCGATTTTGCATAGCACTCCAAAATTTCTTCCTCCCAAATCCAGCTTGTTGGTACCCATGTCTGACCGCGACATATTACCGCGAAGCCTGGGCTCCTGCGGCTTCTCTTCCAGTCTCCAAATCTCCAATAAGAACACATTTATGGAGCAAGATGAAGTCGTGGTAAGAAGTTTGGACGATGCAGTTGTTTCGCATTCCTTGCAAAGGGTCTCAAAATTGGCAGGCGTAGCGTCAATTCTCCTTTCACTTTTCTTAGCGTTGGATTTGCGATTTATTCAATATCGGTGTCTATCTTAATATTTACCTTCTCTTGTGCACATGGTATCGTTTACCTTCAAGTGGTGGATCATTCGTCTGGGAATCATAGATCATTGGTGTTACCAGCCATCAACGAGACTCCCTCCCCAGGCCTTTATAATCAAATGAAGCCCAAGCCTCGTCTTCAAAGATGTGGTCATGATGGAGATCTTTCTGAATGATTGATGTGACTCCTGCATAAAGCAACTCTTGCCTTGTCATGTCAATGTAAGAGTATTTAATTAAGTATATAGATATAGGGAAGGGGACTTGAGAAGACTTGATGGCAAAGATGTGATGCCCGGACCTGGGAGATGAGGCCACGTGTACACTGATCCGACGATCACCATTCTATTTGTAACACTATAAATACCCCAACCATGTAAGAGAAAAGGATGATGCAAATTTTGATTATAAAAATACACTTAGCACCTTTAAATATATACGAAACAAGACATATCAAAGGGAGAGAAAAATAAGTCAGGTTAATCGCGATCGGATTCTAAAACCGTTACGTTACTTTTAACTAAGCCGGAGCTGAACGAGATTAACACGTGCACGTACGGGTCCGGCTACTGTTGACAACATTTTTTGGGGTCAACAGATTGGCGCCGTCTGTGGGAAACGTTCGCATACAAAAAACCACGAGCAATCCTGTGAAAAAAGCTTTCTTCGAAAAGGTATTGGCCGGCATCCCCCTTTAAGTAGGATTTGCTCTTAAAAAGGAGCAAGAGGAAGCCCCCAGAGCCATTTCAAGCAATATGAGTTCGAATGAGGAAGCTCCTCCCAGGCGGAATAGAGAAACTGAAACAGAGGCCCCGGTGGTCCGACGCCGACCACACCACCATCACAGGCGAGGTGGCAGAAGGTTAACGGCCCAGCTAACTAGAGAAATGGCGACCATGGCAGCTCATATGAGAAGCATTACCAACCAAAACTTGGCAATGCAAGAACTGTTGATGCACATGAATGGTCAGGGAGGCCCCCCGCCTTCCCCTTATGTTCCTCAGGAACAGTACAGACCTGACGAGGGACCAAGCCAAAGCACCGGCCCTCCCAGGCGCCCTAGAGAAGGAAGCCCAGTGGAAAGGGTAGTGGGAATCGACGTCTCTTCCAATTATGCTTCTGACCGACCTACCGAGGCCCCGTTCGACATGGGGGATAACTATCCTACTGAATACGAATCAGAACCGAGGCTCCGGAGGTCCGCTAGTGTATTTGACAGACTGAGCCCAGCGCCTAGGCGTAGGCAACGCCCCCCACCTCCTGAGACTTGGCAGCCGGAGGAAAGGCAAGAAGATGCCCCCCGTGCTGTACCACCTCGTCGCGGACCTCTCAGGGGGGAGGAGGCTGGATACCAGGCAGAACCTTTTGGACAAGGAATACGAGCTCCAAGAAATAGACCATCGCCCCCACCTCTTGACACTTGGCAGCCGGAGGAAAGGCAAGAAAATGCCCCCCGTGCTATACCACCTCGTCGTGGACACAGGAGGGAAGAGGAGGTTGAACCCCAGGCTAGACTGCCCCCACAACCACCTAGGTATGGGGCAGAAGCCAATTATGATTCGGACGGTCCGCAGAGATCCTGTGATTTGGATGATGACGATGACAACTTGCCATTCTCGAGAGAACTAAGGAACGCCCAGGTTCCGAGCCACTATGTGATGCCTAAAATACCAAAGTATGATGGGAGAGGCGATCCAGCGAAGCATTTGAACAGCTATAAGACACACATGAGCCTACGAGGTGCCACCCCAGCTGTGAAGTGTAGAGCCTTCCACCTAACTTTGAGTGGAGCCGCAGAAATTTGGTATAGTAGGCTACCGCCAGGGAGCATTCGAAGTTGGCCAGAATTCAAAACTACCTTTCTGAAGAGATTTGCAGTAAGCAAAGAAGGCGAGGCCCCTATTCAGCGCCTCCAAGACATGAGACAACAACCCGGGGAAACTCTGAAAAGCTTTTTATCCCGCTTTACGGATGAAATGACCTGTTGCGTACAAGTTACAGATCGCGAGGCTCTATCCGCCCTAAGAGGAGGCCTAAACATGAACACGTTGTTTTGGAGGGATGTACAGAATCAAGATCCTGCTACTTACGATGCGCTGTTGGAAATGATGCGTCGGGAAATCATCAACGAAGAACTAATAGAACATAGAAATAGGGCAAGCAGAGGCCTGCAGCCTCAACAAAGACAGCGCGGGAGGGGCCCAACCTCCCACTTAATGGATCAGCAATGGAGCCAGCCCAGCGTTGAAGTTTCCCATGGTTCAGGCCAAGCGCTTGCCGCAGCCACATTGAATGCTGTACCCACTTTGGCTTATGAGGATGTACCAACCACTGGCACCCGAACAAACACATCAACACAACAGGCCCCCCATAGAGGACGAGGTCGGGGAAGAAGTTCAAACCAGGGAAGAACTAACTCCCAGGGGTATTGCACATATCACCACTCTTACAGCCATGCCACTGAGGATTGTAGGGACATAGCCCTACATCCCAGAAATCCTAGTCCCATGAACAACAACCGGAATACCTCCAGGCTAAGGAGTAGGCCCCCTCCCAGGCGAGATCAACGGCCTGGGGGAGATGAGGCCCCTTCCCGTCATAGGGAAACGTCTCCTCGTGGAGGAGAACAGCAGAGGCATAGGAGCTCGGGGGACCATCAGCGGAGAGACCGCCGAAACAGATTGGAGGACGCCCCAATTCATGAGATCGACACAATTTTCGGAGGCCCATACGTAGGAGGAGAAACCCGAAACTCACAGAGGAATTATATTCGAGAGGCGAGGGGCCTTCCATTGACTAGTTATATCGTGGGCGACGGCTCCCGAAGGAACCAATCACATCCTGTTGTATTCACGCATGAGGATTCGAAGGGTATTCATTACCCCCATTGCGATGCTCTAGTCGTGAGGGCCGTAATAGCGAGGAACGGATTGAGAAGAATGTTGGTAGATAACGGCAGTTCGGTGAACATTCTTTTCGGATCCACCTTTGATAAGATGATTTTGGACCACGAACTGACCCCCACCAGCACACCTCTGTTTGGTTTCACTGGAGACAGCATCATACCCAGAGGCAAGATTACCCTCGCGGTGGAGATGGGAGAACCCCCCTTGTCAACGATGAACTTCATGGAATTTTTAGTAGTGGACAGCAGATCTGCCTATCACGGGGTATTAGGAAGGCCCGCATTGAAGGACTTGGGAGCAATTACCTCCATTCACCATTTGTGCATGAAGTTTTTGACTGATAAAGGAGTGGCAACGGTAAGGGGAGACCAAAGAGGAGCCAGGGAGTGCTACCTTAATTCCATAAGGAAAGCTGAGCCTAGGGAAATGAATATGGTAACAGGCGCCTGTAGCCTTAAGTTACCAACACTCGATGAACTGGATCCACGAATTTCTGAAATTGATCCCCAGGCGGCTCCCATGGAAGAACTAGAGAGTTTCCCTATTGATCCAAAAGACCTCACCAAGCAGTTACAGGTTGGTAAAAGTCTTGCCCCAAGGTTTAAGGATGAACTTAAAGAATTTTTGTGTCAGAACCAGGATGTCTTTGCTTGGAGGCACGGGGACATGGTGGGCATCGACCCTGGGGTCAGTTGCCATCACTTGAAAATAGATCCTAAAGTTGCCCCGCATAGACAGAAAAGGCGAGCTTTGAACCCGGAGAGATATGAGGCCTTGAAAGAGGAAGTTCAGAGACTGATTAATAATGGCTTCATCAGGGAAGCCCTCTACCCAAAGTGGATTTCTAACCCAGTCCTGGTAAAAAAACATAACGGGAAGTGGAGAGTGTGCATCGATTTCTCTGATCTTAACAAGGCATGCCCAAAAGATAGTTTCCCACTCCTTAGGATCGACCAACTAGTAGACTCCACCGCTGGACACGAGTCCCTGAGCTTCATGGATGCTTATTCTGGCTACAATCAAATTCCAATGTGCCCAAGGGATGAAGAGCACACCTCATTTATCACAGATCGAGGCCTCTATTGTTATAAAATGATGCCTTTTGGATTAAAGAACGCCGGAGCAACGTATCAGAGGTTGGTAAATAAGATGTTTGCGGATATGATCGGTAACACTATGGAAGTTTATGTGGACGACATGTTAGTCAAAAGTTTGAAGGTAGAAGAGCATATAACCCACCTCAGCGGAGCCTTTGATATCTTACGTAAATATCGCATGAAATTGAACCCCCTGAAGTGCGCATTCGGGGTAGCTTCGGGCAAGTTCCTGGGATATATGGTCCATCAACGAGGCATTGAAGCCAACCCTGAAAAGATCCGAGCGTTAGTGGAGATGAAGTCCCCTCAGAAACCTAAGGAAGTGCAAAGCCTAACGGGCCGAGTAGCCGCTCTCAGTCGTTTCATTTCGAAAGCCACCGATAAGTGCCTCCCTTTCTTCAAGGTTCTAAAGGGAGGTCGGAAATTTCAATGGAATGAAGAGTGCGAGGAGGCCCTTCAGGGATTGAAGAGGCACCTAGGACAAGCCCCCCTCCTATCAAAACCCAAATTTGGAGAGGTCTTGCAGTTATATTTAGCTGTTTCCCTTGATGCTATAAGCGCTGTCCTAACAAGAGAAGAAGGATCAACCCAGTTGCCAATCTATTATATTAGTAAGGCATTGCTACCTCCTGAGACTCGTTATCCGGACATGGAAAAGTTAGCCCTGGCATTGATTACTGCCTCCCGCAAGTTAAGGCCCTACTTCCAGGCTCACACTATACACGTGTTGACTAACTTCCCACTCAGGCAAGTTTTGCAAAAGACAGACGCCTCGGGCAGGCTACTGAAGTGGGCAGTGGAGCTGAGCGAGTTTGAGGTCCTTTTTAAGGCTAGGGCCGCCATCAAAGGCCAGGCTTTGGCGGATTTCGTGGCAGAATTCACCGATGCGCCTGTGATAGACGAGGCTGTAGCCCCCGCCAACCCTCCTTCGTGGAACCTATATGTGGATGGGTCAGCTGGTGAAACCGGCTCAGGGGCTGGCGTGGTTTTAGTAAGCCCTGAAGGTCACAAGTTGAATAGTGCCGTACGATTTGGCTTTAAAGCGACCAATAACGCAGCAGAGTATGAGGCCCTCCTCGCTGGCTTAAGATTAGCTAAGGAAATGCAAGTGAAGAGACTCCATGTCAATAGCGATTCCCAGCTTGTGGTCGGACAAGTAAACGGCAACTTCGCGGCCCGGGACAAGGCCATGGCTTCCTATCTAAAAGTGGTAATGAGTTTTCTCCCCTCCTTTGACAAATTCGAGTTAAGTCAAATCCCGCGCGATGAGAATGTACATGCCGACGCCTTGTCTAAGCTGGCTAGTAGCAAGGATTCGGAATTGTTAGCGGTTGTCCCAATTGAACATCTCACCAAACCATCCACTTCCATGGAAACAATGATGTGGGTCGAAGGTACTCCTACTTGGATGCAACCTCTCATATCCTACCTTAAGGACCAATCCTTGCCCGATGATAAGGAAGAGGCATACAGAATCAGAAGAAGGTCGGCCCGTTTCCTGCTGGTTGACGATGTCCTCTATAAACGCGGATTCTCTTCGCCTCTTCTTAGGTGCGTCGGAGGGGAGGAAGCTAATTATGTACTCCGGGAAATTCATGAGGGCGTTTGTGGCAACCATTCCAGAGGGTTGGCTTTAGCCAACAAAGCGCTAAGACAAGGATATTACTGGCCTACTTTGAAAAAAGACGCCCTCCAATTTGTCCGTAAGTGTGACAAGTGCCAACGTTTCTCCAGCGTGCAGAGGCAACCTTCCCAGGAGCTTACTGCAGTGTCCAGCCCCTGGCCCTTTAGCAAATGGGGTGTGGACCTCATTGGTCCCATGCCTAAGGGCAAAGGAAGCGCCAGTTTCGCCATAGTGGCCGTAGATTATTTTACGAAATGGGTGGAAGCTGAACCTTTGGCAAAGATCACTGAGGCTAACACCTCCAAATTCCTGTGGAAAAATATCATTTGTCGCTTTGGCATCCCCTACTCCATTGTTTCTGATAATGGAAGACAGTTCGATAACAAGAAGGTCAGAGACATGTGTGAAGAATTGGGAATCAAGAAGCACTTCTCCTCCCCCCACCATCCCCAAGCTAATGGCCAAGTCGAAGCTGTAAACAAAACCATTAAACATGTTTTGAAAAAGAAATTAGACGCAGCCAAGGGAGCTTGGGTGGATGAGTTGCCTCATGTCCTTTGGGCAATAAGGACTACCAGCAGAACTCCTACTGGGGAAACCCCTTTCTCAATGACTTATGGCGCTGAGGCCATGAGCCCTGTTGAGGTAGGATTGCCATCTCCTCGGAGATTGAGCTTCAATGAGATATCAAATGAGGAGCTCCGAAAATGTGAACTCGATTTTCTTGAGGAAAAAAGGAATGATTCTCAGCAAAGGCTTGCTGTCTACCAAAGGAAGATGACCCGGTATTACAATTCAAAAATGAAGAAGAAATCCTTCCGTATCGATGATCTAGTACTCCGCAGGGTTTTCCTATCCTCGAGGGAACCAGGAGCGGGTACCTTGGGACCCAACTGGGAAGGGCCTTACCGGATTGAAAGGGAGATTAGGCCAGGCACCTATTGGATCAAAGACATGGATGGCAAGGTTCAACCCCACCCATGGAACATCGAGCATCTTAGAATGTATTATCAATGAAGAGCTTTTGAATGTAACCTCCCTGCTGGAAATGTTTCCCCAGCCTTTGTAAATGAATAAAGTTCTCGTTTCAAAAATATGCCGTGGAAGCCTCGAAGGAGAGATCGGAACCTTAAAAAAGGCCACCCCGTTCGAGCTCCGAGGCGTTTAACACAAGCCTCCCTTCGATGAGGCTGAACATCGGAAGGAGAAGCCCCTCTTGGATGAACCATCCACCAGGTTGGGAAGCGTGGAAGCCTTGGAGGAGAGCGGAACCTTAAAGAAGGCTATCCCGTTCGAGCTCCGAGGCGTTTAACACAAGCCTCCCTTCGATGAGGCTGAACATCGAAGGGAGAAGTCCACACAAGCATTTGGTTTATTACTCTGATTGCGTTTGGTTTTACCCTGTATGGTTATTACTTTGATTGAGCCCTTTTTATTTAAGTGAAGTCCGAATGGTCATTGCAAAGCATTAAAGATAAGACTATACACGACGAAGAGGCCAAAACATGAAATTTTCATTCATTCAAACAGTTTATTACAAAGAGGCTAAACGCCTTATATAAAATTCATGACAATTTACAAGCTATGGTTCAGAGGTAGGTGGGGGGTCTGCAGCCTCAGAAGCTAGAGCCTCAATTGCCGTAGGAGGTGCCTCCACAACTTGGGGGACTTCATCGGGTAGGTCAACAGAATCTAGTTCTTCAACTTCGCCTTCTTCAGCCGGAGTCTGGGGAACCTCTTCTTCAAGGAATTCGGCCTTTACCGCAGAAATGTCCAGCCCTGGGTGCACCTCCTCCATTTTTTCGAAAACCTCCTGGTAGGCCACCCGGCTCCAGTACATTCCGAAACGACGGTATTCCTCGGTGAGGTGAAAATTAGCAATGTAATTCCTCACGGCAATTTCACCTGCCTCGACGACATCCGCTTCGTATTTCTTCACCTCCGAGGCATACCACTGGATCTGCTTATCCATGAATTCACCGGCGTCTCGAGCCCCAACTAGCTCAAGGTTTGCCTTCTCCAGGGCCTCGGCAGTGACCTTTTGGTGGTTATCAGAGGTTTCCACCCTCTTTGTAAGAGCAGCCACCTCACACTGGGCCTCGTGGACCTCTTTCTTCATTGCCTCCACTTCAGCCAGGGCTGACTCCAGTTTCGCATCATTTACGTCCTTCTGAACTCGGAGTTCAATGTTCATATCAGTCTTCTCCTTTAGTTCAGCCTGGACCTTGGCTAGTTCGTCGCGCGAGGCTCGGTTCCTTGATTGAATATCTGATAGGACAGTCTGGCACTCCAAGGCCACGCCGAAAGCCCTAGCCGTCTGACTCACCAAGGTGGCAGTAAGGTCGACGGCATCGCAAGTGGCAACATAATTCTGCCACCTCTCCGTCCAGAATTTATTAAACCCCTCGGTGGCCCCCCTCACCTCGGGTGGAAGCATTTCAATCAGTGCAGGAGCGATCTTGTCCTCCCTGCCTCCCAGGAAGTTCCCGGATTTCCCTGGGGTCCTCTCGATTTTCTTCTTGGAGGCTTCAGCTACCTCCGTCGCCTCCTTGATTATCTGGCGTGACTGAGCCACCAGCGACGAATCGATCGATGATTGCATCAACTTCGGCCGCTTGGGCGCCTCTTTCCCCGCGTGGGAGATAGTTGTACCAAAACTTGTGGAGGACCCGCCTCCAGGGCCGAACCTCCTCTTTTTCTCACGAGGCTCCTCAGCCACACCTTTGCCCTTGGAGGCTACCACTTGGCCCTCCTTTCCAGCCCCCTTTGAGGCTCCCTCCTCGGCCTCCTTTTCATTCTTCTCCTTGCTGAGGCGGTCCAACTTGGACTTTACATGCTTCGCCCCAGAGGATCCAGGCTTCAACGTCTTCACCCCGGCGGTGGACGTAGCCCTCATAATGCTGGCCATATCGGGCAGGGCGAACTCCTTCTTGGAAAACTTGTCTGCAAACATCAGAAAAGGCTTAAAGCAAGCAGCAGTATCCAATAATTCACAGAAATCACCTAGTCAGATGACGTCCTACCTTTGGGAGCCATCAGTCCAAAATCAATAAAATATTTATCCTTCTCGATGAGGTGATTGAAGCTTCGGAGCTTTGGGGATCGTCTGTATATGTCCTCAATGATACCCCACTCAGCCTCGGACAGTTCGTACCTCGAGCTGCCGTCTACAAAGCAAAGACAAAAGATTAGAACTATGACGCTTCATATATATTGCAGTCAAACAAATCAACACTCACATGCTTCGTAGTACTGGGTCGGCGCGGTACAGGCCGGGACAGCATCTCCCTCAACCCTCTGCCACCTCCCCGTTACCCAGAACCAGGACTCCTTCCATCCCTTTATGGAGGAAGGAAGTCCAACTACGAAGGGGGCATGGGAACCCCAGGGGGTGATATAATACCACCCCTTAGAGTCGTCTTTTCCCACGACCCTGGCATGGAAGAGGGTCTCGAATACGTGAAGGGGCAAGTCCTCGCCTAGGGACACTTCCTTCCAAAGGAAGTAGGTCCCAACGACTTGGCTCCACCCATTTGGAAGGATTTGGGTGGGGGACAACATAAATGTCCTCAGCACCGCCCTAAAAAAGGGGTGCAGAGGCAGACGCACACCTGCCTTAAGCAGGTATTCGCTAAAAGCCACGCAGTTTGGCCTCGGAAAGCAGGCTCTTTCGTGGGGGTCGGGGATTATCAACTCTACATAAGGGGGAATACGGTACAGCTCCCTAAGTTCAGCTAGTTTGGCGGATGTGATATTTGATTGAATCTTGGCTGCCCCCCACCCCACCTCGTAATCTATGGGCTCCTCGGCCATACTGTACCACTCCCCCGAGGCCCCAGACACCGACTCCTCACCACTCCTAGCCACTGTAACGGCCAAAGACGCCTCGACTGACATTATGAACTAGAAAACGACAGGAACAACTGCAGAAATGGTATTGAAGGAAAGGAAGGCGACTGAAGCAAGGAAATACCTAAAACGCCAGAAAACACTCGCCGGAAGATTGCCGGAAGACTGGAAAGCAAGAAAACCTTAAGAGCTTTGGAGGAACGATTCGCGAAAGTAAAGTGTGAGAATGGCAGGGTCCATCCTGTTAAATACTCATAATGGGCTTAACCCTGACCGTTGGATTATAAGCCTTGTTGATCTGAAGCGTCCACGATTGGATCATTCTGGGCCATAGATCCCAGACGATTCGTACGCCAACGCCTCAGATTGACGCGTGTTCCGCACAAACGCGTCTTCGCGCGTGAACGAATCCCCCGATACCACACGGCCTAATAATTGCCCATGATGACGCCTTAAATGCGGACGGCCGTACGGTTCTTAAAAGTCATTTCGATGTCATAGTTCGCATTGGGAATACGCAAAAGTGTCATGTCAAAGACGCGAATCTCCAAAGAACTTCGCCTCGCCAGGGTTGTAGCTTCACCTCGCCAGGGTTGCAGCTTCGCCTCGCCAGGATTGCGGCTTCGTCTCGTCAGGATTGCAGCTTCGCCTTGCCAGGATTGCAGTCGCCAGGGTTGTAATTTCGCCTCATCACGGGGACCGCTTCGCCTCGTCAAAAGAACTTCAGCCTGGCCAGTTCGAATAAGAACTCGCCTCGTTAAAAGAACTTCAGCCTGGCCAGTTCGAATAAGAACTCGCCTCGTCAAAAGAACTTCAGCCTGGCCAGTTCGAATAAGAATTCGCCTCGTCAAAAGGACTTCAGCCTGGCCAGTTCGAATAAGAACTCGCCTCGTCTAAAGGACCTTGGCCATGTCATTTCTACTACGAACTGGCCTCGGCCTTAAACGATCTTCGGCGTTCGAGGAAACTTTCTTAACCATGGTACTCTACAATTTCTAACTTCACAGCTGTAAGTCCACGCGAAACATGAATAATTACCCATGGACTTGGGGGACTATTGTTACCAGCCATCAACGCAACTCCCTCCCCAGGCCTTTATAACCAAATGAAGCCCAAGCCTCGTCTTCAAAGATGTAGTCATGATGGAGATCTTTCTGAATGATTGATGTGACTCCTGCATAAAGCAACTCTTGTCTTGTCATGTCAATGTAAGAGTATTTAATTAAGTATATAGATATAGGGAAGGGAACTTGAGAAGACTTGATGGCAAAGATGTGATGCCCGGACCTGGGAGATGAGGCCACGTGTACACTGATCCGACGATCATCATTCTATTTGTAACACTATAAATACCCCAACCATGTAAGAGAAAAGGATGATGCAAACTTGAATACAAAAATACACTTAGCACCTTTAAATATACACAAAACGAGTCAGGTTATTCGTGATCGGATTCTTAAACAATTACGTTACTCTTAACTAGCCGGAGCTGAACGAGGTTATCACGTGCGCGTACGGGTCCGGCTACTGTTGACAACATTTTTTGGGGTCAACATGTACAATAAAAATATTTTATTTTCCAAGAATGTATTTGTTATTTTATATTCTTTAGGACTATAATAAACGCATTGTTTAGTTTTTTTCCTTTTTTTTCTTTTTTATATTATCTAATATTGAAATTTTACTTTTTAAGATTACCATTTAGACAGCATTTGATTGCAGGAGTGAAATCTGTATGAGAAAAAAAAAATTTCTAAGCAATTCAATTGTATGGAACTTATTTGTATGAAAATTATTAATTAAATGTATTTGATTAATTTAGTTTCAACTTATAAAATATTATACTTTTTCATTTTTTATTAGTAGATAGACAAGAAAGAATGGATAAATGAGAGACAGAAAGAGAGAGTGAATTGTCTGGAAAATAAAAATCGCATTTCTCTAAAAAAAATATTTTCCTTGTTTTCCAAAAAAATATGATCACGTGATCAAAAGTAGGAAAATATTTTTTGTGAAAAAATTATGGCCGTACATGATCGATTTTAAGGAGAACCGAATCCGAATTTTTAGATATTTAATAAATGAAAATGTTGGGTCCAAATTTAATTATGAAACAGCTCGAGTTTGTGCCATTCGATTCAATTTGAGTTCCATAGAATATATTTTTTTATATTTACAACAACGCTACATTAATTCAACTAATGATATGTTCAATTTTAAATCTTATAAAATAACATAGTCCAACCCCGTAATATCTTTTGCACCTCTCTTTGTTGAGTTCTCATAAATTTGACAATTAAAATCACAAGAAGAGGAAAATAATGAACTCAAAATAATAAAGAGAAGCTTCCAATTCAATTTTTCAAGACAAAAAAGTCACCACGGTAGAATAAGAGATTTTGGTAAAATTTAAGTCAATTTGATTAATTGGACTTGGATTGGAAATTGAAATACAAAAATCATATTTTATGTTTGAGCTAAATTATTTAGTTAGCAAAATTATTTAGAGAAAAATAAAATAATTTGGGATGTTTGATTCTTATTTGGTTCTTTAGTTCTTGGTTTAGAACCGATAATCGAATTGAACTCATCGATTCTCGGTTCAAAAACCATTCAGATATTTAATTTAAAAAGAACCGTTCGGTTTGCTTCGAGTCGGGTCCAATTTGGTTCGAGAGCAAAAATTGTCGATCAAACAGCACATGTAGGAAATTAGATGGAAAAAACACATTTTCCATAAAAATATATTGACAATCAAACACACCCTTATTTCATAATAAATTAGAAAAACCTCGCACAGATGCCTTTATGTTCTATAGCACAGATCTTAAAACAAAGCATGACCATCGCTACCGTCATATCTATCCCTTTTCAAGTCTACCAATTGTGTTACAGTAACATGACCATCAAAGAGGCAGCAAGAGTTTTTCCTTCGTTATTTCCAGTTTGGAGTTTCTATTTAATTAATCAAAAAGAAGAAAACATAGCTCTCGATGCACCTCTAAATTATCGCTCAATTTTTACATAGGCTAACTGGTGCTTACCCTCCTCCATCTCTGTCTCTCTATCTCCCTAAAGAACATTACATTAAACAAGTTTATAAACACCCATTTTTCACAAATCTAGTAAATCACCCAAGGCACAACAAACATACATGAATCCATACCAACAATTTAGAGTTCGCGGCCGCCTGTAGATGA
This sequence comes from Fraxinus excelsior, assembly GCA_019097785.1. Lineage (NCBI taxonomy): Eukaryota > Viridiplantae > Streptophyta > Magnoliopsida > Lamiales > Oleaceae > Fraxinus > Fraxinus excelsior. The sequence continues at coordinate 20,256,101 of CM032632.1, forward strand.
TAAAAATGATAAATAATACTTCACTGAAGAAGGTCTGAACAAAGAATAACAAAGATTGTGCAGTATACTATTTCCAGTTTAAATCTTGCCTTACATTGATGCCAAAGAAGGGCATCTTGAATTGAATTACAAGTGTTCTATGAAACTGGAGATATGTATGCAACTTCAAGACGGGTACATGAGTATCTTATGTATGATGCAACCAACGGCCCACCAGAAAAGGTCAAGGCATGTCTAAAAATACCATTAGAAATTGGTGAACAAACATCAAGAAGAGAGAACGCAGGATGTGATTGAATTTTCCCTCTTTTGGTACAAGGGAAAACTACCTTCGTAAGTATATCGACTACTATTGAAAGAATTAATAATTTATATGTTTCAAATTGTTATTTACTTGTACACATCACTACATACCAGATTAACTCAGATGAACAAAAAGAGGTAGGGTGGATAGAAAAACAGTACGACTTTGTAAACTGTACCTCCAACAAATCCATTTTTAAGATATATATGTCATAATACAAGTATTGGTCTAATGAGACAAAATGACTTAAACTTACAAGTATACGCCTGTTGGGTGAATTTATCAGGAAAAATTCTAATATACACAGTCCTGCCAAAAGGTCTCCACTGATCAGCAATTCCGTTTTTGTGCTAATTCAAAATTTCAGTTGGAGCATTATTTATGCAAATCCTACTTGACCCGCCTCCTATAACCTGAAAACAGTAGAGAAAGAAGAAAAACACAATCCATCAAATGATAACAATCAAGTTTGATTCAGGGTGGGAGTGGCTGTAAAGAGGGTATTCCTATGCCAACAATCAGGTGAAGAAAGAATGCGCAGTTTCATAAACTAATGTAAACTGAGATCAAGATAGCAGGTATATAGAACACAGTAGTTACACAGTCGGGAAAATCTCACTCAAGATCAACCAACTTATAGATTTGTTTATGTGTTGTATTCAGCTCGATCATTCTGTTTGTACCTGTTATAAAAACTAACGGACAATCCCACAAGTTGGCAGAATGCGTGACTTAGCATTTGTTTGAGGCTAAACCAACAGTTAGTTTAGCAACGAAAATGAACAGGATCAAAAAACTTAATCCAGTTATCCAAGTTTTCCTTCATGGCAAAAAAAGGTGAAAATTTAACATCAAACAACCACCAGGTTATGCAATCTATTAGCTATGTGATTCTATCTATTAATTTTAGCCAGCCAAGGGTAACTGAAACAAAAATGCAACTTAGACTATCAAATTGAAACTAATTGTAAGCTGGGTGACCAAAATGAAACAATGTTTAAATTGAAACATTGGGTAACTGAAACAAAAATGCAAGTCAGACTATCAAATTGAAACTAATTGTAAGCTGGGTGACCAAAACGAAACAATGTTTAAATTGAGTGGCCTCCAATGAGATTTTCCCCACATAGTGCTACATTTTAAGGACTTTTCAGTGTAACACGACCTCAAAATAAAGCCCAAACTAAGATCTCATGTGCATTTTAAAAACATGGTTCAAACAGATCATCATAAATAGAGGTGAGCATAAGACAGGACAAAGACTCAACACCAAAAAAATAACCAGTAAGTCCACAGAGACTTGGTAATTTAAATCTGTGAAGCATAGTGTCATGTACATGGGACACAACACAGAAATGCCTGCATGGACCTGAGCTTTCCAATAATAGACATGGACGGGCACACCATGTCTATTGAAATTATACACCTATATTTGTCATTTTTTATTTATAATTATACGTTTTTCTATAAATTGATATTCATTTCAGCTTTGATATTTTGCAAATAAAATCTTTTGTTTGTGAGTGTTTATTTCTTGTACTTTGCACTACTGAAATGGAAATAAAATATTCTTCTATCAAAATTTGCATATATTACTTTTAAACGTACATCACATCATGTCATTTTTCTAATACAAATAGTGTTCATAATTAAAATTATCCCCAAGTTTATATTTCAACGATTAAAAAAAGAAGTATTATTTATCATTATGATGATGAAACATTGGTAATGTGGCAGTCTGTGGAATAATGGAATTTGGCAGTTCAATTTTTATGAGAGGAGGAGAGAAATGTGAGGGATAATAGGTTACCACATCACCGATATTCCATCATCACGATGATAAATAGCATCACTCTTAAAAAAAATTAAAATTAGTGTGCCAAACACTTGTCCAAGGCATGTCAGAAGTGTCCTTCAAGTGTACAAAGTTTAAATTTATGTACAAAAAAATAGCACACACCACATGTTGCGATGGAGCGTATCAGGAATGTGTCCCTTGCATGTAAAAATTTAGAAAACTATATGAAAAATAGAACACGATACATGGTGTGTGCTGGATTCTTGGACACGTGTCCCAGATTGTCCATGTCAGACAGATACACCACACAAGGAGGATTGTCCATGCTTCATGGATTTTAATTGTGGAAACAAGATTTCAAAACATCTCCATGACTCACAAAGAGGCAAAGTTGAAAAACTCACCAAAAGACAGTAGCTTTAAACTCATTCTACGCTGGCCTCCAGTTGACGGTGGACATTTCTGGTCTCCAAGGCATCATCTGAGGAGTCGTAAGACCTGTTGAAAAGTACAGCATAAAGTTACTCATTGTATAAACTGCAGTTCTAATAGCAAAGAAATCCATAGGTTAATAAGTAGATATGTTCACCAAAAGATACCTGAGATAGGAGTGGCAATTGGTAGTGCATTTGGCGCCCGGGGAGGGGGAGGGGGAGGGGCAGGGGCAGGGGGGTGAAAACCAACTGCACTTATAGGATGCCTTTCCAAAGGGAATCCAGAAATTCCTGCTACGGGAAAGTTCATTAGAACTGTGAATGGATGTGCAGTCACTGAAATCTAGTAACTAGATAGCATCAGAATGCCCAGAAACAACATCGATCCAAGATTCAGCAATACAAAAAAAAAAAAAGAGAGAGAGAGAAACTGAGTCTCAAACAGCCAATACAGTTTACTCTTTTAAACAACTTTTATGACATCTTTTTACTACTCTTTTTTAAGTAGTGCATAATTTCATGCCTTATTAAGTAAATTTGAAGTGGGAAAAATCTCCTCGAGGACACGTTTACACCCCTTTTATACCTATAAAGCTTCAAAGCCAAACAACCAATCTATAACTAAGACTGTCAGTACAGGGTCTCTTATCTATGTATTTGTATTTCAAATTAGAATGCTCATCTTCAGGCAAGTGATATCAACAGTAGAAGAGCAGGAAGTTCAAATAAGATCAAAACTATTTCAAAAGGCCAAATGATATATCAAAAGTTAGCAAAAACATTTGAATTTATAGATAACGGTCCATCCTTGGATCTTTTTGTGTACCCGTTCTATGAACACGTGAAGGAGTACCAGAAATCTTATATTCGACGACAATTTTCCATTCTTAATTATTATGTACCTTTATTTCTTTATGTTAGGAATATTGGGCCTAACTCCACCTAATAAAACCGGCTTATTAGGGGAGGATTGCCCTCACCTTATTAAGTGGATCATTTATATTTTTCCAAGCAATGTAAGATTCTAATACGCCCCCTCACGCACAGCGTGGACCATGCCAAACAACTATGAACAAATCGATATTGGGTGGCACCCAACATTGCATAATTGGGCCTAGCTCTGATACCATGTTAGGAATATTGGGTCTAACTCCACCTAATAAAACCGGCTTATTAGGGGAGGATTGCCCTCACCTTATTAAGTGGATCATTTATATTTTCCCAAGCAATGTGAGATTCTAATACTTTAAAATATATTTCGGCAACATCAACCATATTCGAGATTGGAAGGAAACAGCTTTATTGGTTCATGATCATTTGTATCCAAATATACTTTCTCATTGCAGGCATAGAGGACATTAATCATGATAACAAGAATTTGGACAACTGAAATACCAAAGGGAACTGCCATCTTTTTGCATGAAAAATAAATAAAACTCCATCTGAGGAAGGACTTTTACGAGAAAGGAAATAATGAATCCAAACACTGTACTTAATGCACAACTTGGTAAAGATTCTTTTAGGTCAGCCTGAAGACAGTCAAATCACGGCTAATGATTTTTTCACCTTTCACAGCAAGGTTGGATCGCTGTCACAATACGTTAAAAGTTCGGGAGGAAGAACCAATAAACAAGGCTCTTTGCTTCAAAGAAATTCTATACCTAGAGGAAAGGCTTGAGAGTATTAGAGTACTGATTTTGGATTCCCTGAAGGAAAAGGCTAAAGCAGCAAGTCTCTTGAACAAGAATATATTTTGGATACATTACATCTACAATAATTAGATATGAACATCTTATTCGGATTTTGCAGGTTAAAATCTCAAATGCGTGTAGCTAAATTCTATCTAATAGAACTTGTTTTATTATTTACAGTTTTTCATTTCGTCATCATTAATCATATATTTGGATTTTTTATTCATCGATAGTTCAGTTATCGAAGTCCCTCGTGCATAAAATTGCAACTTCCCTTTGTAAGAAAATTTATTTTTTCTCTAAGTGGTTTAAGGTAATTACTGGGAATAGTTTCTGAAATATGATTGACCTCAGATAAAAAGAACAATAAGATGCAGAACATTCCACATTGCCGAAGTCATCCTCGGTAAGGTGAAAGGAACCCATAAATTTAGGTTAATTCATGTGAGGAATACTATGTAAATGAAGAACCATCTTAAAGGGAAGCCTAACAGTAGTAATAGCTGCCTCCATTTGATGTTGTGTGTGGAGGATGAGATTAGGCATTTCAGATCATAATTGGTCAAACATTTTGACCAATACCAGTGGGGTTGTGAATTGAACTCAATGGCATAAATTTGCGAACTAAAAGTAACCACCATACTTAGGTGGTGCATTATGTCGACGAGTTAATTTAAATAAATGAAGTCAAAATATACATGTAACTGAAGGAAAAAGCTCTCTTCATAGATGCATGCAGCTAATTAAATGTTGACTAAGTTTTAGTAATAGCCATCTGAACATAAAGAGTCATTATGAAAGATAGTATAACAGAGAACTCTAATCATAGTGATGTGAATATGATTGACTGTGATCACAAAAGTAAAAACACACACCTTCATGTGGAAAGGGCGAAACTGAGCAAGATCTCCCCCCTGCCATCCATACACTGCGCGGATGATCAGAATTAAACTCATTTGGTTGCACCCGCCACTGTTCATCAGCAGCATATTGCCTTGGCCCATCGGGAAAGTTTTGCAATGAGTAAGGGGGATACGGGTGTTGCTGGACTGAGGTTTTTGGATAAGAGATAAGATTGGGTGTGTGAGTGAGAAGCGGAGGACTTTGAGCAAATGGTGGATTACCAGGATGAAACAGCTGTTGTCGAGAATTCATGTCCATATAAGTGCCACTGCGTCCATATTCTATGGTCCTTGACAAATTATATCCAGAGTGTTCTCGTGCATTGCCGACTCCAGCTGGAGCAAAGCAGAGTGATTGCTGCAAAAATACTTCATTTTTGACAGAAGCATCAACATGAGGAGGCCCATGAGGAGTATTTGTCATCATTTGAGAGAGTTGACTTCCCTGTAAAAAGAAGATTTAACATGTCATCGTACTCTAATAACAGTGAAGGGAGTGGAACAGCCGGAAACCTTACAATGGATGTGCTAACAATTTCATTTGGTAAAGGATGTTGATGATATGCTGCAGTGAGCGAGGAAGTAGATATTGATGATGGAAGTGGCGCCATGTTTTGGGACATCAATGTAGGCTGTGGAGGCAACAATGGTGCTGGAAGTAATGCGGAAGGAGGACTGATGGGCGGTGGAGGAAATAGAGATCTCTGTGACGAAGGAAGTGGTGGTGGCGGTGGCGGTGGCAGTGGGGATGGAGACAATAAATGTGGCAGCGGAGGTGGCGATGGAAGTGGTGAAGTGGGTAAAGGTGGAGTTGCAGGAGGAGAATCAAAAGGCAATGGCGGCGAACCATCAGGTAGAGGCAACAATTCACAAGAATTGTTTGAAGCTGACACCAGAATCATATCTGCATCTGGCTGAATTTTAGCAGTCTCAAAAGCCCCATTGTTGGACAGTGGTCTTTCGTCTTTTTGGTGTTCAGACACATCTTCCATTTCAAGCTCACCATCCACATCTTCTAAAATGAAGCGACGCCTGTCACTTGGAGTAACTGCACAATTTTCAGGATCTCCATTGACAGGCATACCTTCTGGTGGTGATCCATCTGCAACTTCCCTGTACAAATTAGCCTGGATATAATCCTGGTCTTCCTCTTCCTCTTCTACAAATGCATGCGATGACAAAAGGCCATGTAGTTTAAACGTTGTGTTGCTGAAAAAACAACAAAAGTTAGAAAGCTGAATGTGAACACAGAAACTAATATATCAATTTATAAAACCAGGCAAAGACAGATTCTGCATGTGCATACCCACGTACCCCTCACAAAGAACAGATATACCACCCCACAAGAAAGCACACGTCCAAACAACACTATATACAAAAATATATTTGTTGATTACAAGACAGTACAGATACACGACACAAATAAACAAATACATAATAAAAATCATAACCAACATGATAGACAGACATGGTTTGACTAAAGACACACCATATAATCAGGTTTTCAAGAATATATCCTCTGAAATATAGGAGGAGATATTGTGTCCACTGTGCCAATACCAATAACATAATATGAAAATCAGAGTCAAACGAGTAATTGCGAATACAAATAGGAACGAATGGCACAAAAGTATGGCAGAAACCCATGGTCATTCAATTCGGATCCCTTGTAATCTGGCTTGCTGGGGAAATTAACACCAAGAGGACTATAGATTTAAATTAACTTACCCATATCTAAACAAAAAACATCTGTTGACAGATAAAACAACTACCACGATTTAGTCAAAATACAGCAGGCAATATATTTAAATTTGCAAAACAGGCTCACGAACTCCTTTTTGTGTGTGTTGTGTAATTTGTAAAACTGAGCTTGTAACAGAAAGCAGTGTCTTAACATAGATGATCAAACTCACAAAAGCATGCCAGCATGCTAGAATTCCACCAGCTATAATGAGAGTTATTTAGCTGGTGACTTAGGAATGTTGCAAGGCAGAACAATGATGTGCCAATACCACCTTTTCCCCTAGAAAGTATAGTGTAGAGAACTAGTGAAGGAGCAAACTTTAGTACCTCCCATACTCATCCACAAGCATGCCTTCCATTTCTCTAATAGGATCGTCTATAGCCCGCTCAGCTCGGGAAGGACGCCTAAAGGAAAACCCAGCAGAAGCATCATCATTCACTGCACCAATATCATTCATACAGCGACGAAGAACAGATTCAGGCAAGATTTTCCTCTCAAGCCATAATCGCAAGACCTAAGGAAAGATTGTAACTCAATCATTCTGCACAGAGCTGAAACGCTCACTTTCAGATATGAACTTTAGTCACCTTAAGACATTGACGACGATTCTCATGAGCACTTGCCCCTGGCGGAGCAGCAGCTCCTATGAGACGGGGTAATGCTGCTTGAACTGCAGGAATATACGAGGCTCCTGCAATTCCTGAAGGACAATAACAAGCAAGAAATGAGGTATAAACAAATCTCCACCCAAAGAAGTAAGTGAGGTCTGGAGAAAAGAAAGAAAGAAAAAGAACTCAGACACTAAGACATCACGTACATTAACCGTTCATTGAAACTGTTGTTGAATGTAATTTCAAGAACAAGCAAGGAAAGAATTATAAACAATCTCCACCCAAAAATGGAAGTATGGGTTGTCCAGAAAAAGGAAGAGAGAGAGAGAGAACTCAGACAATAAGATAACAAGCATGTCCGGATAGGCTTATAAGTAACCTATAAGCCCCAACTTATAAGCCCACCAAACATGCACAACATCAGGTACAAAATCATCCAAAAAACAGTTGACGAATATAATTTCAAGAGCACAGCAACAAAGTAATAGGAGAACGGAAGCGAGAGTTCCTATTCTAAAATGTACTCTTTAAGATTTCTCTACCTTTCTGACCATGAGAGCATTGGGTTATCGAATCAACTAGGAAAAACAGGTCCACTCTGCGATGAAAGCTTGGTTCGTTTTCCAACTTCTGAGTGAGAAGTTCCACAACCTGCATGAAACAATGTGCTGAAATATAGTTGAATTGTCACAAGAAATTGCTTAAATACAGAAAACATACAAACAAGAGAATAGCCGCAACCAATGGTTAAAAAAATTAGATTGCTCATATCATGTCTATTCTTGGATAAAAAAATAAAATTAAAAAATTGAAGCAAAATATTTACTTCGGCCTACATCTTCCCTCTCCCAACTTCCTCGCTTCCTTCCCACGTTAACCCCATTCTTAGAGAGTGGAATGTGGAGGAGTTTATTCCAACATAAGATCCAAATACCAGGAACCAAAAAGTGCGTCAGGATGCCATGAGGATGGAAGGCAACACCACAGCTCTCTCAGCCACGAAATTCAACGGAATATGACCTCTATAAACTAACAGCAAACTTTCTAGCATTTTCATCTTACAGAAACTATCTGGATTAGAAAACCATCAACTTTTTCTTAATTCACTTTTTTGGTAAGAAACAGAATGCATTAATCATGTCATGAAGATAACATTCATCCACAGGACACGGAGACCTTTTAAAACAGAAACAAGTTCACAAACAAAATCAAGATTACACCACATTCTTCAACCAAAGGGCCTCAACTTTTTTAACAATTTCAGTCCAAAAAATTTATTATTTCTTAGTGAGAATCAAAACTAATGATACACTTGTCTGTTAACATTTGTTTATGTCGATCCCAGGATATCATCACTGTTTCAGATGACAATAAATACCGTATTTGCTTAATAATCATGTACTTTTGTGTTGCTCTGTAGACTTGACCGAGCACAGAATTCTTTAAGGCCCCGTTTGATAGCCATGATTTCCCATGGAAAATGGAAATTTTCTATTTTCCAACTTCTAGAGGAAAACATTTTCTCGTTGTTTTGGTTGAAATTGATTTTCCAAGTTCTTAAGCATTTTTTTTTTCTTTTGGCTATTGGAAAAAATTCCATCAACAATGGCAAAAAAAAAATTCCCTTTAATGGACAATTCCATGCAAAACAAAGCCAAACAAATGGTATTTTGTATGGTAAATTTTTATTTTTTTTTGGCAATTGAAACAAATTTTAGACCCAATCATAAAAATAATTAACACTTTCATGGACAATATCCATAAAAAAGAAGTCAAACGGCACCAAACTTTCAACATTTTTCAGGTAGAAAATTATACCAATCAAACACAATTAATTACAATTCTTGGTAAAACAATTTTTAGGCAATTCAATTCCCTATAAAACATTTTCTTTCCACCCATTTTCCACATTTGCAATCAAACGGACCCTAAAACTTGGGAGCTGGTTAATTCCAGAAAGTAGAATCAAACAGATAAAAAACCTTGAAAGCTTCAAAATTTACAATTAGAAGAAGAAAAATGAATTTGAGAAAGAGAATATATTTGCAAATAAATTTTGGATAATGGCTGGTTAAACAGTTGCATCCACCAGATACAACCCGATGTACATCAACTGGTATTGATTTTGAAACAGACGTGCAATTTGGTATGTAACAGAGGATGGGACAGCAAAAATGGAAAAAGGATAACTCACGGTAAGTAACCTTTTTAAAACAATTTACTCCAACTAGGATTTAAATGTTAAATTTTATTTCCATGATATTTTGGGAGATTCACGAGTCACTACTCAACAGAAACATATTTGACTGGAAAGTCTCAGAGTCACGATCTCCTACAAGATTCAACAAAACTTTATATAGAAAATTCTACCTACAATCAAACATAGAGAAGAGATAATTACAAGTGAATACAGAAAAGAGACATCAGAATTACTGGGGAGAATTAAAAGTTCTCTGGGCCACACCTACATATCATCCTCAGTTCGAAGGGGACCTATCCTCGTAATGTCCCTATTCTAATTACAAGGAAAAGCTGAACTGTTGAGATATTAAACTAAAACCGTTCATTAATCAGATGTATGGAAGTGGGGGTTGCAAGGATTTGGTCTTAACTCGTGAAAAGATCTACATTTTATCTTCATCTGCAGTAGATTGGAGAACAGTGGATGCGGGAAATCCTAAGGCGCAGTAGGTTTAAGCCAGACGAGTCAGCATCTTATCTTGTAAGCACCCCTCTCTTTCAAGAGGATTCGCGAACAAGAAAGTATTCGAGGCACCTAAATATACTTAGTTGCAACCCCTAATTCCAGAGAGTGTGTAGTGATCGTTTCACATCCCAGATAATAATAATAATGATTATCATAACAGCAATCATAATAATTGTTTTTATGGGGGTTAAGTATGTGAGGCAAATATTTATTATGTGAGGACTAATTCAATTGGAACACATAAAAAACGAAGTTTCACATGCTGATAACTCACCTCATTGGCAATCCCATACTTAGCACAGTCAATTGCAAGACGAGTTGCTCGCCCAATACTCTCTTTGGTCCTTGACAGTGTCTCTATCATTCCTTCAAAAGAGTCACGAGCAACAGCTGCCTCAGTACCCCCACTTAGGGAACCCCCAACAGCTCGATTACCTGAACTAACCCTCCGCTCCTCAAATTCTTCGTTCTCATGTAGATTATTTGATGAAAATTGATGAAAATCAGAGGTAGGAGAAGTTAAAGAAGAAAAAGAATGTAATCCTTCTATACCCAGTTGGGGCATGTTGTTGGCTTTAGTTCCCTGTAAAGCAGGGTTGGGGCTTGGACTCCTTCCTGGTATGTCGGCATCAGAAGTCAAAAGAGGAGTCCCATGAGAACTCTGCATATGAGTTTGTTTCCTCTTTGCCTGAGCAGCAGCAATAAGATGTTTCATAGACATAACTGGGTCCAGGATTTTTGAATCGATAGAGGAACTCATCTTGACATCTCCACCAATAACCACCCTGAAAAATAGCAGAATGAAATGTGAGCATCAAGAATAAAGAAATAGTAACCACGATTATGATGGAGTTACCAAGATACCTTTCACCAAGAAATGTGATACTTTCAGCTGGATTTCCCACTAGAATAACAGAATCATTGATTTCTAAATCTTTTTTTGGAGTGGTTTTCATTCTCTCCCCTGAATAAGCTGACTTGATTCTTTCATTTGTTGTTTGATTAAGAGATGACTTTAAGCCATCAGAAATTGAAGTGGGGCCAATATTGGATCCAGATGGAGCTTTCTTATGAGTTATATGAACAGGTGTCTTGCCAGGGTGCCTGCTTTTCAGTTCCCCTGAAGGTTTGCTACTGGTGATGGACCAAGGGGACCTTATAGGTGAAAAGACAACTGGTTTAGTCTCCGTGGAGGACATATTCGTAAAGTCTACTTGAGCAGGGCTAGAATGTACACGTGTATCGTCTATTTCTCTAGCTCTCTTCTCCATGCTTTGCAGAGCAGTTGGTGATGAAGCTTTGTGGGTTATGGCAGATGATACCAGTCCCTTAGAGCCATCCTCAACTGTGCCTGAACCATTCCACTCTTGTTCATCATGGAGAGAACTCTCGCCATGCACATCAATAGTTTTTGTAGAATCCAAGCATGGAAGAAGAGAAACCTTAGTCGCACTTCCTCCATGAATTGGAGTTTTGGGCTCTTCATCACAATCATCACCACACAGGCGAACAGCTCTCCGCTTTACTGGAAACTGTAGAATTGGGGATCGGACTTTATCGGAAAGGCTTTTTTTAAGGACAGAGGAATTTCCCAATCTATTTTCAGAGAGTAAAGAAGAATTAGACATGGCCTCCAATGCCCAGCGACGGCGCTTTGTTGGGGGTAGATCGTCTTCATTGCCATAAGAATTGGAATCTTTCATGCTTGACTGAAATCTGAAAGGCTCGCGGTTCTCAGTGTTCCCTCCTGATGTTAACCGTTTAGGCTCTGTAATACTTATGATGTCATCAAGAACATTAGAACTCTGAAAATCACTTGTTCTGTTTGTTTGGGTTTTCCCCTTGGTAGCATCGCCTGCAATATCTGAAAATTTTGACCTTTTAGCAGGACATGGAACTTCGTTCCTTGGAAAACTTAAACTTAGTTTTCCAGGCCTACCACTAATTTTTTCTCCGGAAATGTCATCTTTGTCATCATATTTGACTTCTGTGTCCTTCGGACAATCACCTGCTGAACCAGAATGCTTTTTCTCTTTTAGTAATTTCTTTTCTTTCCTTCTACCAACATCTAAACTTGACCTTGAAATATCTGCAGATGAATCATTTGTGTTGCCACCGGAAGTAATTTTTCTTTCCATCCCATCTCCAGATTGCTCACAAGAAATATCAATGTGATGACCAGAGCTATCACGTGCAGATGCGGCTGAAACAGCTCGAGCACTATTTCTGTGCATTACATTCGCACCATCAGATTTTCTCTTTGACCCAATTGCCAGCTTTAATTTGTGGCCATTTGTCAATTCACTCTGCTCCCCATCAGAATGCCTCTGCTCCATTTTGTCATCACAAGAACCTTCCTCCTTAAGAAAGGAATGCCTAAACGAATTGGTTGCTGCCACTGACTCCTTCGACAAATCAGCACCATAAGTCGAAAGTTTATTTCTCTTTTTTGAATATCTATACAAAGACGAACTAGGATTTACATCATTCGAGACTGAAGACTTCGTATTTTGACAGTCTGTCTTGCTTAGTTTATGCGATGAATGCTCTAACCCAGAGCCTAGGTCACCCAGTCCTTCAATCTCTGTCTTGCAATTCGGTACTTCCCTGTGAGTCTCGTCTTTTATATTAACCTCTGATGCCACTTGATCAACTGAAGGAGTTTCACACCCAAGATCCTGTTTATCAGTATCATCTCCTAAGCTACTTGAACTTTTGCACTGTATCGCTACAAACTCTTCACAGATTTGCTTCACTGCTTTGGCGAAGAACTTAAATGTCTTAGTTTGGCGGCGAGCACACAATTTATCTTTTACCTCACTGGTGAATGCCTGAATATCAGCGGGAGCGACAAAACCTCTGTTGAAAAGGGAAAAAAAAAAATTGAAAATATTTCTTGCATTCAAAGCATACAATTATTTTAAGAATATCAAAGTTGCTACATGTACATTCTTTTTGTACATCAAGTTTGACATCCTTAGATGTGTCAAAATCAGGGAAAAACTTAATCTAACGTTTTTTTTTTTTAATAAAACCAGGAACATTTTCAAAGGTCTTAATTAATTTCCAACTTAGAAAAAACAATTTTGTATCAGCATACAAAACAATGGGCAATCCTCTGCAGCAAATAGAATTATCCACCAAGCACAGACCATCTAAAAATCACCTGCTGTTATTAGTTATTGCTGAGTAAGGTAAAACTGAAGACTGGAGTAATACTATTAGCAGTATACACTTGCAGACGTAAATTATAAATATTGCACATGTGCTTCATTTTCAAGTAATTGCAAGGAAATACCAAGTAGATACACCATTTAAGAGGATAGTACAAGAACGGGATCAATAAATTCAAAGGAAAACACAGAACAGGGCATAAATCGCTGTGCATCCAAATGATCGGTACAAACCACCGAATGACAAAATGTAATTCCCATTGAACCACATATTTGAACACAACAACACTGCAATGCCATGTGATAAAGGCCCACGCAAAAAGTAAGAAATTCATTCTTCTATTCAAATTTGTAACCACCACCATACAAAAGAAACTGAACAGATGTTTTCACGAATGAGACATTTGAAAGATTCCCATCTGTATAGCCACTAATAGATGCTACTTTCACACATGCGTGTATGATGTGCATAAGATACCCAAAGAAAAGAAAATCTTGCTTCAAAAGACAATTTCTTATGAACATTCTATATAAAACTTCAACCAAAGAGAAGAAAAACGGAAAGAGAGTTACCCCATCCTAAACCCCCAGAGAATCTCAACCAAGTCTTGCTCACCATTGATTATAATAGACAAAACAATATAACATTGTCCAAGATGTTAAATCAAATTCTTTATATGCTGTTATTAGAGAATGATAGGGCATCTATTGAAATGTAAGTTTGACCTTCTGACGGTACTTGTCAATGCCATTTATTGGCAGTCAATTGTCTCCGATATGCATACTCATTTATCCTTTAATTAAGTCATTTTGATGCATAATATAAAAGGATCAAGGAAAACTAATAGTAATACACTATGATGCTCAGGCTCTCCAAAAATAGACAGTTACTGACATGGAATATGGATCGGATCCTTGATTTTGCACTTGAACACGGCAGCAAAAGGAAGTAGACGGCGGAAGACGAGGAGTTGGGGGAAGGCAGAGGAGTTGCAGAAAGGAAAAAAAAGACGGGAGCAGTTGTAGAAAGACAAAAGACGGGAGGAGCTGGGGAAGACAAATTGGATTGATATCTGCCCTAATTTAATGTAGGCTAAGGACCGATTTTTTAATGTGAGTTGTGGACCTGTAAAAATTGATTTAAGCATTGTTTGAGCCTCATTTTGAGAGAGAGAAGCATTTTAGAATAGTGATTTTTGAAGAATATGTGGTTAAAAATTAAGAATTTTTTTTTTGATTTACCTGTAATATTATTTTATTGGAGAATGTGTGGTTGAAAATGAATTTTCAAAAAAAGATGGGACTCAAACAACCCCTTAATAAAATTATAATTATTTTATTAGGATTAATTGTATGATCCAACCCATTTAATTTAAATTTATTTTTGTATTAAATTTTTTGTTTCTTATATATTTTATATGCCTCACAAATTCGGTATTGTTAATTATAAAACTAGAAATACTTATATTACGATAAAATAAAATAATTGCTGTGTCATTTATTTAAAAAAATATTTTGTAAGACGTGTCCTCGTACCCGTATCCGAAAGTCGGATCCTTTTTAACCGTATCCCCATATCTTAATTTTTAAAAAGAGAAGGATCCGACTCCTATATATGTACCCGTATCCGATACCCACACGAGTCCGAGTGTCACGGACCGCAGCTTTACTTAAGCCCCGTGACGCTATCATTGTAAATATTTTAATTCATTTTGTTAAATAGATGGAAAATAGGAAAATTGTAGTATGATTCTAGAGTCAAATGACGTCTACTCCCGTCATTTGGGTTTTTGTTTCGAAGTCTATTATAGGGGGTATTAGTCTTTCAAACATTTTCAAACTTTCTAGTGTTCGCCCCCTGCACTAGCCAATTGTAATCTCTTGCTTTCAATCTATTGTAATTTCTAGTTTTCAAGCAATCAATGATGAAGTTATGTTCAATGTATTTCAATTTCGTGTTGCAAGCTTTCTTTAAATTGTAATCAAATTGTCTTTCGTCCCGAAACGACCGAGAAGGCGGAAGGTAGTCTTGCGGAGCAGACTACTGCCGCACGGTGTCCCTTTCTGTGTCAAGAAGAAAGGTAACCTGTGAAAGTTGGTATCAAAGCTGCGGCTCAAGATCTCGTTAAGAAAGCTATGGAAACTAATCTTAACTCCTCGAACACCACAAAGGTGGTAAATGTTCAAAAGATGAACACGAAACAGCGCTTGGATGCGCTTGAGGTGACAAACACTAGATTGTGTTTTGCCATGGAGGGCCTCGGAGAAAAGGTCGAAGTGGCCGAGATGGAAATTCGGGAACTACGCATCCGACTGGATGAAAGCCAAGAGGCTTGCGCAGCGATGTCTGATGCTGTTGCTACCATACCTGATCTGCAGGATGAGATGGAAGCGTTAAAAGCTCAATTACTAGTATTTCAACGCGAGGTTGGCAATGGGCAAGCCACCGCACAAGAGCCTGTGCATAGGCTCCGAATTCCAGAACCGTGTGCCTACGGAGGAGCACGCGATGCTAAAGAAGTTGAGAACTTCTTGTTCGATATGGAACAATACTTTCTTGCGGTTTCGATCAATGACGAAGCGAGAAAGGTGACAACAGCTACCATGTATCTTGGTGGGGATGCAAAACTGTGGTGGCGAACTAAGTATGCTGATATTCAGGCCAACAGAGTCCGAATAGATTCTTGGGATCTCCTCAAGGAAGCAATCAGAACTCAGTTCTTCCCAGAGAATGTGGAATATGAGGCACGTCGGGCCTTACGAGAACTGAAACATACAAGCTCCATTCGGGAGTATGTGAAAGCCTTTTCCGGGCATATGCTGAATATTCGAGATATGTCGGAGAAGGATAAGCTATTTACCTTCATGGAAGGGTTGAAACCGTGGACACGCACGGAGCTTCAAAGACAAAAGGTTGCCGATTTGAGCACGGCCATGGGAGCCGCCGAATGTGTGAATGACTATCAGTCGGAATCTAGAAAATATCGGCCTTCTGGGAATAGTCAATCAATTGGAGGTGGAAATAGACCTCATAGAACTAGCTCAAACCCAAATGGGGGAGAGCGTTACCAACAGAACCGGGGAGGAACCTATCAAAACAGTCGTCAAGGGAACTTTCATGGCAGCACCAGTAATAACTGGAACAAAGGAAAAGCAACGGGGGGCAGATCTGATGTCACTCCTAAATTGATGTGCTTCTTATGTGAAGGACCCCATAAGGTGTCGGAATGTCCTCAGAAACGAATAGTGAACGCATATTGTCAACTAGCAGTTGAGGGATCAAGTTCAAAGCAAGATGCCCCACAAGCCAGCGTTCATGGCGAGACTGATTCCGAAGAGGACGAGGATGTAGTGGGTACGTTCTCGCATCGGTGTAATACAATATCACACAGAGCTACAAAAAGGGACGAGGTTCCCTCGAAGGAGCTGAAGATTGAGGAATCGAAGGCTCGCATTTGCAGGGCAAAAGGCCTAATGTACATTGATGTAAAGATCAATGGAAAGCCACTAAGGGCTATGGTGGATACAGGTGCTACCCACAACTACCTCGCAAGTACCGAAGTAGAGCTACTCGGACTTGTTTTGGAGAAAGGTAGCGGGAAAGTTAAGGCAATCAACTCTGTTGCCCAACCAATAGCTGGAATAGCAAAATCTGTGGCAATCAAAGCAGGTCCTTTTGAAGGAAGGACAAATCTATCGGCCGTTCAAATGGATGATTTCAAGCTCATTCTGGGATTGGAATTTCTTCGAGATACTAAGACGGCTGTGTTGCCGTATGCCGATTCATTAATGATGATGGGGAGTAAACCATGCGTCATCACAACTCAGGGTGGAAAGATAGGCGAGAAGAGTATCTCGGCCATGCAGTTCAACAAGGGTTTCAAGAGAAATGAGCCCTCATTTTTGTGCACTCTTCGACTAGAGGAGATCGAAGAGGCAACTGGTCCTATTCCAAAACCTGTCAAAAGGCTTGTTAAGGAATTTGAGGACATCATGCCGGAGGAGTTACCAAAGAAATTGCCACCAAGAAGGGCAATCGATCATGAGATCGAACTTATTCCAGGTGCTAAGCCTCCCGCCAGAGCACCGTACCGTATGTCTCAACCGGAGCTTGAAGAGCTTCGGAAACAGTTGGGAGAAATGCTGGAAAGTGGGATTATCGTACCCGCAAAATCACCATATGGAGCTCCCGTGTTGTTTCAGAAAAAGGCCGATGGTTCTCTCAGAATGTGCTGCGACTATCGAGCCTTGAACAAGATCACTGTAAGAATAGCTATCCTATTCCGCTAGTCACCGATTGCTTCGATCGATTAAGTCGGGCTAGGTACTATACCAAGATTGATCTTAGATCCGGATACTGGCAAGTTCGGATTAAGGAGGGCGATGAAGCCAAAACTACAATAGTAACCAGATATGGAGCCTTTAAATTTAAAGTCATGCCTTTTGGCTTGACAAACGCTCCAGCAACATTTTGTACGATGATGAATCAGGTACTTCACGGGTTTTTGGATGACTTTGTGGTGGTGTACCTGGATGACATAGTCATCTATAGCGAAACATTGGAGGAATGTGTGCAACATGTGAGAAACGTTTTTAATCGGCTACGAGAGGATGAACTCTATGCTAAATCGTCCAAATGCTCATTCGCTCAGACGTCAATCAGTTTTTTTGGGTCACATCATCGAGCAAGGCAGAATACGCATGGAGGCGAAGAAGGTTACAGCCATCAAGGATTGGCAACCACCAAAGAATGTACATGATGTGCGTTCGTTTCTCGGGCTATGCAATTATTATCGCCGATTTGTGAAGGGATACTCAGAAATTGCATTACCTCTTACAGAACTAACAAAGAAGGATAAGGATTAGGATTGGTCATCCCAATGCCAAACTGCTTTCGAAAGGTTGAAGAAATCGATGTAGACGAACCCGGTGCTAGCTTTACCGGATATGACAAAACCTTTCGAAGTGCACACTGATGCCTCAGACTTTGCACTTGGTGGAGTCCTCGTGCAAGAAGGACATCCAGTAGCGTACGAGAGCCGAAAGCTGAACCCGGCAGAACGTCGTTATTCGGATCACGAAAAGGAGTTGTTAGTGGTAGTTCATTGCCTCCGGGGATGGCGTCACTATCTACTTAGGTCTCCATTCATTGTGAAGACAGATAATACTGCAGTGAGCCACTTCATGTCCCAACCGAAACTATCGAGCAAACAAGCTCGTTGGCAGGAGCTTCTGTCAGAATTCAATTTTATGCTAGAGTATCGTCCTGGATCTAGCAATCATGTTGCTGATGCTCTTAGTTGTCGCGCCGACCTAGCCACCATTTGCTATATGGTTGCTCTTTCAGGGAGCATAGTGACTACAAATACAAGGGACCAAATTCGGGCACTTTTGGATAAGGACCCGACTACTCAATATTTGGTTGACCTCATCAAGCAGGACAAAACTCGTCAGTTCTGGCTCGATGAGGGTCTAGTAAAAACTAAAGGAGACCGCCTTTATGTCCCTAAAGGCGGAGATTTGAGGAAATCATTAATCAGGAAGTGCCACGACACGATGTGGGCAGGGCATCCTGGAGAGGAACGCACTTTGGCATTATTGCAACGTGCATACTACTAGCCTCAAATGAGGGACAACATAGCAACTTATGTGAAAACTTGCCTTGTGTGTCAACAAGATAAGTCGGATCATCAGAAAAAGGCTGGCTTACTGCAGCCCCTTTCCGTCCCAACTAGACCATTCGAGAGTGTATCGATGGACTACATCACCAGTTTGCCAAAGGTTGGAGATTTTAGCACAATCATCGTCGTGGTAGACCGTCTGTCCAAATATGCAACTTTCATCGCAGCGCCCAAGTATGTATCAGCCGAAGAGACAGTTCAGCTCTTCTTCAAACATATTGTCAAATACTAGGGGACTACCTAAGGACATCGTTAGTGATCGGGATCCTCGATTCACTGGCATATTTTGGACCGAGTTGTTCAAACTTCTTGGTTCAACTTTGAGCATGAGCTCTAGCTTTCACCCCCCAATCTGACGGACAGACCGAACGCTTCAATTGTATGCTGGAAGAATATCTTCGGCACTTTATCTCTACTTCGTAGAAAAATTGGGTGAAGCTATTGGATGCGGCACAGATGTGTTTCAATGCCCAAAAGAGCTCTTCCACCAATAAGAGTCCTTTTGAGATTGCTACTGGCCAGCAACCGTTACTCCCTCACACTGTAGACATTGATCAAAGAACCAAGTCCCCTCAAGCAAAAAGCTTCTCTCAAGAGTGGAAACGAAATATTGACATTGCTCGGAGTTATCTTGAGAAAGCCCAGAAATTGTACAAGGCTGCAGATCTAAAGCGCCGTTTTGTGGAATTTAATGTTGGAGATCAGGTAATGGTGAAGCTCCCTGACAGAAACTGTTATAAACTGACGAGAGGGAAAGATTCAAGACTGGTGCCAAAGTATATTGGACCATTACCCATTGTGAAGAGGATTGGCAAAGTCGCATACAGAGTTACACTCCCTTCATAGTGCAAAATCCACAAGGTCCTTCATGTTGGCGTACTCAAGCCATACTTTGCCGACAAGGAGGATGCATCCAGAAATGAACCAAAGCGACCGGTGTTTGAACTGAAAAGAGCTGAAAAGAGGGTTGCTGAAGAGATTCTTGACCATCGAACTACTCGAGCTTCTAGAAAACATCATCAAGAGTACTTGGTCAAATGGAGTGGATGCAGCAGCGAGGAGAATACTTGGGAAAGTGAAAAAGACCTTGAAGCCTTCAAATCATTAATTGAAGCATATCATTCATTGATGGCTACGAGGACGTCGCCAAAACATGTGGGGGAGAATGTCACGGACCGCAGCTTTACTTAAGCCCCGTGATGCTATCATTGTAAATATTTTAATTCATTTTGTTAAATAGATGGAAAATAGAAAAATTTTAGTATGATTCAAGAGCCAAATGACATCTACTCCCGTCATTTGGGTTTTTGTTCCGAAATCTATTATAAGGGATTTAGTCTTTCAAACATTTTCAAGCTTTCTAGTGTTCGCCCCCTGCACTAGCCAATTGTAATCTCTTGCTTTCAATCTATTGTAATTTCTAACTTTCAAGCAATCAATGATCAAGTTATGTTCAATGTATTTCAATTTCGTGTTGCAAGCTTCTTTAAATTGTAATCAAATTGTCTTTCGTCCCGAAACGACCGAGAAGGCGGAAGGTAGTCTTGCAGAGCAGACTACTGCCGCACGATGTCCCTTTCTATGTCAAGAAGAAAGGTAACCCGTGAAACCGAGTCCGAGCAATATAGGTAATACAAAAGAGGAATTCTTAGATTCTAGGTATTGCAATAACCTTAACAATAGTTTGCAGCCTCACTTCATCACTAGTTATCTAATTTTTAGAGAAAATATATTTACAGTTTAAACAGGTATATTTATAATCTCCAAGACACTGTAAATTTAGAATCTCCATAATATGTTACTCGAGAGTTGAGCCATATCTATTGTTTATGTCAAGTAAATCACCCTACTTTGGAAGACAATTCATGCAGTTTCCAATGTAGAATCTGCATTGTTTTTAGGAATTCTAGGGTTTGGATTAATTATTGCAAGGCTTCCAATTTATGAAGGTGGAAAAATTTTGTGTTGTATAGTTCAGCAAAAATTACTGATATTTCTTCTGTTTGTGGGATACCGGATACCATTCAATGCTAGGTGTCATGCCTGTGGATTGTTATTATTTTATGACTTGTAGCGGCCGGACCACATTAATATCTCACGGACTCCATAAACAGTGTTTTAGGGCACTCTCCAACGCCCAAAGGAAACCACTTATCTTGTTTCTTTTCTTGTAATCTGTAATTCTGTCCTTTACCTTAATAGAATCATATCCGCAATAACCCCAAAAACACCCTGCCTTTGCCTACACAGAATCATATAACCTAGTGCAGCATATATTAAAGTTTTCCTCACTTCCGTCACCAAAGCACATTTTCCATATAAGAATCGACCCCTGACTATCAAAAGCGGAATGAAGTTCGCAATGCAATAATTCAACATAAATAGCTCAAAAAGAAACACATTAATTTTATCATGCCAAAACTGAAAGCAATCAGCGTCATCATTGACACTATTATACTTTTCCCTATTTCTCGTGTTCCATCAACCGCACCAGTCACACAATCCTTTAACCTAATCACTTCGACAATAGTAGCCTCAAATAACTGTATATTCATAACCACTGTTGTTGTCATCATCAAGAACAGGAATTAATAGCAGGAGAATCTCACAAGACTTTCTATGGTATAGATTGTGAAACTAAATGGTGAGCGACAATCTACAGCAACGTGTTTACCCACCACTGCTTAAAGGAAGTCCCTCAACAGCCAAATGACTTTATAGCAACATCATCGTAGATATCCAGAGATAAAATAGCAACACACTTAATTCTGCATAAATTGGAACTTGGCTGTCACAAATTTCACCCAGAAAAGGTGTAGCAGGACTCTCCAAAAGAAAGGGAACTAAACCCCAGAGCCGGTGGAAAATTCACTTCATTTTTTTATTAAAAAAAATATATATTAAAAATGACATAAAGACACATCAAGAGACCAATGAGTTCTCTTAAAAACATAAGAAATCAATTTTATTAAAAAAAACAAATATATATATACACGTCATATTTTCCAACCAAGGATAACTCAGGATAAAGGAGATTCCTTAATCACCTTGTGTGTAGAAGGACATAAAGCAGCCAGTTCTTTTTCTTCAAAGATTCTAGAGTTGCCTCCTATACAAAATAGCCAAAACCACTATTTTTCACATAACACCACCCAACTTTACCAAGCTAAAATCAACAGGTTCCTATAAAGGAAAAATGCAAATTTCCTAAATGAATTTACAGTTCTACTAGCTGAAATGTGTTGAAAGTGATGTCATGAGAAGGTGCATATGGGTAAATGCAAGGAATAGACGGTCTTTCCTAATGAACTTATGTTGTTGTTCATCAGTCATCACTATTAGTAACCGTGTTGCTAGGAATCATAATTGGAGAAATGCGAAGTGAAAGTCCACTTTCCAAACATAAGAACCGCATGGTGGCATAAATGTGCTTTCTTCAACAAATAATTGATTTTTTTACTTGGTCAGCCAGTAACACGAAAAGACTAAATGCTCCGAAATCCAAGTTATCAATCAAGTCGATTCAGCGTGTGCAAGCACAAGCACAGAAGAAGACTTAATCATAGAGTACGTACATTTCTTCTGTGCCAAAGAATTCAACGAAATATTTCTTGGGGTCAGGTGCTCTCTCCCAGTCTTCAGGCCTGCTAATCTGTAAATTTAAAATCCACAAAATTTAGACAAGAAAGCTTATGGAACTAGCAAAAAGTTTAAATCCCGAATCAGAAACAACGTGGTAAAACGACATAGCCCAGAAAAAACAAAAAAATTATGAACAACCAGTTCGACAAATCTGATTATTGCACAAATGCGTCAGCACAAAAATATTATAACACGTGATGACAGTGCTAATTAATATTCTAACAGTCATCATCGACTTGCAAGTCATATTTAACTGTCAAAACTAGAGAAAGGTCTCGAATGGTGCATCATTATGATGTTAGCAAGAGGGAAGTCATCATCGACTTGCAAGTCATATTTAACTGTCAAAACTAGAGAAGGGTGCATCATTATGACAATGCTAATTAATATTCTAACAGTCATCATCGACTTGCGAGTCATATTTAACAGTCAAAACTATAGAAGGGTCTCAAATGGTGCATCATTATGATGTTAGCAAGAGGGAAGTCACGCCATCGCCATTATCTTAAACCAATACTTAAAGATACTTATACATGTAATGACTGAAAGCAACCTTGAACAGAGGAACGAATTCCTACGTAAAGACATGACACAATACACACCACATACACGTGCATACAATGGCCCGGCGTGACTAACTGATTCAAATTAATCTGGTCCACAGATTTTCTGTTTTAACCCTAATTTTTATGCATCTTTTAACATTTTTCCAATTGATTGAGCAGCGAACTACAACTCAAAAAAATATCAAAATCAAGTAAAAAGTCATACAGGTAGCTAAAACAAACCCACGTTCAGAGAGATAATTGTATAGACAAACAAGTATGAACTTTTGATCATTTTTTCACAATGATTCAGCACCACTGCAGATACCTCCTATATAGTAAAAAAATTACATTCGGTGGCTTGATTATAGATTTTCCTAGAATTCCGCAGCGGAATTATTCAGCTATTAATAATTATATATCACAAATTAAGCAAATAGAGACACGGTTAAATAAGGAAATAACAGAGCAATGCCACGAAGGAATCCAAATTTGAAAATTTTTAGTGTTCCGCAAAACCACTCAATGGTACCTTAGCAGGCCAAGGAGGGTAGCCCTTGACCTTGGCAAGGACGAGATCGCCCAAACTCAACTCGCTCTTTGTCCCCACGCCTTTTGCTCCACGCTTCCGGCTTGGAGCCATTGCCTTTGTTCTCCAGTTTCCTTTTCTTCAATTTTTATGTATTCGTTGTACCAAATCAAAACAAAGAAGGGAAGAACCCTAAATTGAATTCCCCACAACGGCGTCGCTTTCGAGTTTTCCCCCAGATTGCCTTGTTCTTTCTTCTACAGGCACCGATCACACCGCAGAGCGAGAGGAAAATTTGTATTGTTCTTACAGAGAGAGATTAAGCGGTGGCGGACGAGAGAGTTTGGCAGAGAGAGAGGCACAGTATAATATCTATGTGGGAGGGAAAAAGCAAGTGGTAAAGGGTAAAATTGTACTTACCGACGAGTTACCCACGCTCCTATTATCATCAAAAGGAGTAGATTCTTATAAAAAAAATTCTTGATAAATTAGATTCAATTGAATATAGAGAAAAGTGTAGTAATATTAGATCGTTTCAAACAAGTACCCGCTAAAATTTATCACTAAATTACACGTGTGACATGTGCAAGTTACGAAGATGGAAAAGATCGTAAACTCTTTTTCTCTACCCGACAGACATGGACAAATAATAACCAAATCGAATTGTGCCCCTTGTCATCGTACCAACACTACTTACATGTAATCGACATAAATAAAAGCAAGGGTGAAGTTCTCATATAAAACAAAGCTACTTATTTTATATCTTCATCTTCGTCATCTATGCACTTTTTGATCAAGTTGAAATTCCAATATTGGTAATACGCTGTCATTTTTAATGGTCATTTAACAATTGGAAATTTTTATGTTTTTCATCAATATAAATTTTTGGTGTAAGCAATAAAAAATGCTAGTGGTTAGGAATAGTGGGTGGTAGGTTAATTGCATGGACTTTTGGCTGGGGTTGATGCTGGGTGCGCTTGGCTAGTGGTGGTGACGACGGAGGGGTGGGTGTGACACGTGATGGATAGTTTAGAGAAGGTGCGTGTTTGTTTTTTCGACTATGACACGTGTACATCACTATCTACGGATTGGTGTAAATATATATGATGGGGTGAGATATGATTTGATCATAATTTCTTCAGAAAAAAAAAAAAGCTTCTTTCTTTTTTTGACGCCTCATTTATTTGTAAAATTTCCTGTAAGTCATTATGTACAAGTAATATCATTCTTTTTTTCTTTTCGCTTGTTCATATTTTTTATTTAGAGCAATTGGCGCAAAACGTCCCTACCTATAACGGGTTTTGTGAAAAAAGTCCATACGTTTGATTTTTTTGTGCAGAACGTCCTTACATTTGCATTTTCTTGTGTAAAACATCATTTTCATTAATTTTTAACATAAAATGCTCGTTATATCCTCATATATAAATAAAATAAAGAATAAATTGCAATCTTACTCCTAATTTTTTTAAAAGTACAAATGAGTCCAAGTAAATTATTAAAATATAAAAAATAACCAAGCATCCTCTTTTTGAAGTAAATAGTCTTCCATAAATCCATCAACAACAGAGACAGTACTTTGGGGCAGAGATTTAATTCCTCCTAAACTAATATTAGAAAATACACATAATTTAAAGTTAATCATTGACTGAATCTATCAAGAATCCCATCTCATTTTGTTAAGTCTTCCCCATATCCCATTCTTCGATAATCTATCAAGAAAATACCGAATTTCATTCTTACATTATTCATTTTACTCCCTCGAAACAAATCTAGAAATCTTGATTTCCAGCTGCATACTCGCTACCCAGTTCAGGTTTTTAGCAAGAAACCCATTATGCTAGATCAAGTACTCGGTCCCCGTCGTGCCCGACAATTCCAGATATTTGGGAAACGTTTTCTTACATCCTCCAGCTGTCGGAGCCCAGCCGAGTGCTAGAAGAGGCGGAGACTGATAAAATGGGAAGAATAATTATGCAAAATTTTATATAAGAAAGATCTTGAAGGATGAAAATGATGGGGTTGAAGAATTAAAGGGAGATCCTTCGCCTATGGTGATGTCATCCAGCGGCTTGGGATAGGGGATAGGTGTGGAGGAGGATAGGGAAGATGGTGTCTTGCTGTCGCCCATGGGTGGCGACCGGCGGCTAGGGATTAGACTGCGATTTGAGGTTTTTTCTAGGAGAAAAAATTGGGACGAGTTTTGGGAAGGAGGTGAAGTTTAGTCAATTATTTGCACTTTTTAAAACGTTTGGGCATGTAGTTACAATTTGTTTTTTTTTTATATTTATATAGGAGGGTATAATTGTCATTTTAGGTTAAAATTGGTGAAATGTAGTTACAATTTGTTCTTTTTTTTATTTATATAGGAGGGTATAATTGTCATTTTAGGTTAAAATTGGTGAAAATGACGTTCTGCGCAAGAAAATACAAATGTATGGACATTTTGCACCAAAAAATCAAACGTATGGACGTTTTCCACAAAATTCGTCATAGGTAGTGATGTTTTGTGCCAATTGCCCTTTTATTTATCATCACAACACGGTATAAAGATATTTTAGTATGTGCTTGTATTT
Source organism: Fraxinus excelsior (assembly GCA_019097785.1). Lineage (NCBI taxonomy): Eukaryota > Viridiplantae > Streptophyta > Magnoliopsida > Lamiales > Oleaceae > Fraxinus > Fraxinus excelsior. Next base: position 20,282,435 of record CM032632.1, read on the forward strand.
TTCACTTTTTAATGATAAATTGGAGAGAAATAGTTCGATGGGACTTACGGAGCAATGAAATTGAAACACTAAGGACGAGACGTTCGTCTTTGAAGGTTAACGACCAAGTTGCTATAATAGCTAATGGTGAAGAACTAGTGCCACAATTTTTTCTTGAACTTATTGTTCCAACCGGATTCTATTCAATGACATGCCAACCCAATGTCGATTAATATTCAATTACCTGGTTACGTTTTAAATTATGTTTCTTGCATCTCAAAATGCATATCCTTTGCTCTCTGTTTCTTCGTGTCTTGACTTTCGAAGAGTTGTCAAGATCCAACATGCTACTTGTACAATATATTTAATAATTTTGATTGACAATTCACATTCGACAACGTCACATTTGTCCATTTCAAAAATTGATTTTAAAATCAATGGTTCATATTTTGATAACACAAGTTTGTCAACTTTAATTGTCAAGACTCAACTGTGATTGTACAAAAAGGTTAATTACAAGACCACATATGTGACAAGAGATAAGCACAGATGACAAAATATTTTTAGGAGTACTATTGTAATGCTCCGAAAAAATCGTGTTTTTTTTATAATTATTCTAAAAATAAAGATCATTCAAATTTAAAATAAAACTTAACAATTAAATGAAACAAATTGAAAGTTAAGAATTTTCATATGATTTAATTTTCAGATTAATTAAGTAAAAAGTAGGGACTGAAATTTAAAATTCTAAAAAATGAGACCCTTCTTGGTAAATTAAGCAGCAAACTTGGTGATCATCGTTAAAATAAAAAAATAAAAAAAACCCTATAGTTGACATTGTGTTGCGACTCAAATTTTGTTGTGTAGCACGTTATGAGATCTTCGAGTTGGTACAAAAGTAGCATACTAACGGTGGAGGGACGATTTGAATCTACACTTAAAAAAATATTTGGAACAAGAACAATTTTAAAGATATTGGAGTAGCCCATACTTAAAAAGCCATGTAATATGTCAAAAGTTAATATGGTTATAAGGTATAAAATTTGAATTTAATGTCATGCCAATAATCAGTGTCTAATTGGACTCAAAAGAGGAAAACTATCTAATTTATTTATTTACTTTTTTTATGGGAAGAAAAACCAATTAAGGGTGTGTTTGAGCCACATTATTTTAAAATAATGTATTCTGAAATAGTAGATTGATAGAGAATATATGACTGAAAAAAAATTTATTGATGTGATGAAAAATATTATTTTATTGAAAAATGTGTGGTTGAAAATTAGTAGAAGAATGAAAATGAAAATTTTAATGTGTACCAAATATGGGCTAATCTATATGTCAATGTAAAAATAAACACGAAGAAATTTATAAAAATAAACACTCCTAGTGACAAGTATAATTATATACTTATTTAGGTTTTATTTTGATGAATTGTGATTTGATTACATCTATATTGTGTTTGTTAGGTACAAATCGACGAAAACGATTGAATCCGAAAAAAAATGCTGATGAGGGACTCAATTGCAATAAATCTAAAGTACAAAAATTGAAATGCAAATAATTAAAAGATGAATTGGATGTAAGAACCAAGATTCAAGAGTTCTAGGAGGTAATTGGATGAAAATAGAAGGCAACAAGATGAAAGGGAATGAAGAAGAACTAAAAAGAATACATGGGAAAGTTCATGGACCAAATCCAATTCGCACAATTGGTCCCAAAAGCTAAAGTCATGCATACGCGTAGGCCTACTAGCCTTGCATGTCGTCAATTCACATGACAGAGCCTAAATTCACTCTACCATGCGTACGCATGGAATTATACCTTATGTACGCACGGCTTCCCAAGGAGGAAATATTTTGTTTCCTTTTCGAGCATCGTCTCTTGTCTGAAATAATATTTTACACTTTTTTAACTTACAACCAACCGTCCAAAATGCACATTGGAATCATTATCTCATATTCTATCATTGAGGTGACACCAAACAAGAGCTTTAGAGAAAATTAACATAAGTAATTGAAGATTCAAGGCTCAAATCGGAGGAAAAGCGCAAGAAACTGATTTGTCAAGCTTCTACATATATTATTTGAATTGGGTAACGTCTTTCTTAACTTCTTGCGTAATTTAGATGCAATTATGTTAGGCTAAACTTCTCTCGTGTATCGGATGAATGATGAAATGATTGGTTATGTGTCTTTGATTTATTGAAATATTAATTTTGTGAATTTTTGTGTTCTTGGTTGATTGTTCATTAATACTATAATATTTAATTACTTCATCGGCAGTTAAATAATTAGTTGCTTATTATAGTGTTGGGAAATCCGCAATAGTTGAAAATATTGCATAATTGACACACGGACAATAGGTGTTAGGAATATCATTTGTGGTATGTGCGATCTTGTTTGATAGTCGTGTGATTGAATGCATCTTTTTACATTTGAATTCGGACTAAGATCATGAATGGGATCGGGTCTTGCTTATGATACATATGGTCTACATCGTAATTTTCTAAATTTCTTTACAAAAAATTTGTATTCAAAATCTTGTAATTTCAATACTTTTTCATCAAAAGTTTGTGTTTGATTTTATTTTCAAATTCTATTCCTCCTACTACCCTTGTCCATTTTAGTATCAGTGCCATTAGCCGAATAAGGTGAAGTTATAGTGCTTTTACTGTTCTAGGTACGGTGTCAAAGAAGAAGGTAACCTACAAAAAAAAATGGGGCTCAAAGAACTTTATGCTTCTTCACATCGACGTATTATACAAATAGAAATTTGTCTCTCCATGAGCAACAACATGTTTTACTCGAGATCTATATATTTTGAATTCTCCAATAATAACAAAATAATATTTTTTTGAAATATTAATATACATTCAACCCCAGTTTGATAACCATTATTCCAAAACTATTTTTTATACATATTCATTTTCAATTAAATATTCACACTAAAATATTTTGTACGTAAATTCAATTTTTTTTCCTACTTTTAACTCGTGTTCTCGTAAAAATTATTATTCAAAACTCTATTTTATCCCAATAATAATTGTCAAACAAGGACTTATCTTTAAAGATGATAACGTTTAATATACAGAAATGTGCTTCTCCTAGGTACTAATACGACAATATCTGTGAGAACATCGATATAACATGACTTCTTCTAGAGCATTTCCTTTTCATTATGAGATCGATTTTTTTCGCTAGATGAGATTATGAATAAAATAATTTATATTGGTCAAACATATTTAATTAAAGCGAGCAATTGATCATAGAGAACCAATAATTTTGCACGTCCTTGCAACTATTTTATTCTATTTATCGACCTAGCTTTGATGAGTTAAACCAAATGTAAAGAAAATAAATTGATAAAACTTCTACCATCTCTCACATGATGTGGGTCCCATATGGCACCAAGCTCATTAAAAAATGAATAAGAAATTTCCTGACCCCATGCCTTGTGAGCGATCTGCTGGGGTTATGTGAACCCCCACCACTATAAGCCCAGCAGCATCCAGCTTTGATTCACTTGACCTTACTCAAGTTCATGCTACTTTACAAATGGTTTCCTTCTTGCATCATTTGCTCAAATTTCTCGTCAACAACAAAATTGGAGCACCATATGTACAACACAATGAATTTAAATGTTTATTTTTAAATTTAGTGTTTGGTATGATTAAAATATGATTTTAATTTCAATTTAAAGTTAACAATTAATTTTAATCATCGTTTCATAGGACTCACAACTTTTTAAACACATATTTAATTAATTTCTAATTAGAATTTATTAAAAATTTAATTTTAATTTACATTAGACAGAGGCTTGAAATATATACCTTGAACTTCTCGATAATTAATTTTCACACTATCAAAATCGTATCATCAAAATCACCACAGTCGATTATTGGCTCTTCTTTTGTTGATGATTGTTTTTATAACTCAATTGACTAAAAACTCGTGTTAACAATGTGTTATATAAAAAAAAAAAAACAACATTATAAGAAAAATAATTGATTCTTAAAATTAAGAGAAAAAGAAAAAACAATAGAAGAAAATTAATAAAATCTGAAATCAACTATATATTTTGTATTTCATCATGACAACTATCATTTTGAAGCCTGTTGGGATGACTTGCGCTTCTTGTAAAAAAGGTTTTTGGAAGAAATTACCTTAAATTTTGTTTTAAAACTAATTTTTAAAAACACTTCCTATTTCATAAGTGTTTTTAGAGGAAATCACAACACGGTAACTTTCTCTAAAAACTCTTCCAACATTTGTACGCTATTCATTTTTTTTTTATATTTTATAACAAAAATATATCTTATTTAAAGTCCGTTTGAGCTCTAATTTTTTGCAAAAAATATATTTTGAAATAGTATTTTGATAGAGAATGTGTGGTTACAAAATAAGGAAAATTTTTGGATTGCGCATAACATTATTTTATTGAAGAAAGCACAATTTAAAAATAAAAGAAAGAAAAATGTATTTTGAAATAATAGGGACCAAACAAGGACTTAATATTTTTAGTTTTAGCCAAAATGCGAGTTAATTGTCCCAATAATCACTAAATTTATGCACGTGTATTGATCGCTCACTGAAATTGAAGATATCAAGTTTTGACAATTAAACTCATCCAAATATTGGATGTTACTCACAGCATAATATCTGTTTTAAACTTTTAATGAAACTGGTGACGTGACCGACATAATGGAAAGGTGGCAACCCATCACGCGTTATCAAATTGCCACGTAAGAAAGCATCTTTCGTTGCTTATTAAGCCCATGTTTGACATCTATTCTATTTCTCATTTTTTTTCTCTTTCTTCATTTTAACCACACATTCTTTTAATAAAATAATATTATACATAAACCCAAAAATTCTCCTTACTTTTTAATCACATATTCTTTTATCAATCAATATTCCATAATTTATTCTCTCTCCCAAAATGAGTGTCAAACACAAGCTAAATTTTGAAAAATCGTATTCGATTGCTCACTAAATTTTGAGGAAGTCGATTTTTCATCACTAGATTTATAAAAATTACGTTGACCCATTGTTTGCTAAAAATGTTTACCACAAGCGTATAGATCGCGTACAAGCATAAAGTGAACAAATGAGTTTGAGTTGTCGATCCTTCATGAATGATTACTCAATTACATAATAATTTAATTTAATTTTAACAGCGAAACAAATAATAAATTTGGATTTTGCAAATGATGAAAATAGCTTGAAATTCTACCATTTTCGTTATTTTTGTAGAATTGGAAGTTATTTTCATTATTTGAAAAATACAAATTTATTATGTATTTCGTTGTTAAAATTAAATTCAACTACAATCCAAATTCGTTTGTCCACTTTATTACTTGTACGCTACACGTTCGCTTGCTATGCACATTTTTAGCGAACAACATACCTCATCATTTTTATAAAATTGGTAATCAAAATTCGATCACCTCAAAATTTTGTGAGCAATAAAAAATGTTTATCGAAAACATTGTTCAAAGTTTAGTGAAGTTAAAGATGTTTTCTTACCGGACAATTTTGTAATGGCGTGTCAGAGGCCACTTGTGCATTTCGTTACTTAAGTCATCAATTTCGTTAGATATTTGAAATAGATGTTATATCACGTTTAACATCCAATATTTGAATAAATTGAGTGGTAAAACTTCGATATTTTAAATTTCACATATGATGGAAGACACAATCACAATTTCATTAATTATTGGGGCAATTAACTCCCAAAATGCCCTAAACTACAAAAATGCAAACCCCACGTAAAATCAACCCCATTGGCGGAGCAAACGAAACTCACGAAGTCGACTTCCTCGTTTTCATCGACACTGTTTCCTTCATAACTCTCCCCAATCCGACCCCCACCCACTATTCATTGGTCTCTCTCTGAAGAAGAAGATATCCTGTTCCGAATTATATTTTTCACCTCACATTTCACGGTATAGGCTCTATTAGCAGATCTAATAATGTGAAGTGCGAAGATATGGGAATGCTGATTTATCATCGCATTGCTTTCGTTTTTGGTTTTGGTTATGGTTACTACGTTTCGATGATGGGCTTGTGTTTTCTTTTTGTTTATTCGTTCAGAAGGACGATTTGATTTGATTGGTCTGAAGATGGATTCCGCAGCCATGACTTTTTGCAGCAAATCTATATGCTCACCTTCCGTAAGTCCTCATGTTTTTCTATACTATTTTTTTTTTTTTTTTTCTCAGTAAATTTCATAATTTTGCAATTACTCCATGCATGTTGTATGTTAACACTTGGATATGCACTACGCACACGTAAAATTGCAATTAGAAGGACATTCTGTCAAATATCTACCATGTAGAGCTATTTGGACGACCAATTCTTAACAAGTGTTGTTTCTAATTTTAACTTGTGATATATGTGGTCCTCTAGTTGAGGAATTCAAATTACACACCAATTCTGTTTCTTGGCTCTTCAGTTCTGTGATTTTCTCTTGACTAAATAAATAAGACGAATACCCTTTTGGCAATTAAATACAAAAATCATGATGCTTTTGTTTTGGAAATACACTACTATAATGCTTGTAATGCATGCTTTTATATGTTAAATTAAATGAGAAAAAAAGGCTTGAAAATCACTATTTACCGTTTTCGTGAATAATGTTGGCTTCATTTTTAATTTTTCTTTTATGTAATTTGGTTCATAATTACAATTGGTACTGTATGCAAAAAGATCTTGTCTTTTTCTCAGTTACATGGCTCTTTGAAGAGAATTGCTGTTTGACACGTTTTTTAAGCTGTCAAATTATACTCTGATTAGAGAAAGAATGTAGTACATAAGGAATTCTAATTAACTAATTTCCATTCCTATAAAAAAATTCAAATATATATTATTTGTTTTTCTGTCATAGCTAGAATGTTTGGATCCCTTTTGGTGACTCCAGCCTTCTTTTATTGGTTGTTTATTAGTTCCTTTATGGTTCTGTAATTGAGAGTTAAAAAATCTGTTTTACTTTTCTTGGAAGGGTTTATTCACGAGGAGGACAATACAAATTCAAAGCTCCCAATGTAGCTTTATGGTAGGAAGTAAGGTTAACTACACTCGACAGAGAGTTCGGGCTTCTCATGTTGGTAGATCTAGCAAACATGGAGGTGCTCTTGCTGCTACGTGCGCTAATGATAAAATCCTAGTGGCTAACAGAGGAGAGATTGCTGTTCGTGTTATTCGGACTGCTCATGAGATGGGGATCCCTTGTGTCGCAGTTTACTCAACCATAGATAAAGATGCTCTTCATGTGAAATTGGCTGATGAATCCGTTTGCATTGGAGAAGCGCCGAGCAGTCAATCGTAAGCCATTATAATTCTTTTATGCTTGTGTGTGGTTATGTTTTTATCTCGTATAACATATAAAAGTCAATTAAAATATTTAACAAGCAGGCCAATATTATGTCAATTTGATTTCGGTTAGCCATTGAGAGCAGGGCCCTTAGAGCATGTTTCAGTGGGCACATTTCTAAAATAAGCAACATCCATTGGCTTATATATAATCCCCAAATCTAAGCCATTTAAATTTATCCATCATTGCTCAGTATTCACGTCGCCTCAACATTTTTTCTTCATATTTTAGAATTCATACTGCATCAGATCTATGCTATTTTGTGGCACTTAAGATGTCCTCACCAAAATCTTGGATAAAGGGAAAAATAATATCCACTTCATCCCCACTTGTGCTCAAAATGCAGCACGAGATTGCCAACTTATTTTGGATTTTTTAGTACAGGGTCTTCTGTATGGTTAATGGTTTTTTTAGTGTTTAAAGTTGTAGAACTCTTATGATGCTTCTTATCTGTAGTTATGTTTTGCATGTGTTTTTTAATAGTCAATATAACTGCTGTCTAGTTTCTTGTCAAGAATCACCTAGCGTGTCAGTATCAAAGTAAAAGTAAGAATCTTCTCTTAGGCTCCGTTTGATTGGCCGGATTTTCCATGGAACCAACTTTTGTAGTATTAGATTGGCGAAATTTTCCCGGGAAAATATTTTCTAACTTTCTTAATTTTCCACATTTTTGAGGAAAATAAATTCTTGATGTTTTGGTGGGAAAATATTTTCCAGGTTTTTTTTTTGTTTTTTTATTTTTCAATCGGAAGAAATTCTAGACACAATTATAATTATTTTCTTTCACTTTTATTGACAATTTCCATGCAAAACAAAGCCAAACGAATGGTATTCGGTATGATAATTTTTTTTTTCAATTTTTTTTATTTTTGATAATTTGAACAAATTCTAGACCTAATAGTAGAAAACATTATCACTTTAATGGACAATTTTCATAAAAAACGAAGTCAAACGGACAACAAACTTTCAACATTTTCCATGAAAAATTCTACCAATTAAACACAATTAATTACAATTCCCAGTATAACAATTTCTAGGAAAATCTTTTCCGTGTAAAACATTTTCTTTCCTCCCATTTTTCACCCTGCAATCAAATGGACCCTTAAGGCATCATATTTCTTGACCTTTCTACAGGTATCTGTTGATTCCAAATGTCTTATCCGCTGCCATCAGTCGTGGATGTACTATGCTACATCCTGGATATGGTTTCCTAGCTGAGAATGCAGTTTTTGTTGAGATGTGCAGAGAACATGGTATCAACTTTATTGGGCCAAATGTAAGTTCTCTGCATTAGAACTTCAATACTACATCAAATGCTGACGATTTATCCTTAAATCCCAATCCCGGAGTGTTTCCCAAAGTGTTTGCTATGCTCAGTTCTCTCAGATTCGAAACTGTATTACCAGCAAGATTGGCTACTTATATGGCCACATAATTCATATATGTTAGGTTTGGGTAATGATAAAGAGCATGGAATTGGTCCTTCTTGTACTTCTCTAATCTTTGATCACTATTAGAATTTGTCTATTATGGTCGAATCAAATGTCAACAAATCATGTGACCTTCTTTGTACAACAGGAGCTCAAATCACCACTAGACCAATTGCCTTCACCACTGATATCGAACTAACAGAACTTGTTTTGAATCACTTGAGTTTACCCGAAATGTGGTGTGTTGATGATGCTAATGTGCCATCAAGACTGAACATGATTTAATAATCACCCAAATAACAGTACCACTAAAACATACATTGCACCACCCCTTAAATCACCCGCCACCTTCATAAAGCCTATAAACTATTGCATGCGAAATTATCAAGGTAGATGATGCCGTAAATATGGTCTTCTGCCAATGGTTGCAATGTTTGGATGGTGGAAGACAAAGGTGACTTTACTAGTGGGGTGGCTGAGGTTGAGTGTTGGAGGTAGTCCTGATGTGTTGTTGTTGAAGGTACAGGGTATGTGGTGGAGGTGGACTAGTGGAATTGATGGTGGAGATATTTGGGTTGCTGTACTAGCCATGGTTATTGTGTGGGTCCTGTTAATTTTTAATTATGGTGGGGGTGGTCATCGTGGCGGCAGCAGCAATAAAATTAGGTTTCATCCATATAGATTTTTTGGGGATATGCCACTTGACTTTAAACTGAACAAGTAATATCAAAATATTGAAATAGATAAATATATGCTCCTCCTCACCTAAACGTTTTTGCCACGGAAAACTATAAAATTCAAATTGCTATAATAGTAGTTTATTGTTTTCTACTGATATTTTTAAACTTTCAAATGGCAAATTTGATCTTTATTTTGAATTCTGAAAAGCAAATGTAGCTGTTTTGAAAGTCTACAACTAAAGGTTTTAACTTTTGAAAGTCGAAAATTTTCAGCCTGACAGCATTAGGGTCATGGGTGACAAATCTACTGCTAGAGGTACAATGAAGAATGCTGGAGTTCCGACTGTCCCAGGAAGCGATGGGTTATTACAGGTATTGCTTTTTACTAGATTTTTGGGCATTGTTTACCAATATATCTTTGGAATTTATTGTCAAATTTGCTTTTATTTGAATGCTTTATATTTCTTCTTATGCGTCTTTCAAAATGATTCTTGCCATGCAGAGTACTGAAGAAGCAGTGAGAGTTGCTGAGGAGATTGGTTTTCCTGTCATGATCAAGGTTAGTTCAACATAAATCTGTTATGTCTTAATTATTTTTACATGGCAGCTCCATATGAGATTGCAGCATCTTTTCTTGCCAGCCCAAATAATAGTATTGTTTAAGAGGAAGAAAATTAGGTGAGCTTAAGACCTATTCTTGATCACAAATTTGCTTGCTGCTTGTGACAATTTAGTAGTGATACAGTACATTGATAATTTGAGTGCTTTTTGTTACCTGGCAACAATAATTTGTTTTATCCACATGATATGAAGTCTAGCAGCCTTTCTCCTATGATATAAGTTTTTTGTCAAGTTAATGGTGGATGCAATCAGGGGCGCAGCCAGCCCGTCGGATTAGGGGGGGCCTAGAGGTGAAGGGGTGGGAGGCCACGGGGGCTGCCCCCGAATTTTTTTTTTTGAATACGTTATTAATTCATTCTTTGTATACGTCATTTCCAACCTAAGAACGTATTTACGACATTCTCCACGGAAATGTTTTATTATCAATGCATTTTAGCAAAATCCACTTTAGGTAAACGAGAGAAACAAATTACTACATAATTTTATGTCCATTTCGAGTGGTGATATAACTAAGAATAAATCAAATTGGAGTTGATTAAGGACAATTGAAGACCATCACTTCTTCTTCAATTTCTATAACTAAGAATAAATCAAATTGGAGTTGATTAATGACAATTGAAGACCATATCTTCTTCTTCAATTTTAGAAATGGAAAGCCTTTCTTCTCTTTTAACTTTATATATAAAAAAAAAAAAAAAAAATTAGCCAAAAGTTCAGTGTGGGCCTGTGCCCACACTGGGCTGAACGTGGCTTCGCCACTGGATGCAATCCAACAAGAACCAATTATAAAAGAAGAGAGAAGAGGAGGAGAAAGGGGAAGAAGGGGAGAGAAGATAGAAATGTGAGGAGGGGAATTTTCTTTTTTCTTTTTATTTAATAATCAAAGCATCTATTACAATGCATAATTCCCATTGTGGGAACAATTAAATAAATAACATAGAATACTAGAAAATCTATCAAAGTAAACACTGGCCACTTTTCCTAAAACAAGTATCCAAACATGGTAAATCTTCAATAATATATCAATTTTGATCTCTATCACATGGGAGGCACTGATTTTGGTTTCTTCTTGATTGTTGTTTGGTAGTTTGAATCGGCTAGTGATTGAGTTCTTTAGTTCTCAACTATTCTATTCTTGTCAAAAACTTGAAGAACATAGAATACACTTGAACATCATCTTTTGACAATAATTTGTCCCCTACCTACTATGATGAACCGATGCTTCTACTATTGCGGTGTCTCTATGTGTCACGGACCGCAGCTTTACTTAAGCCCCATGACCCTATCGCACCACAGTTTGCCCAACTTCGGCCGCACATTATAAATATTTCATTTAAATTGTAAAATAGTTAGAAATTAAAAAATTTTAGTATGATTTTACGGACTTTAAATGTCTACTCCCGTCACTTGGATTTTTGTTCTGAAATCTATTATAGGGGGTATTAGTCTTTCAAACATTTTCAAACTTTCTAGTATTCGCCCCCTATACTAACCATTGTAATTTCCTGCTTTCGTCTATTGTAATTTCTAGCTTTCAAGCAATCAATGATCAAGTTATGTTCAATGCATTTCAATTTCGTGTTGCAAGCTTTCTTTAAATTGTAATCAAATTTACTTTCGTCCCGAAACGATGGAGAGAAGGCTGATGATAGTCTGGCGGAGCAGACTACTGCCGCACGGTGTCCCTTTTTGTGTTAAGAAGAAAGGTAACCCGTGAAACTATGTACCGACACTCATCGGACACTCCAAGACAAGTAGTATAAATATTTTTTCTTCACTAGCAGTGTAATATATAGTTGAACTTATAGTTATTTTAATGTAGCAAATAGCTACTTATTTGATTTAAAAGATTTCATGAAAAAAAAAATTCAAAATTAAGAAAATAATTGGTTTTTATTGTAAGAAAAAAAGTATACACCATAGAGATAGAATATAGTCTACAATTTTAAAGAATTTAAACATAGTTTCTTACCTAACTTGAACAGATAGTCTTCCCAACTATGGCAACAAGTGTTATCTGTTTTTGAAAGTGCTTTCTTCCTACTAGGTTGGATGAACTACCCAGCAAGATGTCATTTTGACAATTTGCCTCGTATTAAGCAGGGTGGGGGTGGCCTCTCACTAAGTTGTTGTAATTTATTTTTGACCAGATAACCATCAGAGGGATTCAGTCTTCTTCCTTGAGCAAGTCTAAGAACTTAACCGTTATCCACTCTGCTCTAAGTCTAAGACTCAAAACAATTTGTCTCCTTCCCTATCTTCTCTTATTTTGAGGTTGACTGCAACTTCCAAGGACTAAATCATGTACTGATACCAGGATTTTTCACATCATTGTTAAAAGTATTATCTTCAAGTTTCTTCTTGATTCTATTCTGATATTTTGAATAGACAATCCTAAAATGTCACGAGGTTTACTTAATTACTCGATCAAGACTCCTGTATTGATGAGAACTATTAAAGGATGGAAATGAACTCAATTGTTGTCATCTATAAATTCTGAAGCTGTAATTTAAAAATAGATTTTTTAAAATGGTTTTTGATCAGTTCATCAAATTCACATTACGAAGAATCTTGATAGAACAAGGGGAATCCAATTGATGTAATTGAGTCATGTCTTCTTTTGTTGCGAGGTAACTAAGAAGAATCATGGGCGTGTGTGTATAGGGAAACAGAAGCAAAATATAATTCTGGGCTTCATGATCTTCATCTGATTCTTGTTTTCTTTTCTTTTCCTTTCATCTACTAGGATATGGTGAATCAATAGTTAAAAAAACATGTTTTCTTAAAGAACCCTAAGTTCATGTGTTGAAAAACATCTCAAAAGCTGTGAGATAAAAGAGAGATGATGTCAAAGCATTTTGATATCTGGGAGAGAGAGAGAGAGAGAGATTGGCACATGGAATGGAAGGAAGCTCTGTAGCATGGACACTTCAATTAGGGTAGCGTGTCCGTGTTCGACACGTGTCGAACACGAGTCGATACCGACACTTCTCGGACACTCTACCGTAATCATTTTTCTTTTTATATTAGAAATATTATATATTGTTAATTTAAAGTTAAGTAACAAATAGGTACTAATGTTGAAAATATTCCTACAAGAAAAATTAATAATAAGTATAAAACTAAATTTATATTATATAAATGAAGAATTTAATCAACGTGTCGATAACTGACATGTCTGTACTTTTTTTTTAAAAATTGCGTGTCGGCGTATCCAACACGTATCGTGTCGGACACACGTGTCCGTGTCGATGCATCATAGGAAGTAATGGTTATTGGTAGACTCACTTAGGGACCAGTTTTGCAGCTATTTCTGACAGGTGTCAGCCAAACTTTGGGAAGTTTTTAAAATGTGTCATATGTAGATTGGAGCTAGATATGATTCGTTAATTATTGAAATCTTTAGGCATTTTCTATTCAAAATACTTGAAAAGAGTTCAGTTGCTCAAAAATACATGTATAGTAGGATAATTAATTCAGTTCAGATATGTATGACTCTATCAATGCATTGCCGTTCTGTTTACCTTATCATGCTTCATTCAACTCACTTCGAGTAAATGAAAAAGTAAAGGAAACAAACTGAATTTTGAAGTAGGTTGTCTATTTTGTCTGTTGATTCATTTGACCTTCTCATTGTTTCCTATCCGAGGGTATATCAAGTTGATCTGATGTGAAGAACCATTAGTCATAGAAAGAGTTTTCTGACAAGTGACTACTTTATCTTTTGAAGGCAACTGCTGGTGGTGGAGGACGTGGAATGCGTCTTGCTAAAGTGCCAGAGGAGTTTGTGAAGTTGTTGCAGGTACTCCTCCTTGCCTCGTAGACTTAGTAAAATTTGTTATTCCCCTTTTTTCTTCAAAAATAAATACTTGACTATTTATAGAGGATTACAGATTCAGGTGAGATCTGATATCAGACTCTTTTAAGCAGTGGAGTTGGCAGCTTGCCATGTGAAACTCTTGCGATTTGATTAATTTGAATGGTTTTTATTTTCCATACTTGATGCCATTTGTAATCCATTTTTCTTTTTTCACGTTCTTAAAGGTCACATGATCTGTTAAGAAACTATTTCTCTTCCACTTACATATACCTTTCCAAAAAAAATAATGCTTGCTCATTTTATTATTCTAAAATTGCCACTTTCTATAAAACATTTATGCACAAAAGCTCATTCATATGTCTGAGATACTTTTTGTGTAATGTACTCTACTTAGCTATTGTTGATCTGCTGTTGTTGATCATATCTGTTGTAGTTGGTTATTTGTTTATACATAATCACTGGAATCGTATGAAACATAACAAAGTCTAGCTTATTTCCACGTTGCTTCTTTTAAACTAAGTCTAGCTTATTTCCATGTCGCTTCTTTTAAACTAAGTTTGGCTTCTTGTTTAAATTGTTTTTATAGCAAGCCAAGAGTGAAGCTGCAGCGGCATTTGGTAATGATGGTGTTTACCTGGAAAAGTACATCCAGAATCCAAGGCATATTGAATTCCAGGTACTAATTTATTCTAAAATTTTCCACAAAATATTTTTTTTAAAAAATCTAATTCTGTCATTCTTGGTTGAAGAAAAATCTAATTTGTATCTTAGTTAAGATTATGAAGTTTAATAATTGAACCCTCTGGTTCATAATTCGTTGATGTAAAGCATAAACCTTTGCAACTCTACAGGTTTTGGCAGACAAGTTTGGTAATGTTGTGCACTTCGGAGAGCGTGATTGCAGTATCCAGGTATGCATAAACTATTTCATAATTCATTTTGAGTTTTTGAAAGCATGTTACTGTATATACCTATTTCATAATACAGTTTTGAGTTTACGGAAGCATGTTGCTAAAAGCTTTATGATTAGGTTTCTATTACTGTCTAATGAAACTAGTCATATATAGCTTTTTTTGTTTTAGATTAAAAAGGGGAAGATGAGGATTTTGGTTAAAGTTTTCGTTGATTACAAGAGAAAACAATTTTTTCTTTCTCCTCCTTCAAAAACTTGGCTTTCTGTTTGATAACCCAGAAAAGTAGCTCACTGCAGTAACGAGTCCATTAAAATCTCATTTGCAGAGAAGAAATCAGAAGTTGCTGGAAGAAGCACCTTCTCCTGCACTAACACCAGAGTTGCGTAAAGCAATGGGTGATGCAGCAGTTGCAGCAGCAGCATCGATAGGGTACATAGGTGTTGGTACTGTCGAGTTCCTTCTGGATGAAAGAGGGTCCTTTTACTTTATGGAGATGAACACTAGGATTCAGGTGAACAAAATTTATTTTCAGACAATCAATTGCTGCAACTACTTAACCTTGCCTTCAGCTATGATTTCTATACGAATTGATTCCTATTTGGTGTAAAATTTTAGGTTGAACATCCCGTTACAGAAATGATTTCCTCTGTTGATCTAATTGAAGAGCAGGTCCGTGTGGCTAGGGGAGAGAAACTTCAGTACAAGCAGGTAGGGAATCAGGATTGTTCGAGACTCCTAAAATAAGTTGCAGTCAGTGGTTGACATTTTTCTTTCTCTTGTCTATAGGAAGATATTGTTCTCCGTGGACATTCAATTGAATGCCGCATTAATGCCGAAGATGCTTTCAAAAATTTCAGACCTGGACCAGGTTTGTTTGAATTGTGCGCATGCTTACAGGATTCAAAAATTCTTTCTACATCTCTGTATCTTTCCATGCACGTCTACATTGATGTTTCCTCTTCACCTGTAATTTCATCATCATACTGCATATGATGTCAGTGTCCTGAGCTGGACCTTGATTATCTTAATAAACAAACTCAGTGGCCAGATTGATTAGTTATGGTTTAGAATAGTACTAAAATATCACACAATTTTTTGTTTCAAACACCAAATGAGCAAAATGATCCCACCACCTTGGAATAATTGGTCAATATGATGAAATCAACTGTAACATATAATTTAATACCCTCATATTCACTGGAACAGGAAGAATAACAGCATATTTGCCATCTGGAGGTCCATTTGTGCGAATGGATAGCCATGTTTATCCAGATTACGTGGTTCCACCCAGCTATGATTCCCTGCTTGGAAAGGTCAGTAAATTCTGTTTACGTTTTCCGTATGTACAATCTCTGAAATTCTGTACCTTACTAATCAAAGGATAGAGAAAAAGGTAATTATATCCTCTTTTTAATGATTTCCTTTCTTTAGTGATAAGAGAAATGGCACTTATTCAGAACTCTATAACACATTTTATAATATTTTGCACCTTTTGTTTGTGGATAACATTTTTTTTTTGAAATTTAGATATGTATAATACATTCAAGACTGGATTAATACTGTCGGTGGGCAGAATCTGGAAACTGGCATTTTCATCTTTTTGGTTAACTGGAAGTGCATGCATGGTTTAATACTAAATTCAATTGCTGAATATAACAATGAGGCCACCTTGCACCATGCAAAATCCAAGTAGGGGTGTTAAATGTGAGCTGCTCGGCTAGCCCACCGTTGGGCGGCTTGGCTCGCCATGCGACTGCTAAAGAGATGAGAGTGGTATATTAGCGAGATAAAATTGTAGAAAATTCTGACAGTGTGATGAAGTTGCTTTACACTCATTGTATTTATAGACCCGAATCAGCACCGAAAAACTATAAGCAAAATTTACGTTTCAAATTTTGAAATTTGAATTTTGGAATTGTCAAACTGATGGAAGCCTAGCAGGGGCTTGCAAAGCCAATACCGGGAGCTGGTGAGCTTTCACGCAATCAAGCGAACGGCTTGCACGAGGATTTACCAGCTTTGCTCGTATGTGGTCCGAGTTGGCGAGTGGCTCGTCCCACTTAACACCCCTACTTTTCTTGCTTGAATCAACTTCTTAAACCTCTTCCTGCTCATTGAGCATTGGAAGAATTTTCAAATGGGACAGGTGATGAGGGAAGACCTATCTTACACAATAAAAGTTACAGAATACAGATAAGGAAAGCAGCTATAATACAATTTGCTTGACATAATTATCTATATGTATATAGGTATTCTCACTTTCTTTTAAAGTTACAGAGTTAGCTCTTAATTGCTGTAATATGTTGCAAAATGTGATTTTAGCTTATCGTGTGGGCTCCAACAAGAGAAAGGGCAATCGAACGCATGAAAAGGGCTCTTGATGACACCATTATTACAGGTAAATCGACTGGCTTTCGTTTTTGTGTTTCATTAGAATTGACTGTGGAACTGAAAGACAAGAGTTGACCCTTTTTCATTAATCTCCTGGCATTGTGGACTACGTTATGGATTTCAACTTGGTCAAGAGATCCTTGCATGGTTCGAGTGGTTGGTCAAAATCGATCAAGGGATTTGGTCTTATAAATTCTTTCTATTCTGCTGCAATATCTGTACAAGGAGTTCAATAACTTGGTTCCACCCAGTGAATGTGACACGTCGTCATGCATTTTACCTTTTAATTCTGATAAATTTTCCCTTTCTTCTCTAAACATTTCGTTCTTCCCCTGGCCTTATTAACAAATTTTTAGGTTTTGCATATTCTTTCAGAGCTAAGTATTCATCCGTGCCCTTGTCTTATTTGTTAGCTTGCTTGTGCATACACTCACAACATTTTACAGTCTTTTCAAAATTCTTCAACTCCTTTCACAATTTGGTAAACAACTATATTGGTCCAATATTCCTATTCTTAACTTCATATTTATGACAACAAAAAAATGTAAACTTGTTGCAGGGGTTCCAACAACAATTGATTACCATAAGCTTATCCTTGACATTGAGGTAGGAAATGCACTAATTTCTCTATTGCTTTTTTTTTTTTTTTTTTTCTTGTGAAGACTTCCATCCTCTCTGAGATCCTTGTGAATTTGAATTTGGATTCATTTATTTCCATGCCACAGGACTTCAAAAATGGAAAAGTTGATACTGCTTTTATTCCAAAGCATGAAGAAGAATTAGCCGCGGTGAGCACCTTTATTGTTCTCTTATATGCAAACTAATTTACTTATCATTCTTTCTCCTTCCCCGAACCACTATCCCACCACCAATACCATGTGTGTATATGATAACCTAAAAATCTAGACATCTTTCAGAAACAAATCAATCTAATTGGACACCTAGAATGGGATTAGTTAATTAATAATGACGATGGTGAATGTAAGTTCTCATCGTTGGTAATTCTTTCAAGTCTGCTTCTCGAGAGTAGAAAAATTGAAGTGATTCTCAAGATATTCCTCGCATGATATCAGAGAAATCAACCGGATTTAATGATCTTCCTCATCTCGATTTTCATTTTTCTTTTTTCCACTTTGACCCGTGATCATGTCTTTGCCATCCAATACTATTTTCTTCTGTTTGCTTGTTCTGTGTGAAGTAAAGTGCTAAGTTAGCAGCTGCAGATCTCTTATACGTTATCTGGATATGCATAAACTATAAACTTATATGAACATAACTTGATATTTCATTTCACTATGTAACTCAGCCCCAGCAAAATGAGTTGGCAAAGGCTTCTACTTGAAGTTCTCCTTTCAGAAGTGGGAGCAGAGTTTCTCTGAGTTCTAGACTCGGTCCTAAATACATAAATTGTTTGTTTGATCTCAGCACATTTTTGTTTGAATTTATTGAATTAATTGTAACAAATAAAAACGTTTTACTTCCCTGTTTAATGTCAAATGAGATTAAAACCAAGGGGTATTGTTTCCAAGTTGAACCCATTATATTTTTTCTTTAACAAGAAACTGTTCGGAGTCGTTTTTCGTCCTTTTTAAAAGGATCGGAGATAAATTTTATTTGTTACACATTGTAGAAGACACAATTTATCATCGTTCCAAAATCTTGGAAAATTCAAATATATTTCTTTAATGGGGTTAACATTAAACAAGGTTTTAGATTTAAGGCATGGAGGTCAAGCTTGAAACTTTTATAAGTTTAAATACGTCTCCTATTTTTAATAATATAAAATAAATAATGCATACATCGAAATTTTGTACGTACTTTTTGAGTTTTCAACCAAAAAGCATAATTTTCAAAAGTATGATTTACAATTATTTAGTAATTAATTCATACAATTTGACCAAGTATGAACATAGCCTAAATTTTTTCTAACTCTTTGTACGTGGCTAATTCAAAGTGGGAGAAGGTTTGGAACATAAACTGAACAAAGAATAAGATGGAGAAGGATGAATTCTTCGATTTTTCTTTTCATTTCAGATGTTCTGATTTGGGACGTAAACAAGATGGAGTACGAGTTTGTTTGTGGGTTGGGCTTGGATAGATTGAATGTTTTTGGGGCTTATTTCTTTTTCAAGTATTAACAGAAGTTGGACTTCTTGTACGACAAAATTTGAAAACAAGAAAATATTACTTGGCGAACAAAAAGACAAGCACCTTTTTCTTCCTGCCTTGTCCAAATACAAGGCGTTCCCTGAGCCTAGATATGCCTAGGCAGACCTTTTCTAAAGCTCCAATTACAAGAAAATTATAACATAGTTCATATTGAAGCTGATGTAACCAAACATGACTGGTCTTTTCTTTATTCCCATCTTACAATGATGCCATGTCAAGTGTTGTCTTTCAAAATTTTCTGTCAAAACGATCTGTACCTATATCATGATTGTTTCAACAATGATATTAAATAGGAATTTTCCCGATGCACTGATTAACTGTGAAAAAATCTTTCTTTTTGTTTGTTAGTTTTTAAGGCCTTGATCTTGAATATAATTATTGCGAAGGACCTTTTTAAAGCCGTGACCATGTCTAGCAGTTTATAAAGAAATCCATACATCATTGTAATATCTCATTGAAAGCAACATAATAGTAATACTTGGGAACCATCGTATCAACTGTCAAGAGCATTACAAATTGCTTACACTTCAACCCATACGATGATTTCTACCAAATGAAAAAACAAATAAATCTTCACCTTTACCCCCTTCGACGTATACTCACGACCATTTTCATTGAAGAAAACTATATTGGAAATGACAAACAATTGTACCAATCACAATCTACAGTATTTGGTAGCAAGCATCTCCAAGAGGCTCTTCAATTCTCTATAAAGAGACGCAAAATATTTGATTCGAACTGTGGTAAAATGCTCAACTGCTACTGCTTCTTGTAACGAATTTGTATTCCAACTCACTCAGACAAGAAAACTCCGGAAAAATTGTAAGCTATTTACTCAGCTAAACCTCGTGCTGTTCCTCCTTCCCCACCAACTTTTTCTCACCTTGTTAGCCAACCCTTCTTCATTTCCGAGTTTGTGGAGAATCACCTTCGTTTCTCTCAGTCTCGAACCATAGTCTTTTTTCCAAACTTCAAACATCTGTCTTAATCTTCTAAGCTCCCGCTCCGGATCCAAGTTTGCATCGACCTGACCTGATTTTGCTTCAACTAAGAACTTGGCATCGTCGCCAAATATTTGACTCCTCTGCTCAAACTCTTCAGCCAATCGACTAATGACACTCAGACCAGCATTCATTTGTCTAACTCCACTGCTCTCTTGAGCCCTAAAGTTGCTCCCTCTATCCCAGCTTGATTCGCTGTCCTCGATTGCATCGGTTGATGCATCAGAATTTCTTCGAGAATCATCAAAAGCCAGACTTCTCTTTGCAATGGAAAGGCTCGACTGGAGTGATCTCATTTGTTTCTGCCACACCTCTTCCATGGATTTCATTTTCAGCTCATATTCTGACCATCGGTTCTCGTATTGTTGAAGTCGTTGGTGAAGGACGTCATTTTCCTCTTCTTTCTCTCTCAGTGCAGCTTCAGCTCTAAGAACACGGCGTTGCATTTCAGCAAGGAATGATGACTTCACCAGCACCTCTTCCTGCTCTGCGCCCTGATTTGGAACATACCAGTGTCAATCGGCTTCAAGTCTAAAAAATATTTAGAGTTTTCACTTATTATATTAAATTTGTGTGTTGAAAAGAGAAAAAGGCAAAATTAGGGTGGAAATCCCAGCATTAAAAATAGAGAACAATAGCAAGAGCAAGAAAGCAGAAAGCTATGTAAATAGGAAAAGAGATCCAAGTGTCCTGGATAAATTCAAATCACAATCAGTAACTAGTGACAAAGTATAAATATGAAACTTCAAGGTTACCAACAGAGTCTTGACTACCTTTTTGCCTCCAAAATGCAGAAATCCCAAGTCTCCAGAGCATCTTCGGACCATCCAGCCACGGATAACTGGAAAATAAAAAATTCAGGAAAACAAAATTCCTTTAGTACCACTAGCCTTCAGATTAAATATAATGCCTCGACCACTTCTATTAAAATGTGGAGAATGGAAATTTATAGGGTCTCACGAGAGACAAAGGGATGCAGTTAAAAATCAAGTCAGTGTTTGTCTCGATGAATATGTTCCAAGTTTTCATTATTGTATTCTCCAGAACTACCTCTTGATTTACGGAATCACAAACTTTCAAGCACACGTGAATATCACTGGCAAAAACTCAGCAAATTTAACAAATGAAACTCATATATAAGGATCTATTCATACTTTAATCAATAACTCCAATAAATATATTCCAAACAACAGTCAAACATTGAATAAGTTTAAAGTAATCTGATTTACAGCATATGCAAAAAGTTCAATAATTAAAAGAAAATGGAATGCTGGGCAACAGAATTAGATACAACTGATACGTATCATGATTAGTCAGAAGGAAAATCCTCAAACTAGTTTTTTCAGCTTCCTTTGGTTGCCAGTGATTAAAAGTGGAACCAATCACAGGCCTTCCATCGCTGGGTCCATTAAACCCCGTTCTTGATTGACAAATTAGACCAGTGGTTTGCTGGTTTTCAAGGATCATTATGGTTTCAATGAAACAGGTTTTAGCATCCAACTGGATTAGATGGAGCAGTCGAACAGTGCTACCATTTGGACCAGCAAGTCACACTGATCTCGAGAGAAATAATGA
This sequence comes from Fraxinus excelsior, assembly GCA_019097785.1. NCBI lineage: Eukaryota > Viridiplantae > Streptophyta > Magnoliopsida > Lamiales > Oleaceae > Fraxinus > Fraxinus excelsior. The sequence goes on from CM032632.1 coordinate 20,304,386, forward strand.
AAGAACTCTTAATAGTTTATAGTTATCTTCATATAATAGAAACTAAGAAGTACCTGATTGGATTAGAACTGATGCGTCATAAATGTTTTCAAACTTTTTCCTGCTAATCCTGCCTTTTATTTGTTTTTGAATAGATATAGCTGCTCTATGCCTCTCTAATAAGACTGCATACTCTTTTCTAGTTTTTTCACCCCGAACAACTGCATTGAAAAGTTTCATGGATCAGATTGATCAGTTTATGTAGCACAGTACAATAAGAAAAGCATGCTAAAATACTTCATATGGACGTACATGACTGAAGAGTGGTAATGCATCTCCTTAAATACTTTGCGTAGCGGCGAACTTGATGACCTCTAAAGCAGCTTTGTACACGTAAGATGCCATGAAGAGTACGATTTCTTGTGTCCTCGAGTATCCCAATCTGAAAGAATTGATAGTACGATACATATCGATCAAGTTAGAAGGCTGTTAGCTATAGTCAGTTCCACCAGTAGACGAATAATTTATGAATAAAAACTCTGGACTATAGAAACTTAAGCTAATTATTATTATTTTGGTATTTTCCCGATATTTTAATATACATATATTTGTACACGTTATGTATAAATGCAAAATGATCTAATAACTTATTTTTGTATGATTAGACTTCAGAGAGGACAAAGTAGATCTGAACTACATTTGTTTCTGCAGAATATTTGTCACCATTTTATCAAATCATTTTGTTGGCCAGTAAACGGGTAATGTGTATTCGCTAACCAAAAGAGGACCAATCCATACTCAGAACTTCATCGTGGGGTAGTACAAAGCCCAACATTTGGCTATTTACCAGTATATAGCCTTCTCATCTAAATAGCAACTTTCCACATTGATTATTAAATATCAAAATTTCAGTTTCCTGACATACAAATAACTTGAATTCTGATTTGAGAAAATATGAGAGGAGAGATAATGCATGTCTATATTACATTGTCAAAACACTAGGCAATGCTTCCTCAACCATGAAGTTTTCGCCTAAAAGCAGAACCAGAAGGGGAACTGAATGTAGCAAAGGGGAGAAGGCGATAAGAAAAAATTCTCACCTGTCCAGTTCGAAAAAACAACTTGGTGTAGCCAACTTGATACATATCAGGTAGAATATTGAACTGATGAAGAATTGCGACTGAAACACCGAGTGGATCCTGTGATGCAACATGGTCAAGTAGAAGAAAACCATACCTAACAAAGGAAAAAGGTTAGATTGTTGCCAATCAAATATAGAAGACAGAAATGAAAAATTATTAATTGGCTTACAACAATTTTATCTTCTTTACCTTCTGGCAAACTTTTGATGTGACATTTTGGTAGGAAATCCGGATCTTGATATTCGAACAACTTCTAAGACCCCACAACACCGCAGCTGCTGCAACACCAATCCTTGATTGTAGATTCCAGGAGACTGGACGTCGTTGGGCTTTATACAGCGTATGAAATGTGGGGTTGTTTTCTCAAGGCGTTGCATTAACTGAAATAATTGGCCCTAACACGCCAAAAGATAATAATAAGTAGGAACTTCTGTAATGATTGATTGAGGATAACTGAATTAATTCCCTGATTTATGTGACTGTATAGTCTTCTTTTTCAAGTTCCTTATGTGTAATGGAATGTACACTATATATTCTACGGATCTTTTTTTGACAGAGAGGGTGAATGATATACTATTTTATAGAAGGTATCATAGCCCAAAAAGCTCAAACAAGCAATTGATCCATCTTAAGTACCAACGGGCAGTCGGATTCCAAGATTGGTGTTCTCAGATGTGCCAAAATCGTGAGGGGCATGTAAAAGATAAAATCCCACATTGTTTAAATACGAAAGTAATAGTCAACATAAAAAGGCTTTGGCAACTCCTCTCAACAAGGTTGACCTATCAATTCGAGCCTCATTACTGGACTTGTTTTATGAATTTTCTTGCATAGCTCCTTCATTAAATAAAACTCACTTCGTAAATTGAGAAGGTTAATATAAGATGAATTGAAAAGAGAAATCTGAGTCGAATGTTTCATAATTTTCATTATGGTCCTTGTTTGTATCATAGTAAAAGCTCCTGCTGCTGCAAAATAACATATATGCTCATGAAAGAAATATTGGGCATTCTTATGAAAGGGCCATTATAGCCATTCTCTAAATAGACCGGAAGTGTATAACAGATGCAACCTCTACTCACATCATGAGATTAGATGACTAGATTATATGTTCTAGGAATATCTCCATTAAAGCTGCCTCCAGGAATACAAACAAGACCATTATAGATCTTAAATTCAACTAAAAGAAATCTTATTGCTGCCATCTTCACAAATTTTATCCCATTTATACCATGTAGGTGGCTCAACATATATTAGACTTTTATTTCAAAAGAATATTTTGTTGGTGCCAATCTCATGCGTCATCTTTGACCTAATGAAACTGATTTATTACATCATTTGGAGTATTGTGCCAGGGATCCTTTCTTACTATTAAAATATTCTTTCTCAGGAACTTGGGGATGAAAGTTTTCCGTTGCATTGACTTTTTCATTCCTAGCACAAGTAACTTAGTACCTCTAACTGATTAATCTGCAAATCAACTTAGTTTGACACAAAAAATTTCAAAGAGCCAATCCTGAGAGTGGCACACTTATCATGAAGGAAGTCACCCTATCTGCTGTTAATTTGTTCGAACTGGGCATATTGTATATAGAAATAAAAGTATCTAACATCTAAAATGACTATCTTTTCAATCATTTGAGCATGAAAGGTGAGAGATTTGTACCTTGAATTTTGTCGCAACACTTAATTTTTGTGAATCTGCTCCACCTGACTTATAGAGTGCACCTATTACAGGCTTCCCAGATTGGGTGAGCAAGCTGGATGCAAAAGCCTTAGGAAGGTGGCACGTGCAAGAGGATAGAAGTTGAATGGAATCCAAGTGAAGTAAATCCCGATTCTTCTCTAGAAACCCAGTTGTATCATAGACAACCTGAGATAAGCATGGAAATTACTAAACTTCCAGAAAGCAACAACAAAAAACTGCAAATTTTAACTAACTTATTTTTATCAGAGAATTTTGTGGAATTTACTTCTTAGTAACAAAGAGAATTAAACTGAAGAACATATGACCCAACAGGCAAAGTATTTGCCCTTGATAATTAGTTCAACAATTGACAACATCCAGCTCAGCAAGTTTAATGACATATAGAAGAGTCAGGCCCAGTAGTTTATCCAGAAACTCAGGTAACAGAAGAGTAAATGCAATGATATTGATGAAATAAGATTTTTTTTAAGGATTTTCGTCTCTCTCTCACTGTATTTTTTTTTTTTTTTTTCGATTTCTTTGTTTTGTTGGGGATTTGGGGGTGGTGGTGGTGGTAAAGGATTTTGTATCTAAGTGGCGGTAATTAAAAACACTAGTTTTATTTTCATTGAATGCTTCCACCAACACTAAAAAGGAAAAAAAATTGCAAATTGACCAAAATGTAGACCTAAGGGAGCAAGGGTAGCTGTTAACCTACAAAAACTTATCAAAAATAAAGTGAATACCTGGCCTGCATAATGGGACACCATAAATGCTTTGCCTCTTTCTCCTCTAAAACAAGTGTTTGAATTCAAATGTTGCTTAAGCTTATTGGCAAAGGTCAAATCTGTGCCATTCGGAAAGGTTGACTCCTCATCTAACAAGGATAATAAACCCAATGGTTTCTGTACAAAAACAAAATAGACGTCATTAGTAAATTGTATGTATCTTCATTCTGTAAGTAAATTGAAGACCCAACGTTTATAGGATGATTTGGAAAAAATGTAAACCGTTTAGTAGAAAAATAAGTAATACAAAATTGAGTTGAAAAACATACCTTCTCAAAAAGATTTAGACAATCTTGATTGTCTTCAAAATCTACTTTTGCCCAGTCAATGCCATTGTAAATGTATTCCTGGAAAAGAATTTCAAAATCAATTAATCAAAGAAGAGTCCAATCGCACCAATATAACATCGTCCATTTCTCCAGCAATCTTCAAAATCCAAAACATTTGGTCTCATTTAACATTAAACACGCTCCCAAAATTTTCAACTCCAAAAATAACTAAGGGACCCCTTTAATTTTCTCACATGAAATGTACAAGTCAAATATATTTTCAATTAGATTTCTTGTTCATTTCTTATTTCTCAAAGATATACTTGCAGCAGCTAACTGTTCCAGCCAACAAGGGTAAAACCTTTTAATTACAGAAGTCTTAGTTAAATTTCCTTTTTTTATATAATAATGACGAAAAACCAAGCAACGTCTTTCTAAGTTACTGAATTTGACCCCATGGGTCCACTCTTCTACGAATTTCTCAGATTTATTTGAATTTGTCCGAGAAATCCCAAGTAGGTAAAGGTACAGGAATCCAGTGAATACAAAAATTGTGTCCACTCATTTAGTACAGAAAGAAAAATACAATTCATTGAGGGAAATCAATATAGCATATCAATCAAATAAATAAGGTAAAAATCCCCAAAAATGACTAAATTTAAGTAGTGAATATTTTCACGGGCTTCAAAGAAATAGAAAAGCCAACTATAAAGTAGACATATACGAAGAGATATTAAACGGTTACCTCTTGCTCCAACTTGAACAAGTGACGGTTGAAGTGTTGCTGTAATCTTTCATTGGCATAATTGATGCAGAACTGCTCAAAACTATTCCTCTAGAAAATAAAAAATAAATAATATGCACAATTATAAATGCAAATACAAAGAAAAAGAAACAAATACATTAAATCAATAAAAGATGGGCATATACCTCAAACGATTCAAATCCGTAGATATCAAGAATGCTGATAGACCTTCCTGTACGTCGTTTACCAACTGCTAGTGATTTGTTGATTTGTTCAACGAGCCAATCAAACAAACAAGAATAAATTGACTTTGCCAGTGCATCTCTTGTATCGATGGCCTGAGAGATGCATGGAGTAATAAAAAATAAGTGAGGAATTATAATTGTTTAAGTTTACTAATTCACAAGGCCGTTGAGTGCCTCATCTAACCTGAGATTGAGTAAGATTTTGAACAATATTCTCATTTCTTATAATCATGTTTCGGGTTGATAATGCTAGCTTCAGTTCCCCAACTGGACACCCAATTAATGTAGCAACATTGATTAGACCTGAAATTGGACATCCAACATGGAGTTGAATTCAAGCAAATTTCACGAGGTTACAATAAAAAGGAGTATGTAGTTGTCACATAAATACATGCTTTTTCATGATTACAAGTTTACAACACATCAGAATGATAATTTACATGTAAAACAAGTTCGATATTATAAAAGGTACAAAAAGGCAAGTAACATTAAGAAAGAAATTGTCGTAAATCATGAATTTTTTATCATTCTATTCAACCTACAAAGGCCACACTAATACCAAAATTCAACTCATTTTGCTGCCACCATGCTACACTAAACTGCAAAAAAATCAATTGAAGTAAATAGAAAATGATTTTTAAAATTTAAGTGACAAAGTACTCATTCAGCTCCATGAGATATAGCAGAGCATCTAATGGAAAATGCTGAATTTCATCATCAATAGGTTTCCACCTTCTCGTCCCAATTTATTTAAAGCCTAGAACTAGAAAGTTATAATAACAATTGAAACAGATGGGTACTACTAATTTGAAGATGAAATTGAGGGAACCAGACGTGCCTCAAACTCATATATCAGAATCAATCACGCTTAGAGTCTTAAATATATGAATCAAAAGCACAAGATAGCTTCTCTATGGGGTGATCTGTGGCCAAAGATGTTTTAAAGTAAAATAGATACTCCATGTCCACAACTGAATGTATTGGTTTTGAGTTGGCACGAGGTTTCAGTGGGAGTAAAAATGCAGGAATTTGATGCATCTTTGTGAAGGTTTGGAAGGAAAATTGACATAAAATCTTTACAAGGCTATATGATTCCAAATGGAAGTATCCTAATTCTACCTATGATTTTGCCACCATAATACAGCTATACAATCTTAATGAAGGTAATAAATATACAGCCTGTAATATGTGAAAAATCGTTTATTCCAACTATGTTTCATTTAAGAGTTAACAAAACTAACGGCCAAGAATCCTTGCCAGTCACAACATATACTAAGTTATAGAATTTTTGGGGAAAAAAGAAAAGCTATTCTTTGAAAGAAGTCATTAATTCTGACATCCCAAAATAAAATAAAGTCACCCAATCACAAAGGATGGCATTAAAAACAAAATAATCTATTTCAACAGAGTTCCATCTAAACCTCACTAGCAAAAGGCAAACGTCCAAAGAGAGACCATCTCACCAAGGTTCTCTAGACTAAAAATTTCCCCAAGACTGTCTTATTCAAGCAAAAACCTAAAGTACCAAATCAATCTGAACAATTTTAAAAAATGTTTGTATTCAAGTAAAAGAATAAGGTAGAACATGAACATATCTTGGGAATCTATACATAAAATCAGTATTCAATTGTTACAAAATAATTTGATGTCCAATGTGCCAGATAACGAGATTTAATTTTAGTCAAGAGAAAACAGATTCCTTGTGTTTGTGGACAGATGGTTTGATATTATTACGGCTTTTATTTAGTTCCTCAAGATTTTTCTAAAGTTAGCTCATATTACTGTAACTGAAGTAGTAATCCCAAGTTTACAATTAGTTTGAATATTTCCTTTCTCTTCTATTTGTAATTCTGGAGGTAAGGTATATGTCCCCCTCCCATTTGTATCGTATTAATAAATATGGCTGGAGTACTCTAAAGCCCAACCCACCCCACATTGGGTCTAGATGGAGACATAAAATCCCGCCCTAGGTATCAGTGGTGTTTTAGCTAAAAAATACAAATAAAATAAACAAAATTCCAATTTGAATCTTGCAAGGAGCTAAAGACGTTCATACAGAAAATCAGTAGTCTCAACTGGGGCTAAAGCTCTTTCCAATGCAACAGGAATTGCTGGGTTGAAAACCCATGTTTGGTGAGATTTAATAATTTGTGAACCGATTCGAGCATTTGCCTTTCACGCAGTAAAAGATATCCTTAGTATGAGGAACCGGCAAGTTGATGCAATTATTCCTAAATACTAAACCTTTGAACAGTAACCCTTCATATGATGAATGTGGAATATTACCTTCATCCAAAACAGGTTCAACATGGTTTTCACTATCAACCACCGTAAAGGAGACATTCCCCAACCACAGTACTGCAGCTAGCATCGCAAATACACTCTCTTGGTCCTCTTTACTCACATGAACAATATCCATAGCTTCCTGAAAAAGTAAAGGAAAATATTTATAGATACATATGATTCAGAATAAAAAGGTAAACAAGTGAGGAATCCTGGAAGGAGAATACCATTACAACATGAAATTGTTCAGCATCATCAACCCCAGAAATTGCATAGCAATTGCTTTGCCTCAAATAATTGAACTCATTTGCATTCTTCAAGCTCAATTTTTCTGCATAAGAGAAAATAGACATGACAATTCAAAATATCCAACAAAAATAAGCGGCAAGACAAAAATGAGATAAAGATGCTAATAAAGGTTGCATTAACATGACTCTGAAACAATAAGAGGTAAAAGTAGAGCAATTCAAGGTGGAATTAGAGCATAGGGCATCAGCATACGGAATTGGCAGGATTCTGACAGTAATGAGACTAGGTAAACAGATAACGACAACCTGTACCTCTAAGAATTGGTGGAGCTCCAGCGCATAGCTGATAAAATATATGATATGACCTTTCTCCCTCTGATTGCTGAACCACTCTGGACTGCATCGAAACAGCTTTATTAAGTCTTCAGTATGAGAACTCAAATGTAACCACAAACAGTTGGGAAATACCTTCTCAAGTAAAACTGTGAATACCAACGAACCGTATGGGAACAACATACAAAATAAGTAACTTAGGTCAGTCTTTCTGATTCCAGAATTGCATACCATAATCTAATTTCAAGACCCGTATGCTGGATGCAGACTTACAAGTTTGGATTTCGGCACCCGATAGTTTTCCAGTTTCACTGAAATGAATTTCAATCAGCTTTCCCTGTAATTGGATTAGCTTACATGACTGAGTACTACAAGCAAAGGCCATAAATTCAGCCATTTATTTCCAGAAAATAGTTATACTGATCTATATGAACATCAATCAAGAATAAATGAACCCTATGCAATGAGCGACTTACAAATCGACTTGAATTGTTATTTCTCAATGTTTTGGCATTGCCAAAGGCTTCCAGAATTGGATTTGTTTTTAATATCTCATACTCAATTCCACTACCACCTCCTAGTGCAGCCAAATATTGCATTGCTATCTTTGCTGTTTCTGTTTTGCCAGCTCCACTTTCCCCACTGGATAAGAAGAAAACAAGCAAACAACCATAGATAAATAGGTTCTACAACAGATTAAAAGATGACATGCAAAAAATACCTACTAAGTAATTAAGATCAATCACAATGCCATATGCTATCTCATTTCATCTATCACAAATGGGTTCAAAGTTTCAATTATGATCATAATGTTTACAATTCGCATATTAAGATTGTTTGATTTGACTAAAAAATTGAATTAAAAAAATCTAAGTCTGGGTCAATAATTAATTTTAACCACACATATAATGGGATCCACAACTTTTCAATCACATTTCATCAACTTTCACCAAAATCTACTAAAAATCAATTTTTTATCTAAATCGAACAGGGGCTAAATCAAATAACTGTTTTTTCTACACAGAGTATCTTAAAAGCAAAATAAAGCTTTAAAAGCTAAAACAATTTGATATTGAATTAAGAAGCAATTTTGAGAAGAGAACCCTCAAGCTATCCAGAGCATCACCTGAGGAGAGAAGATATTTAAACCCGACTCCACTATGGGGCCTAAGCAGAAAGATGTAATGGGAAGGGAAAAAGTCATTTTACACCTAACCCTTATATTGAGCCACTAGTAGACTACCATGTGTTATGGAACCAGTTGGACAAATGTTGACTGACACTAGATTTAATCCGTTGTGTCCCTTACATAGCTACATTTAGTTAAAGGCAGTATTAAAATTTTCACCATGTTAGAGCTATATGTAGGAGACTGGATGGATTGGATAGGACTGTGTAGACCAAGGCAAGGAGACTGTATATAAGAAGATTAGAATGGCTGCCCAATCTAACCTATCTGTTGGATTATCTGCCCCATTTCTTTATCAAATTAGAGGGTGCGCACACACTGAGCTACCAGTGTGCGTTTTCTCCGATCATGTCTTAGATCAGTCCAAGATCGAATCTCAAAGTTCCATCCACCAGTGTAGCATCCCTTTGAAGGATATTCGAGAAGACCTAGCGATTGGAAGCTTGAAGCTGGATGAAATAATCAAAGAGAAGTGAATCTATTCCATTGAGGTAAAGCTTTAATTCACGTGTACATCAATTCTTGATTACAGCAGGCTACATGGATCCTAGTCTTAGATTTGAAAGAGGTTTCAAATTATTTAAAACTTATGCTTCTGCCTCTTGTGTTTTGATTCCAACACCGACAACCAACGTGGTATTAAAGTTGGACATACGTTCCTCCACTATTTATGTGCAAATTGTGTGGAAAGGCAATCCTAAAAAACTAATGGAAACAAAGTCAGGTTCTTAAGAAAAACCAGTAGATGCATGCATGACAGTGGCATGTGACATGCACAATATATATATAGTTAGGAAGAACTCATCTGAAGTGGAGTAGAATAGAATCCCATCCTAAAACTCAGAAATGCTACACATATGTACAATAAAGATAAACAAACAGTGAAAATCATCAAGGAAAGTTCTTGCAAAAATTTGTAACCCTCTCAACCAAATTTGTATCATGACAAATTGATGTAGAATCAATGGAGATTTACTATCAATTAGCAAAGAAGCAAGCACACAATAGAAGAGAAGAAACAAGAGGGAGAAGAAAATAGGCAGCCGCCAATTGTGCTTTTACTCAATCATTAACTGTCTAAATTATAATATCAAAACCATATAAATAGTAAAGAACCAAGCTAAGTGATGAGTTTGGGCCAACCCACTACTACAAGCCCAATAACAATAAAAATAGAAAAAATAAACGATAAAGACCAATAACAATAAAATTAAGTCTCGATGATGTCTGTGTCACAAATCCTGTGATGCCCAACTAACCCAATCTCATTTTCTTTTCTTTAATTGCGTTAGGGGTGGGTGGGGGGCAACCATTGTTAAAACATGCTTTAGAGGAAAAAAATTTATTTTTCAACATTCTTCTTGCATTCAGGAAACTAGAAGTTGACTGCTAACATAATGCAATATAGTGGAAGTTCGTCTTCACAAGATAACAAAGAAAAAGTCATGCTGGTCAAAAGACTAAATAAGTCCCTGCAGCATTTAACTGACCTTATAATAATAGATTGATTTACTTCATCTGCAGTTGGAAAAAGACAGAGTTAAAGAGTTTTGTAGAACAAACCACCTGTAAAGGTCTTAATTTTAATTGACATTTTTACAAAATCATATTGAATACTTAAATCACCTCGAATCATTTCTCGCATAGCTGTATCTGTGATGGCATATACATGTGGGCTCTCGACAGATTTACTCTTATATGCTTCTATGTAATCGTTTCCATATAAAGGAATTTTCTTAAAGGGATTAACGGCAACCAGAACTGGACCTGCTTTAGTCTGAAATCACAAAGTGAGAAACAAAGTACTAGACAATTCGATAAGCCTGTGAATTGGAGAATAAATTTCTACCTGAAGACATGCACTTACATAAATCATATCTCGATTATATCTGTACTGAAGATTGTACAATACTGATGGTTCATTTAAATAACTTAGTTGCATAAGATCATCAACGCCATCAAGTATATCAGGATTCGCTGGCACCAAATTTTCTGAATTCACTGCTAAGACCTAGTTGTGAAAATGGGTTAGAGAATAATGCCTTTAACAGCTCTACAAAATTATGTTGAGAAAATAAAAAATTGCACTCACTCTACCCTCAGCCAATGATATCAACTTTTCATTCCCAGAAGTTGGAAGGATCGTCCCCAGCTCCCAGTTACCATCAGGAAGTTGAAACCAAGATGTAAACTTCTGAAATAGCAAACTTTTAGGTAGTAATAATAAATTATTATTATACAGATTATGTTGACTGATATAACCTACATATTAAATAACTTGAATAGAGCTACAGGTTAATCTTCCATGTAAATTAAGTAGAAATCAAGAATGAGGTGGTGTCTCTAAATGAAAACCAGGGATCTTCAAGTAATTCAGTGCAGGCCATGCTAAAATGTTCTTTTGATTGCGGTGGATTTAGGTATGGTAAAAAAGAAATTTACTTAGTTATTTCAACTTGGTGATTTGAAGTTATGATTTAAGTCAAAGCAAAAGAATTTAAGAATAACTATTCATTTCGAGAAGGGAATTTAAGCACAGACGCAGAACATGACGGACATGCAAATACGACATTCTCCAAGAATGTAGTAGACACAAACCACATACATAATGAATAAAAACGATTTCATAATATATCATCTAAAATATTTTTTTACTCGAATAACTACTAAGCTTGTGGTTTTCTAAATTGGATTCTTGGATAAAAGGAAAAAGACTAGCCACTGGTATTTTGCAAAGAGCCATGGCAAAACAATTGCATGGTGCTCATTAGAGATGCATATGTCATGGTCAATTACTCTTTTAATTTATTCCCTTTTCCTTACCTTATTAGATTTTTTTTCCCTATTTCTCACCTCATTTGAAACCAAGGCTTGTCATATTATAATCAACCATAATTGTTTTCCAAATTACATTATAAACTAAGGCTTGTCATATTATAATCAGCCACACGCGCTTGCCCAGGGGGCCGTGCAGACTATTCCGACTCCGGCTGGGGTGGCGCGTGGAGTACGCGCCGATTTTCTGGCGCTTGTACCGGCGCGTGGGCTGCACTCGCCACCACCTGAAAACTTGCAGAATCCCTGCGCCGCCACGAGGTCAGTCAGACAGTCAATTCCATCATCAGTTGGTTCGTTTGCACGGAATAGGGGAAGACAGACTTATGTTGTGGCTCCTAAGATCTTCAATTCACGCTTCACAATTGAGGCAAAAGACTTTGCAGTGTCTGTTACTGATTCAGGCATTGTCAGATTTTCAGAATGGGGATCGAAGATTTCAGACACTATCTGCATGGGCCGATTTGGCGGCCGTTTGGATGATGAATATGATGGATAAGTTGCGGGTGGCGGGTAGGACGGTGGACTTCGTCCCCAAGTTTGATGAGTCTTCTCGAGCTTTTTTGGCACAACGTTGCGCTAACAGTTGTGGTAGGTTCTTGATGATAGCACAGTATGGGAAGAGGCGTCGTAAAGGAGTCGTGATGGTGCCGAAAGGAACGAATGGAAAGGGGTGGGCATCGGTTTCACGCATGTTTCAGGCAGTTGTTGATTCATTTATCGTCGGTCTGCCTGAAACAAGGCAAAGCGTCGACAAGCTGATGAAAGGAGCCGACTTGGAAGGACCTATGCCGAGGCTATGGCAAACGTCGGGATCTCGCAACACACTAATCAGCGGGTGTTGTTGCATAAGAGTAGAGTGGAAAACGAGAGGAGCGATCCTAATACACCGTTAAAGGCTCGCATTCAGGCGTTGAAAGGGGAATTGGATGAATTGCTCAAGATTGTGGATAGTGGATCTATAAGGGGCTCCATGAACACTTATTGCCATAAGTGTGGGATGGGATTAGATGAGTCTCTAGATAGTGAAAAATTTGTAGCGGAGTTGGATTCTAAGGAGACATTGTCTGGTGATGGGAACAAGGTAGAGACGGAGGGAACAGATAGGGATGAAATAGATTCAATGATTGCGACAAGTCGGGAGGCGGAACATTGGGTTGAGGTAGGGGAGCCGGGTACTATGAATTTGGATTCAGAGAATTTGGCGGGGAACAACTGTCTTATGAATGAGGGCGCATTGGTTGAAAGTTCTACATCGGTGACTGAGAAACAACGAATAAACTCAGCACCTATGGTTGGAAATACCTATTGTAGGAGATACCCCAAGTCTTTGAAGGAAGGGGATTCTAGGAATGACAATGCGTTGGTGGTGTGGGTTGGTGGAGGAAAGAGGGGGGACACAGATAATGATGATGTGCGAGTGGAGGAAGAGGAGGGATATTACATTGAGCCTATCTATGCTGGGAAGATGGTGAAAGCTAGTGTACTTGACGTCAAATCTAGACCGTCGAGTTGGGTCTTTCAGAAAATTCTTGTTTTTAGTAAGATGGTAGGTGTTTCATGTGATAGGTAACAGACTTTTGCAAATATTTGAGGAGTTGGAGGCTAACATGGTGCATGAGTTGGGTACATCGGGAGGTAAGACAAGAAGAAAAGGAGATCGGGAGCTTAAGCGTCTTGAATGCTCAATCAATTACGATGTCAAAAGGGGGCGAGTCAAGGAGAGGCATGATAGGGAGGGATGACGAATTGTTTAGATGACTCCGAAAATCATTAGTTGGAATGTGAGGGGGCTTAACGAGGTTGGGAAAAGACTGGGTGTTCGGAATATGTTAAGGGGTTAGAGGGCTGATCTTGTGTGTCTACAAGAAACAAAGTTGAACGTTATTTCGAGGACTGTTGTGAGTAGCCTTTGGGGTGGACAGCATGTGGGGTATCGGTATGTTGGATCATCGGGGGTGTTAGGAGGAGTGTTAGTGATGTGGGATACTAGGGTTTTTGATTTGGAGGAGGTTAGTGAAGGGCTCTTTACTCTATCGCTTGCGTTTAGAAATATTGGGGATAGCTTTCGGTGGATGTTTATAGGAGTTTATGGGCCTAATCTTGATGAGAGTAGAGGTCGATTGTGGGATGAGGAATTGGTGGAACCTCCCAACGTGTATTGGAGGAGACTTTAATGTGGTTCGATTTCCTACTGAGAGGTCTAGTGGGGGAGTCACAAGGGCTATGGAGGACTTTTCAGATTTTATCAGGGATAACTTGCTGGTGGATCTACCATTGAGTGGGGGAGATTTTACTTGGTCGTCTAACTAAGATCAACCTGTACTTTTCCGTATTGATCGGTTCTTGGTTTGTGAGGAGTGAGAGGTTAAGTACCCTGATGTTACGCAGAGGAGATTGTATTCAGATCACTTCCCAATTTCGCTATACGGGAACACGATGCGAAGTGGAAGAAGACCTTTTAGGTTCGAGATGATGTGGTTAAAAATTGAAGGTTTTGAGGATCGAGTGCGGAATTGGTGGGCATCCTATGATTTCAAGGGGTCTTCTAGTTCTGCGTTTGATCGGAAATTGAAGGCCTTGAAAAACGATCTTAAGAGGTGGAATGAAGAGGCGGTGGGAGATGTCAGTTATTGTAAAAATCAATGCCTTTTAGAGATTGAAAAGCTGGATAGGAGGGACGAAAGTGGGGGACTGATTGGGGAGGATAGGACGAAACGTGGAGAATTAAGGGAGGAGCTGGAGAGGTTGGAGGAGATTGCTTGGCGTCAGAAATCCAGGCTCAAGTGGTTGAAAGAGGGGGATAGAAGCACCCAGTTTTTCCACAAGGTAGCTAATTCCAACAGGCGCAACAATTCTATCACTATGTTGGAGGTTAATGAGGCTATTTATGAGGATCCACAGGATATCAGGACCCATATGGTTAACTTTTATCAGACTTTGTATCGGGAGCAGTTGGACTGGAGGCTAGAATTGGATGGGCTCAACTTTTCTACTATTAATGAGGAGGATGCTAATTGGGTAGAGAGACCATTTGGGGAGGATGAAATCAAGGAGGTGGTTTTCAGCATGAACAACGATAAGGCCCTAGGACCCGATGGATTCTCTTTTTCGTTTTATAAGGCTTGTTGGGAAGTGGTGCGATCTGACATTGTGGATGTCCTTTCCTATTTCTATCTGCGTGGAAGATTCCTTAAGAGTGCCAATGCTACATTTATTGTGCTTATTCCTAAGAAATCGGGAGCGACTGATATTAAGGACTTTCGTCCTATTAGCTTAGTGAGTGGGGTATACAAAATTATTGCGAAGATTTTGGCAAATAGATTGAAGGAGGTGCTGGGCAAAGTGGTGTCTAAATTTCAGAATGCTTTCGTCAAAGGGAGTCAGATTTGCAAATAGATTGAAGGAGGTGCTGGGCAAAGTGGTGTCTAAATTTCAGAATGCTTTCGTCAAAGGGCGTCAGATTTTGGATTCTGTACTTATTGCAAATGAATGTATTGATTCTAGAATGCGACTAAAGGTTCCAGGGATGTTATGTACGCTCGACATTCAGAAGGCTTATGATCACGTTAATTGGGGTTTTGTTTTGTATATGCTTAAGCGATGTGGTTTTGGGGAGATGTGGTGCCAGTGGATTCAGTTTTGTATCTCTATGGTTTCTTTCTTAGTTATGGTGAACGGCAATTCGAAGGGTTATTTTCGCAGTAGTAGAGGTTTGAGGCAAGGGGATCCTCCGTCCCCATTGCTATTTGTCATTATAATGGAAGCTTTCAGTAGGATGCTTGAGAAGGCTGTGAGACATAATTTATTAAGGGGTTTTATTGTTGAGCAATTGCAGGTTTCTCATTTTCTATTTGCGGATGATACGCTGATTTTCTGTGATCCAGATGCTGAGCAGTTCAGGAACCTGCGTCGTTTACTCTTGTGCTTCGAAGCCGTTTCCGGATTAAAAATTAATTTGGGAAAATCTGAGGCTATCACGGTGGGAGATGTTGATAATGTGGAGGAGTTAGTTGCGATTTTGGGTTGCAGGGTGGCGCAATTACCTATGACATATCTCGGGCTTCCTTTAGGAGCACGGTTTAAAAGTAGACAGATTTGGAACAATATTGTGGAACGGATGGAGAGAAGGCTTGCGGGGTGGAAGCGTATGTATTTCTCAAAGGGAGGCCGTCTTACCCTCATAAAGTCCACTTTGTCGAATCTCCCCACTTATTACTTGTCATTATTTCCTATTCCTGTTGCAGTGGCGAAAAGATTAGAGATGATTCAAATGGAGTTTCTTTGGGGAGGATTAGGGGAGAGAGGAAGTTACATCTGGTTAATTGGCGTGTAGTATGTTCTCCTATTAGATTCGGGGGTCTTGGATTGAAAAGTCTTGTATTGTTTAACAAGGCTTTGCTGGGTAAGTGGTTATGGCGATTTGGAATGGAGAGGGAGAGTTTTTGGAGAGATATTATAGGAGCAAAATATGGTGTCATGGAGGGGGAATGGTGCTCAGGCGAGGGACGAGGTTCCTATGGTGTGAGTTTATGGCAGTACATTCGGCTAGGGTGGAGCGACTTTCAGGAGAGATTGACTTTTGTTGTGGGGATTGGTAATACCATCAGATTTTGGGATGATTGTTGGTGTGGAGATCAACCGCTCAAATTGAAATTCCCTTCCTTGTATCGTATTGCGTTGGAGCCGACTGCCATGGTAAATAATGTCTTAGTTAGTCACAATGGAAGCCCCAGTTGGAACATTGTTTTTTGCCGAGGTCTGCAGGACTGAGAATTGGATGATTATGCACTGTTTTTGACCACGTTATACGAAGTTCATTTCAGGGGTGGAGATAGTGATTGTAGCAGGTGGAAGTTGACACCTGATGGTATTTTCTCAGTTCGCACTTATTTTAATTCATTATTGAGACCTACAGAGAGCTCTGGAAGATGGTTTGGAAATGTAAACTACCCACACGAGTGGCATTTCTTTTATGGACGGTGGTCAGAGGATATGTGTTAACGGTGGATAATCTTCGTACAAGGGGTTTCTGTATTATAGAGTGGTGCTATATGTGTAAGAGGAATGGGGAGACGATTGACCGCTTGTTTCTTCATTGTGATGCTGCTCGTTTTCTGTGGAATGATATCTTAGCATCGCAACACATGGATTGGGTGTTGCCGAGACGTATGGAGGACACATTAAAGGCATGGAGGAGAAAGTTTCGAAACAGCAAAATTGTTTGGGATCTTATTCCGGGTTGCATCGTTTGGTGCGTGTGGAGAGAAAGAAACAGTCGCTGTTTTGAAGACCAATTACGGACAAATGAACAGTTTAGGGAATTGTTTTATTTAACTTTGTATATTTGGTTTAATGTTGCGGCCACTAGGCATATTGACGGACTGCCTGATTTTATGTTGTTTCTTTCTGAATTAAGTTGATAATACAATTCCCGTGTATTATGCTTTTTCATTAATAAAATTTTGATTACCTTTCAAAAAAAAAAGTGCCTGTCTGCTTAAGTCTACAAGCAGGTTAGATGTGCATTTACATGTGCATGAAATTCAATATCAGTTTCTACACAAGACTAGAACTAAAATTATTTGGTTAAGCTGAACAGCAAATGGTTTGAAAAATCATTGCCTTCTTAAAGACTTACGTTATCTCTAGGCTTTCATGGACAATCCAAATCATTGAAACCTTTAACTGGGCAAGATAAATCCTATTATCAAAGTTTATCTCAATGATACATGAACCGTTATAACTTCACCATTGTTTCACATCCCTGCAACGAACGACTACCGTAAATTCACTTCGGTGAAAATAAAATCAATGTTTGCTATATCAAGGAGAAGTTGAAAATGGTAATAGTTATTCAGTGAAAAATGTCATTTCTCAGAGTTTATACCCTTTTCCAACTATCGTGTGAATGTAAATGTGGATTAACAATCTCATTTTGTGACTAAAAAGGACATCAGATGTGCACTTGTTTTCTTCAGAATCTTGCCTTTTATGCTGTTGAGTTTGATCCCAGGTTCTTTAAATCTATTCATAAAGTCTTTTCCGTCAGACATTTAGTAGGAGGTGAGGAGGATTTTATCATGAGTTAAATGTACCCCTTTGCTTTCTTACACCATATGTTATCACCAATATGTGTGAGCTCTTTAAAGATAAGTGTAGTGCAATTATCTTTCTTCAACATGTATAAATGGTAATACATTCATTGCTATTCCATCCTTTCCAGCTTATCTTTCTTCAAAATCAAGTCCAACTAGAACTTTTTTCATCTGGCTAACAAAACCTAATTCCAAAGGCTAGCCCACAATACAAATAAAGGACTGAAACATGCATCCAAAGTTTCAGGCATTCAAATAGCAAATTAAACAAGTAAGCAAGATTTTGTAATTGTCATATCCACTTTTCTGTGATGCGCAAAATTCATTGATTCAACTGACGCAAACATCCCAGATTATATGAGATATGGACATAGAATCCACAGTCCACACTATTAAAAAAAATGTAAAGATCAACAAGAATCCTACAACCTGACTCTGCAAGAAGAGTGTTTGAAAGAATGTGATAGAAATATAATAATATGAATCAGAGTATTATATAACCAATTAATACCTTCTTGGCCGCATATGGTGTGGTGTCGCTCCACTTAGAATCAACAGGCGACTGTCCAAATGACCTCAATGAACTCAAAACCTTCAAATCCTCTCCATCATCACCCACTGAAGGTCTATCCTCAGTCGACCTAATATAGGGCGACTCATTATTCCGATAAACATTATCGTTGCCATTAGCATATCCCTCCTCAGCCTCAGTCAATGACGCAACATTTCCTAATGTACTGTCAGGTGCCATCATCCTTTCATTTCCTGGTGAACCCACAAAACTGAAGTCCACCGGCAATGATTTGATCGAATGAAGAGATGGCGAGCCCTTAGATTTTTTCTGTGACATTATTCTCAAAATGGGTCTTTTTCCTTATTTTGCTCCAATTCAATGAATTGTACAATGATTGATAATTGGATCAAAAAGAAAACATTTGCCTCCCTTTCTGTTCTTGCAAAGTGAATCAAACTTTAAGTAGAGGTCCCACTTACTTATCTGCCTAGCTTAATGAAGGGGACATGTGGCTACCAAATTGTAGTGACTCTTCACTAATCAGTCACACCATTAACGATTTCCCACCAAATCTTAAAACCACCATTAGTAGATATGTTCGACCCAAAACTTTACTAAAAATTATTCAAAAAAATGAAAAAAAATAAACAAACTTCAAAAATATGAAAAAATAAACAGACTTTCCGAGCAGAAACATGTAAAAATCTCGAGTAAACTTGACTTCCTCAAGATAGGATAGGAGTCTTGAACCCAGGTTTTTTGAAAAAAACGATTGTCAAGCGCCTTCAACCAAAAAAATAAATAATAATATGAAATACCAAACCTCGAAAACCCTCTTCCGGGACCGAAATTCAGATAATGGGTTTTCTTACTGACTTCCTCGACGCCCCGATCGATCAAATTTCATGAAAAGATGGTAATTTGACAAATAATAATGCAGAAAATATTAGACAAAATGGAACGATAAAAACCCAACTTTAAACACCAGAAGTGCTTTCTGTACTATAGACAGAGAGAGACAGATGATTTGCGCTATGTGAGTAAAGAAAATGGACAAAATTTCAGGGCGTGTGGAGAAATCAGCAGCTTCTTCGTTGCTCTGGCTTCAAACTTTGGTACTCTGTTACCATTGGACATTTCAAAAGCACTGGATAACGGTGCGGCTCTGTAACGCCTCCATTTGATTTTTCAAATTTTAATAATAAACGAATATTTTGTCCGCCCTTTTTCTTTTTCTCGCTTTTCCCTTTATTTTGAGGCAGACACAAAATCTAGTGGCCAAACCTTCAAATAAAGAGTTCACAATTCACCAAAATATTAAAGATTTTTTTTTTTTGAATTTCGTTTTATTCCAAATTGATTACTAACTTAAAATTCGTATTAAATTGGTCAATCCTTTCATATATGTTAATTTGACTTGCGGAATTGATAGTGTTAGAATCTCGTTATTTGCTCATTAAGTCGTGAAATTAGCTTTTTTATCGTTCAAATTAATGGACGAGGATGGAATGTCCGACTAACAAGTAAATTTGCTAAAAAGTTAAGGATGATTATTATTTTGAACCATAAATCTTTAAAGAGAAAATTAGGGATTGGCTTCCGACTTTTAGAAGTAAGGTTTAGAATTCTTAACTTTCTTAAGAGCATGTTTGAACCCCATTTTATTGTAAGAATATATTTTGAAATAGTAAATTGATGGAAAATATATGGTTAAAAATAAAAAAAAAAGTTTTGAATTTGCATGTAATATTATTTTATCGAAAAATACGTGGTTAAACAGAAGAAAAAGAAAAATGTATTTGAAAATAATAGAGATCAAACAAGGGCTAAATATGATAGTAAAATCACAAACGATCTCAAGTTAGGTGATAACATTCATCTCTGATTACCTAATTTTTTTTTTTTTTTTTTTTTTTTTGCAATTTTAACTTTTTAGTTGAATCCAAATTTACATATTTAAATAAATTAAAATACAACTTGTCAAACATAGACAACACATAACCACATTATGTGAAATATTGGGGGAGTCCATATTTAGCCTTAGTTTGAGCCAAATTAAAATTTTTATTTTCATTCTTCTACTCATTTTCAACCACACATTCTTCAATAAAATAATATTTTTCATCACATCAATAACTTTTTCTTATTTTTCAACCACACATGCTCCATCAATCTACTATTTCAGAGTACATTCTTTTAAAATAATGTGGCTCAAACACATCCATGTTGGAATTGATTTAAAGAGATAAAAAATTTGGTTAAGTAAAACTTTGAAGAGTCAACTTTGAGCAAATATTTGGACTTGGTCTGATGGTCAAATTACAAATGTAAATAGACCAACTCGTTCTACTCGTCAGTAGATCGTCATAATATAATTGGAATTTCGAAACCAATTTCGGATGAATGAGAAATTGTGATCGAAAGTTGGAAGGAAAATATAGGAAAAACTGGTTGAAAAAGTGACTATCTCTGTTGCTCGCCTATCGCTCGAGCGAGGAAGCTGTCACCGAGCGACAGGCAGGCGACATTGATTCTGTTTTTATCGCTTGAGCGAGAAGTCAGGGACAACAAGAGTTGCTTATGTCTGTTCGTCCACAACCCCTCATACTTTATAAATAGGGAACTTGAGATGTCCTTTTCAACACACCAATGATATGCAATCATAGCATAACATTCTCTTCTCTCTCTTAACCAAAATTTGCATATATATTGCATAAAATTATGGGTTTCTTCAATTTTTGCATTAAGGAGTACATAAACCAAATTATGGTTCCTTGTTCTCGTGTGTTGAAGTTCTACTCACACAAGAAGAAAGCATTGTATTTTGAGAGTTGATTGACATAAATCGTAGGCAAGCTACGGGGCAAATTCGATTTAAAGACAAAGTGTTCAACACTTATCTCGACTTTGCATCCACTTGACGTTATTCATTTGAAGTTTCATTGTCGTTACTCTGCCAAAATTCCAGCAGAAGTTTGATAGAGATCTAAGGGCGTTTGTTTGTCACTCCATATATCATATCCATCCAACAATCTTAAGTTGAATATTTGGTTGTTGGAGTGACCCTTTTGCTTCGGTTAAACTTGTTCGCCCAAGAATAACTAACCAAGAGGGGGGTGAATTGATTTTTGAAACTTTTTCGACACTTAGTCTCAAAACTATTCAATACACAAGAAACAACTTCAAAGTGTAATAAGAGAGATAAATATGCAAACTCGATAACTTAATGCAAATATGAATATAGCACAATGATAATATAAAGTAAAGTGCAATAATGTAAAGATAACAAACCAATTTAATGGGGTTCGATACACAATGTGTTCTACGTCCCCATTGCCAAGCTCTTCGTCACAAGCAAGACCAAATTCACTATAATGGTAACTTACAACAAGGAGTACCAATCTTTAAGTGACTTACAATAAGGAGCACTTATCCTTTGGTGATTTACAACAAGGAGTACATACCCTTAAATGACTTACAACAAGGAGCACTTAGGTGACTTACAACAAGGAGCACTTATCCTTAGGTGACTTACAATTAGGAGCACCTATCCTTACAATCGAGTTTTCACAAGGCTCTTGAAATCGTCAAGTATAAGTGATAATTTTACAATTGAAGAAACTCTCTTAACCAATAATATAATCAAGTTAAGTATTAGAGAGTTAGATAAACACTTCAATAGATAGCAAATAATAAAGCTCAAGTGTTTTGTTGTAAACTTTGATGAATGATGAATAATGAAATAGTTTGTTTCTCGTATCAAAGTTTTCAACCAATTATCTCTCTTAACAAATAATACAAGTTAATTATGAAGAGAGATTTTACACTTTAATAAAAGTGTTTGACAAAGAAAATCTTTATCAAGAATTGAAAGAGAAGAGATTGAGAAATTTCTTTGTAAAATAGAATTCTTTATGAAATAAATGAAACTAGTTTTGATCAATCAAGAAATTCTTTGTATCAAAATTTTTCAACCAATGACCTCTCTTAACAAATAATATAAGTTAAGTATGAAGAGAGATTTACACTTAAATCAAAGTGTTGACAAAGAAAACTTTTAGCAATAATGAAGAATAAATGAAGTTATGAAAAGTTCTTTGCTAAAATTGAATTCTTGAGAAGATGAATAAAATAGGTTGAATCAATCAAGAAATTATTTTGTAATAAATGAAATAGAATTTAGATTCAAGTAATCTAAATGATTTCTAATAAATAAGTTCTTAAAAAATCTCTTGTAAGTTAGTTAAATTGAATTTAAAAGAGATTGGTATTTATAGAGCAAAAAAAGGCACTCTCGGGTAATTCGGTTGAGCAAGTTCGGTCGACCGGAATTTTTGGTTGACCAAAATATAGCCGTTGCAAAATATTCCCGCTGGACTTTCAGTTGACCGAAAGTCAACTGGTTGACTTTTTTTTTTTTTTTTTTAGAAAATTACTTTTCAAAATCTTTCATATTTTAAATGAAAACCTTTTTATGCAAGTGATGAATTATGAAAATAATTTGAGCTTTATGCACTTGCTAAAAAATCGAAGAGTTAATACATTTACATTTAAATTTCGATAAAATGACTTCTAAGATTTACTCTTCAAAATTCTTGTTCTTGTCGTTCTTTTGACTTGTATCTTGATTTGCGTCTTTTGAATATCTTCAAGTTCCAATTCGATCGTCGCATGCAAATCTCTATCGTCTCGAATGCTAACTATTCACTTTGTTCTTCATTTCAAGTCCGATTTATAATCTTGAAAGTTTAATCACTCAATTTCAAATGTTAGTAAATAAAATGACTTGTTTGTTATAATCAAAACATTAAGGTTATAATCAACCATATGTCAACAAAACTATTATTTAGTTTAACTTCTCTAATCTTCTTGTGATTTGGTTGATCTTTCGTTTTGTGTAAACATAAATGAATTCGGTTTTTAATACCAACTCTACTTCGAAAGACAATTCGAATATGGGAAATTCGGAAGGATTTGTTCATACATGTGCAATCCCTCATGTTGTTACCGTCCCCTAAACTCTGTTCTACATGTAGAGAAATCGGAGAAATTCATTGAGGCTGATTTCAAGAGATGGCAATAGAAAATGTTGTTCTATCTCACGATCCTCAACTTGACAAAATTCTTATATGAAGACGCTCCTGTCATACTAGAAGGGAAAAATAATAGAGCGTCATTAATTGGTTTGGATGCTTGGAAACATTCAGATTTATTGTGCAAGAATTATATTCTGAATGACTTGGACAACTCGTTATATAACGCATACAGCTCCAAGAAATCTGTAAAGGAACTTGGGGGTCCTGGAAAAGAAATACAAGACTGAAAATGCTGAAATAAAAAAGTTTATCGTAGGGAAGTTTTTGGACTACAAAATGATAGATTCAAAGACGGTCATTAGTCAAGTGCAAGAATTGCATGTTATTCTTCATGATATTCATGTGGAGAATATGTCTCTAAGTGAATCATTTCAAGTGACTGCAATCGTCGAGAAACTTCCATCCATGTGGAGGGACTTCAAGAACTATCTCAAGTACAAGCGTAAAGAGATAAACATTAAAGAACTTGTAGTCCGATTAATGATTGAAGAAGACAATCAAAGTTCGGACAATCATGTTGGGAATCACATATCACAAGCAAAGACTAATGTGGTGAAATCCAACAATAAAAGCAAGAAGAGAAAGCATTATGTTGAACCTTCAAAGAAGTTCAAGGGTAATTGCTACAACTGTAAAAAGGCTGGACATTGTACCGAATATTCGCAAAAATCCAGTTTCAGGTTCTTTATTAAGCAAGAACGACTTCAAACTATTCTTTGTATTGGATAAGTTTGTAATTATCAAGAATAACATGTATATAGGCAAAGGCTATGTAAAAGATGGACTATTCGAAATGAATGTCCTAACTGTTGAACCAAACAATCCAATCAATAAAATACCTTCTTTCGCTTATATTGTTGAGTTGTCTAATTTATGGCATCATAGATTATGACATACAAACTTTAATTCAATACGTAAGTTAATGAATTTAAGTTTACTTCCAAGTATGCATTTTAATAATGGAAAATGTGAGATATTTGTAAAGGTAGAATTAACCAAAACACCATATCATCCGGTTAAACGAACCACAACACCTTTGGAGCTAATTCACACGGATGTGTGTAACTTAAGGTTCGTACAAATAAAATATGGTAAAAAGTATTTCATCACATTTATAGATGATTGTACAAGATATTTTTATGTTTACTAGTTGAAAAGTAAAGATGAAGCTTTGGAAGTGTTCAAACACTATAAACTTGAAGTTGAAAACCAACTTGGAAAACGAATAATGATTTGTAGTGATAGAGGTGAAGAATATGTTGCATCGGTTGAAGAATTTTGTACAGAATCTGGGATTATTCATCAAATTACTACACCATATTTATCGTAATCTAATGGGGTTGCTGAACGCAATAATTGAACCCTTGAGGAAATGATGAATGCAATGTTGATTGGTTCGGGCCTATCTCAGAACTTGTGGGGAAAAGCTATCCTTCCAGCAAATCACATCCTTAATAAAATACCACTTAAGAGTAAGGTTGAATCACCTTATGAATTGTGGAAATGTCAAAAACCTTCTTACAAATATCTTAAAGTATAAGGATGTTTGGCAAAGGTACATATACATAAACCAAAACAAATAAAGATTGGACCTAAGACTATTGATTGCGTATTTTATTTGATATGCAAACAACAGTAGTGCATATCGATTTTTGGTTCATAAGTCTGATATACTTGATATACATGAAGATATTATCATTGAATCAAGGAATGTTGTATTCTTTAAAGATATCTTTCCTTGTAAAGAGAAAGAAGTAAGTTCACACAAACAAACTTACGATACTACAATTAGAAACTATCAAGAAAATAGTAATAATCAAGAATATGAAGAACCAAGGCGTAGTAAAAGACAAATGAGTAATAAGACATTTGGTCCAGATTTTCTAACATATATACTATAAAATGATCCTGGGACATTTAATGAAGCAATGTCTACTCTTGAATCTCCTTTTTGGAAAGAAGCTATTAATAATGAAATTGAATCCATCATGAACAACTATACTTGGGAATTAGTTGAACTTCCTCCGGGGAACAAAGCTTTATGCTGCAAATGGATCTTCAAAAAGGAAATTGAAATCGGATGGATCAATATACAATTATAAGACTAGATTAGTAGCTGAATGGTATAAACAAAAGGAATGACTAGATTTCTTCGATACATATTCACATGTTACAAGGATCACGTCTATACGTGTATTGATTGCTATCGCTGCATTGCATAACCTTGAAATGCATCAAATGAATGTTAAGACTGCATTTCTGAATAGTGAATTAGAAGAAGAAATTTATATAAAACAACTTGAAGGGTTTGTTGTTCTTGAAAATGAAAAGAAGGTGTATAAACTTGTAAAATTGTTATATAGATTAAAACAAGTATCGAAATAATGACATGAAATTTTTTACAAAACTATGTTGTCAAATGGTTTCAAAATCAATGAATGTGACAAATGTGTCTATGTCAAAATCACACCTAACGAATACGTGATTGCATGTCTATATGTTGATGATATGCTAATTATGGGGAATAATTCGAACATTATTTCCTCGACCAAGAAAATGTTGATAAAAAAATTTGACATGAAAGATACGAGAATAGTTGACGTGATATTAGGGATTAAAATCTCTAAAACATTTGATGGCTTGTCATTATCTCGATAACGCTATATTGAGACTATACTTAAAAAGTTTAAGGGGGGTATGAGGATAAATCAGTTAAAACACCAGTTGACTTAAGTTTACACTTACCCAAAAATATTGGTGATCTCGTTTCTCAATTAGAATATCCACGTGTTATAGGTAGTTTGATGTATATCACCAAATGCACGCGTCTTAATATAACATATGCAGTCAACAAGTGGAATAGATTTACGAGTAATCCAAGTTATGGCCATTGGAAAGCATTAGATCGAGCTCTTAAATACTTAATATACATGGTCAGTTATGGATTACACTACTCATGATATCATGCAGCGTTAGAAGGATATATCGATGCAAATTGGATATCTGACACAAATGATTCAAAGTCTACAAGTGGTTATGTGTTTACCATTGGAGGCAGAGCTGTATCCTGTAAATTATCTAAGCAAACATGTGTAGCTCGATTTATGATGAAATCTCAGTTTATTGCTTTAGATAAAACCAGAGAAGAAGTAGAATGGCTTCGTAATTTCCTTGAGGATATTCTATGTTGGAAAAAATTAGTACATGTGATTAAAATACATTGTGATAATCAATCAACTATTACAAATGAACAAAATAGTATGTATAATGGTAAATCTCAACATATTTGTTGGAGACATAATACCATTAAACAATTGATATCGAATGTTATAATCTTGATTAACTATGTTTAATCAAAAGAAAACATAGTGGATCATTTGACAAAAATATTAACGAGAAATCAAGCATACCATCTGTTTAGGGGAATGAGCCTAAAGCCTATTGAATAGGATCAACATAGTGGAAACCCAACCTTGTAGATAAGAGATCCCAAAATCTTAGTTCAATAAGACAACTAAGTTATGAAAGATTCAATGCAAAACACTTACTCCCATTCCTACAAAAAGTGCTAGAATAGAAAGTGTTCAAGGATAAGTGTATACTTTTAATAATTCTTATATCTAGAAAGAAGACAAGATATGTATTATACTATAGGAGATCACCTATATAAGTGTGAAGTAAGGTCGCTTCTATGATAATTTGAGGCTTAATTCTCTTAAAGTACTTATGAAACCAAGAGTTGTTCATGACCAAAATGAACACAACCATGAGAATCGAAATGGTTAGATAAGTTATGGTGTTGGTACAGTTGTTTTAATTTACACGAACGACTGAATGGTTCAAGACATCATGTTCACCAATTAACTTAGTAATTTCGATTGTTTTCAACTAAAGAAGGTTCAAAGCCACAAGTCACCTATCTTGAAGCTATAACTTGCACATACTCATTTGTTAGAGTTTGCATCTCATTTTCATTAAGTTGCACATATTGATGAATTTTCATTCATGTGGGGGATTGTTGGAATTTGTTTAAAGAAATAAAGAATTTGATTAAGTATTACTTTGAAGAGTCAACTTTGAGCAAATATTTAGACTTGATCAGATGTTCAAATTACAAATATAAATAGACTAACTTGTTCTACTCGTCGAATAGATTGTCATAATATATTTAAAATTTCGAAACCAATTCTGGATGAATGATAAATTGTAGTCGAAGGTTGGAAGGAAAATAGAGGAAAAATTGGTTGGAAAAGTGACTATCTCCATCACTCGTCTATCGCTCAAAGCGATAGTGATTCTATTTTTATCTCTCGAGCGAGAAGTCGGCAACAGGCCAGCGACAACAAGAGTTGCTTCCATTCGTAAAGTTGCGAGGTTTGGCTCGCAACACTTCGTCTACAACTCCTCACATTCTATAAATAGGAACATTGGGATGTCCGTACATTCTCTTCTCTCGCTTAACCAAATGTTGCATATATATTGCATAAAATTCTGGTTTTCTTCATTTTTGCATTAAGGAGTACATAAACCAGATTTTGGTTTGTTGTTCTTATGTGTTGAAGTGCTACTTACACAAGAAGAAGTCGTTGTATCTTGGGAGTTATTGCTACAAACCGTAGGCACCATTGTAGGCAAATTCGATTTAAGGACAAAGTGTTCAACACTTGCCTCGACTTTGCATTTATTTGGCGTTATTCATTTGAAGTTTCATTGTCGTTACTTGTCAAAATATTAGCAAAAGTTCAATAAAGATTCTACGGGCGTTTGTTTGTCACTCTATACACCATATCCATCCAACATTTAAATCGTATGAAATGGATTGTGATATAATATAATTCACTAGTGGGGAGAGTTTGGTGATGGACCAATTCAAAAAATTGACAACCGTTAAATGACGGGTTGCGGAGGATTGATTGTTAATTAGGACAAACATAAAGAGGAAATAAAAGAAGGGCGGTGAGGAGGGGATGCCACTTGTTGTTTTCGGCACTCTCAAACAATCATGCAACACAAACACGCTCAAAAATAGAAAAGATATGCGTGGACACATGATTAGACATTTAAAAAAAATCAAAACAGGTGATGTCGAGTCAGTCTGTTTTTTCTTATCTTTGAAATTATTAAATCATCATTAGATTCATTACTGCTTTTCAAATTCAATGCGGTAAATGCTCATGGGTTGTTTGATAATTTTTTTTTATAAAAGTTGTCAATCTGTAAAATAATAGTGATTTTTATTTGATATGAAAACAATAGTGTAGTACAATTTAAATATCGTTTTTTGAAACCAAGTTCATGTTGGCCATGTGTCCCATTTTAAAATGAAAAGTTTAATTATATGATTGGTAATTAATTAAACTTGGTTTATGATTCAAATTTTTGTGGTAGCCACGTGCGAGATGATAAATGTTGATTTTGATAATGATAATTTCTTTTTGTGATTAGGATAAAGTTTAATTATAATATCAATTTAATAAAGTTTAATAGTAATCATAATTCTATTATTTGAAATCAATTATTATCCAAATTCCTTATATTATATCGTTTTTCAATTCTAGTTGCATATACACTCAATTGAGAATTTTAACTATAAATATTGTAGGAATTCTCATTATTTCACAACAGAAAATAAAAAGAGCCACGAGCGAGAGAGAGAGAGAGAGAGGAAAAAGTATAGAGAAATAATAGGAGAACTTTTACGTGCAAGATTTTATTCTTTTCAACCTTCAAAATCAATGGAAGATATTTTTGTGTAAGCAGTTCATTTCCTTATACTTTTATATTCATTAATTTATGCATGAATTGTCGTGGACCTTCAAGTTCTTTAGTAAGAGATGAAATCCTTCGAGAATTTAAGATGACTTAAGATGAGTGTGTCGCTTGATCACTGATATACTCCATAAGAGAATAGTAGTAAGCAATGTTTATTTTATTATTATATAATTTTGTATAAAAACTACACGTATCTTGTTGGATATTTTTAAATACTCACTCTTACACAAAAACTTATAGGTTAGTTCGGGTCAATTGGAACTGTGGCAGGATGGTGATGCGGACTGACAGAGAAATTGAAGAAATAAAAAAATTTATTTTTTTTCCTTTAATTTATTAGTTAGTTTTATTTGTTCAAAGACATGTTATTTAATTAGTGATTATTGTATTTTCTTAACTATACAATTTACATGTTTAGTTTAAATTCATGGATATTCCTGCTATTTTTTTATTAAAAAATATTGTTCTATCGTTCCGCCTTTGATACCAACCAAATTGGATTTTTGATGACTCTCTAATGTTGTGTTACGATTTTTCTTAAAGTATACTCGCTCTGTCAAAATACACACATCGTAAAATTTTACCATCACTATTTATACGACCATCAAAATATGGGCACGCATCCGGTTATAAGGATATTTGGGTGATAAAAATGTTTTTATTTTTATTCTTATCACTTCAAAATTCATGGTCACCATCTTCCATCAATTGGAACGTATGTTGTTACGGTTTTTTGACTTTTATTTATTTTATTTGAGTTAGTCCAAGTAGTTTTAGTGAGTGATAGTCACGTGAAAGTTTTTAAGGGATCATGCTCCCTAGTTTCAAGGCACGTTATTTTAGATTAATCTGCATTTTAAGTCATTGTCAAACACATTCTTTAAATTTTATTTTTTTCAAACTCATTTTTAATCACATATTTTTTTCAAATAAAA
The DNA here is from genome assembly GCA_019097785.1 of Fraxinus excelsior. Taxonomy (NCBI): domain Eukaryota; kingdom Viridiplantae; phylum Streptophyta; class Magnoliopsida; order Lamiales; family Oleaceae; genus Fraxinus; species Fraxinus excelsior. The sequence continues at coordinate 20,334,544 of CM032632.1, forward strand.
TAATTTTATACGTAAATGTTAAAAATGTATTCTCAAAAAATAGGGACCAAACAAGAACAATACAAGTAGTGACTAAATTATTTGACATTTTATGCTATTCGATATTCGAGTTATTCGAAAACCCAATTTAAAGTTCAAGACTCCTTCAAACGAACATGATGTAATTATTTATTTCAAAATTTCGATATGAACACGTAAGAATACATTTTAAGAATATCATAAGGTAACATCTACTCTACAATTTAATGTTACATTTTAAACATTCATTTAAACTACTATTCATTTATTAATCACATATTTCGTGAGATCCAATATTATTTCTCTTAAAAAGTTACGGATAATTTTACTCGAACATTGACATTAATCATCAAATTAAACGCAAATTAGAAACCATACATACCTTAACTTTATGTTTGTTGTGTATATGCTCGTAAATTGCTTTCTACTCAAATTGATCGGTCTTTTCGAACCTTTAGAAATTAGAACCATGTAACAATTTTGAGCTTACTTGGCAATTTAATCTCTTGACTGTTTTTTCAGTTAAAAAAGAAACATTTTTTTAATTACAATTTTGTCTATAACTTCTTAAAATTCTCAAATGAAGCACATAATGGTTTATTAACAATAGAATAATAATGATAATCATATAGAGTATAGATGACTATTAATCTATTTGACGCTGAAATCACCGTCACATTTGATGATCATGTATGCTCTAAATGCATAGCATTACACAACAAGTAATGATCTTATTTCTCCTAGTTGTATGAAATTTATCATTTTCTTGGTCAAAAGCAAAAATTTCAGTTTAACACCTTGGTCTTTAAAAAACTGAAAATATGCAAAATGACCCAAAAGTCGACCTTTTTGTAAATAATATTTGAAGTCATTATACTTTTCTTATGATATATATATTTATGTTGAGCCTTAAACTTTTCAACTTAATGTTTCAAGAAATATTTCAACTAGAGGGGAGAAAAGAACTTGCCTATATTGTTTTCCTTATTCACAAAACGACCTACCCATGCAAAATTTAAGATGACAAGAAAATATGGTGGGCCTCTCTTTATGTATGCCTAAAGTGCGTCCCTAATTTCTAATTACAAAGGAACCATCAATTTCAACATGGATGCTTTGATCCTACTCCACATACTAGGCTTCGAATATCCCGTGACCCCATGGCACTTGGCTATAGCTCTAATATCATATATGAATATCTAGGGTTTCGATTAACAATGAAGATGCTCCACTCTATTACACTACATTTTTGAAACCGTGTGTGGGGATCATCTTTTCCATTAGTAGCATCTTTAGTGGGTTCCATTAGATATCGTTGTAACTCATCTTTTTTTAATAAAAATAAATAATAAAAATCCATTGTGCTAGTTTTCATTTTTTTGTACCCAAAATCAAAACAAATCCTCCAACAAAGTGACTCCATCATTAGAATCACCACTACCACTAGCTCCGTTGTTTGAGCAATGTCATCCCTTGTATCGGTTACACAACTAATGACCTCACTTTATGGCACTTGAACCTTGACGGAGTCTGATGATTTGCATAATCTTTTACATTTTATCACCTCTTTACTTGACACTTTAGTCCAATTTTATTTTTTTGGTCAGTTTTAGGCTTCATTGTGGTCATTTAAATTTTAGAGAAGAGTTCACAAATCAGGTCTCAAGTTTCCCAAATTCAAACTCAGGTCTATAGTTTAAAAATGTTAAAATCAGGTATTTGTTAATTAATTTAAAAATATTTTATTAATTAAATATATCATAACTATATAATTCATGGTCACAGATGCATGCTCATGAGTCACAACTTTTTTGGTAACGTATTATCAAATTAATTGTCACAGATTATTTCGAGGTTACAAATAAATTTTTTTATATATCACAATTTATTTCATTGGTCACAGATAAAAAAAAATTATAGGTTACGTTTTATTTATCGTTTACACATTTTCAAATTTGTTGGTTACATATTATTTTTTAATCACAAATTATCGAATTTTAAAATCACATTTTAATAGTTAGTCACAATGAATCAAATAGTTGATCACATACACCAAAAAATCCCACCCCCGATCTCGATTCACTACTAATATTTGGTCACAGATCAACCAAATAGTTGGTCACAAATAGTATCCCACCACCAACAACACCGCCACCACTAGATCCAATACACTGCCAACAAAAATATCACAACCACCACTGCCATCGCCACCACCAGTCACCTTCGCTACCGCCGTTGCCACCATTTTTGCAACACCACCATCACCACAGCGTACCAACAACACCACACACATACCACCAATCCCCACCGCCAAAACACCACCACACACCACCATCACAACCACCACTACAAAAAAGTTGGTCACATACACCAAACACCTCACCCCCGATCTGAATCCACCACCAATACTTGGTCACATATCAACCACATAGTTCGTCACAAATACTATCCCACCCCGCCACAACCACCACCAACAACAAGAAAAACGACCACCATCACACAATTGCCGCCTGCACCACACCAACGCCCACCAACAACAAAAAAGGTCCACCACCACACCATTGTCGTCAAAATCATCAACAGAAAGTTGTGTAGTTATCGGTTGCGTGAACATGGCTTGCAGATTTTGATGGGGATGGTTATTTGATGATTGGCGACCATGGTTAGGATGGTCTTGATGAGAGGAATCAACCAGTATATTGGGCATGCCATGAGGAGTCGTCGACATCAGTTGGCGATGACTGCAGCGTCGCGACGCTGCCGTTCAAAGCAACATCGACCGACGACGCTGCTGAGAACTCTTAGCAACCCTTGATGCCGTAGGCGACGCTACTCCTTCATTGTCTATCGCCGGCGTTCAAAGAGAGGGAGGGGAAGAAAAGAAGAAAGAAGGGAGAAATGTAGAGGGAAGAGTGAAAATCGGCTGAAAATATAGAAGAAAGAGTGAAAAATAATTAGGGTTTGGGTGGGTGGAGTTAATTTAATTTGAGGATAATAAAAAATTTAAATTAATACCTGATTTTTGAAATGTGATATTTAAACACCTGGATTTGTGTAATTTCCACTAAATTTTATTTCAGATTAGAAGAAAAGGAAGACCCAACTATTACCAGTCCATCTTGTTGGAGAATAAAGCCCAATTGCTATGATGGCCCATCAATTAGCTCACCAGGTGTGATAAGTTTTATTCATGCTCAAATTAAAAAAAGGTTGAACCCCAACCTTGAGGGCCCCCACCACCTCGTCCCTAGAGCATTGTGAAGGAGGTAAATCGTGGGATGTGCCTCAGTAGGCCAGAATACAAGAGTTGTTGTACTGATGCTCACAAAGAGTCCAATTCCAAACCTTGTTAGAGGCGGGAATTGAACATTCACACTGCGACTGTCAGCTCAACTGAGACTACACCACTCTTATCCTTTGCACCACTGAGTTATACCTGGGGGGATAATTATTCATCCTCAACTTAGATTGGACGCATGATAGCTGCCGAACATTTAGAGAAAAAACAATGAGTATTTTCGTTAGAAGGATGTTGCCCAGAGTTGAAGGACTCCCTCATCTAAATTAAGAAAAGGCTACTAGAAGAGGCGGTTGTGGGGATAACAACAAGTGGCCGATTTTAAAAGGAGAGAAGAAATCGGGAGAAAGAGAAAAAATGGAATGAGAATTTTGGATAAAAAAAAGGAAGTTTTGAAAATTGAGGGGAAGAGAAATTCAGAAAGTGGAAAAATTGGAGAATTTTCGGAAAATTGGTGGTTGAACGAGTTATAGACAACAAGCAGAAAAAATTGTGGCAGATTTATCAACCGCCAACCATTACTTTTTCCAGTTTGATTTTCTTATTACCAAAACTAAGATCACGTTGAACTGAGTTTCTTTTACTTGTAGGAAAATGATGTACTTTAGTTTCAACTAGGCTTGCCTTTCCATGCTAAACTAAGGTAATTTTCAATTATGTTTGTCTAATTTATCCTTTGATTTATTCTTTGCTTATTGCTTCTAATTAACTGGCCATTAATTAGATGTTTTGGATCTTGTGATTTGCTTTCGAAAGAGGGAATTATTAGATAGACCAATAGGTAATTATAGGATTGAAAGACCTATAAGAACCCTTGTAGTGTTAAGAGATGAATTATTGAACTTACTGCTTTCTTGTTCTATTAATTGCATACTCGAGTGTAAACTAACATTCAAGAATTGATCCAATTGTCTATCTAAAGAAGCTTTTGGACGGTTTAGAAGGTCCTGCTAACAAGCTTAAGAGAGTTAGTTTCCTTTAGTTAGAAAAGAATAGTGAGGAACTAGGTGAAGTCGGTTTCCTAGAAGTTATTTTTTTTTTCATTGATGCTTCCATCGAACAATTCCTTTGGTTTCCTTGTTTGACTATTATTTTAGGTTGCAATTACAATCAATTTTAGTGACTTTTCTAGATAAAGCCGAGATTAGTATAATTTCGGTACTTGTCAAAAGTGATTTATCAATCCCTGAGGACGATAATCTTCTCATCACTTTACTATAAAATGACGATACTGTGCACTTGCAGTTTTGAACCAATACAAATGTACAACAAACTCCAACTTATACATAGGATTAAGCACAAATGTTACAATCAAAATCTTGTTCATTTTATCAACATTTCCCCAATACGTGTCAAACTTAATCTTCATACTATTTGGGGTTAATTACCTCAATAGTCACTAAACTTTACCGAAAGTTTCCACCATGTCACCGAACTTTTGAAAAATCACCCCATTGATCACTGAACTTTGCAAAAGATTTCTACGAGGTCACTGAACTTTGCAAAAAGTTTCCCATATAGTTACTGGGTTCAGTGACCATCTGGGAAACGTTTTGTAAAATTTAGTGACCAATGAGGTAATTTTTAAAGTTCAGTGACCAATTAGGTGATTTTTCGAAAATTCAGTGACTAACCACGTAGTTTTTAAAGTTCAGTGACCTGGTGAAAACTTTGGCCAAAGTTCAGTGATTATTGAGGTAATTAACCCTACTATTTGCTATACCACTTAGCAAATAATCTTGCTTGTCACTCATTTTCTTTAAAATTTGCTCAATTTTACTAATTTCATAAAAGTAATTATTGGAAGTAACACTCAATAAAGTACTTGTGACATCATAAAAGATTCTTAAGAACTCGTCAAACTTTCTAGTTTTCTCTCAATCATAACTTTTAGGTGGCCTCTCTCTTTCTTTTCCACCTTCACTCTCATCAAAATAATTACAATAAAATTCATCCCATTCCTCCATTCTTTTAATTTTTTTTTTTTCAAAATTCAATCCATTATCTGCAAATGTTGAATTTCATCTAGTGGGACATCTAAAACAACAAGGTTTTTTCAAGCAATATTTTTCCTTTCAATGCAACGTTTAAATTTCATTAATCGAGAATAAGATGATACAAAATATTTGACCAAATTACGAATACTTTCTATACATGGATTAAACTCTTTCAACTTCCTTAACAATCAAATTGATCATGCTCCTGTTTGATCTCCATTATAATTTAATACATTTTCTCTCTCGTTATTTTAACCACATTTTTCAATAAAATAATATTACATGTAAAAAAAATTCATTCTTTTTTAATCACACATTTCTAAAAAAAATCACTATTCCAAAATACATTATTTCCAAAAATTCATTATTATGAATCCCAAACAGGAGCTATGTGTGCACAACACCCTACATTCAATAAGATCCACTTAAAATTATAGTATTAATAGGTTTTCAATTCTTCAACTTGTTATTTTCAGAAGGACGTGATCCATAGGGTTGACATAACGACCACGTGGCCGTTATGTCAAAGTTTATGGATAATGCTATGTACACATAGGGGTGGGCGTGGGTTGGGTTGGGTCGGTTTTTGTCCCAACCCAAACCCAACCCAACATTGTCGGTTTGTTAGAAATTCAACCCAACCCAACCCATGTAAATGTTGAAACCCAACCCAACCCAACCCAATTATGTGTCGGTCGGGTTGGGTTGGGTTGGTCGGTTTGAGAAAAATTTATTACACAAAAATTAAAATCATCCATTTTTTTGATGTAAAATAACATTAATATAACCGTTAGCCATCCAATGTTAATAAACTTGAAAAATAAAATAGTACAATCCAATGATATGTTCATTAGTAACTTTTACAAAAAAAATACTATCTCATTTTCAAAAAAATTTATTCACAAAGACGAGTTTGACTATTTATTCACGAGACGGGTTTGCTCAATATTGCACCCACAATTTGATGGCAATTATCTTTGAAAATATAGTTGTTGAATGAAAATTGATTCGAGTGATGACTTGAAAATCAAAAATTAAAATTTATCGATTCACGCTCCTCCTTTTTCAATTCAGTGTGCCAATATTAGATTACAGAATTCATTTTTAAGGTTCGTGAAATTTTATTTCTAAATTATTTTCTCTATTCGAATTCTTTTCACTGGAGTAATTACACGGTTCATGTGAATTTTAGTATCTTCTTAATATATTTTGTGTTGTCATGGAATTCAAGTAATTAACTTTCGTGTAGAGGGCATATTTTTGTTAGCTGTATATCAACTTTCTTGAGTTTGGGCCGTTCTCTATTTTTTGTCAATTTTTTGCGCTTGTGATTATATGCGTTCTTTTGTATTAACATTTTTTAAACCCGCTAACATTTTTTTCTATTCGAGTTCTTTTGTGCATATAATTATATAGCCGTGTCGATTTTGGTATCTTAAGGATTGATTTTTTTTATTTTTTATTTTTTATTTTTTTTTTAGGTCGGGTTGGGTTGGGTTGGGTTGGGTCGGGTTTGGGTTGCTAACCCGCAACCTGACCCAACCCAACCCGATTACCCAACCCACAACCCGCAACCCGCCCAAAAATTTCAAAAAACCGACCCAACCCGGTCGGTTTGGGTCGGGTTGATCGGTTTTCTCGGGTTGGTTTGGGTTTTGCCCACCCCTATGTACACATAGTATTATCCTTTTCAGAAATGATTGTTGTATCATTTGTGTTTGCATTATCCACAATAATGGTACCCACATGCTTTATTCTCCAATCAAGCAAACAATTTTCAATAAGTTTTCCAAATTGTGTCCTCTTTATGATTTGGAACAACGTAAAAACTCAATATTCTCTTATGCAATTTCCAATTTATGTCAATAAAGTATGTTGTGACTACTTATAATTAATGTTTTGAATTGATGTCAAACAGTCAGTGGTTAAAGAAATTCTTTGACTATAAATAATAAATATAATCCTAAACGATCCCTTTGCTTCATAGTAGAGATGGAGCACATCTTTAGCAATCGTTCTTCAAGAAGAAAACTCAAATCTAGGGCAAAGTTCTCACACAAATTCCTTAAAACCCACACCTTCTACAAAGGAAAAAAGTCCATTCATTAATAATAACCATCCTAACTAATGTTTTTTCTGTTGTAAAAGGAAAGTAAATTAAGGTTTAATATGAATGACACTTGTAACCCTGCAGCCCTAGATATTATTACCATATGTATCCCTATTGCTGCCCTATAAATATAGGGCTTTGGTTCTCATTATAATACACAGAAAAGTCTATTGGCTTTTATTCTCTCTTCTCTTTTCTCTATTTTATAACACGTTATCAACACGAAAGCTTAATTTTTCAAAGTTTTGTGAAGCACGACATCAATTCAAATTACCAATAGATTGAACAGACACCACAATACGAAGAGCAACATTCCAAAGCAAGAAAGAAAAAGCTGAATACCAAAAGCCCAATCCTTCCAAGTCTAGCAAAGGTATATGTGAATTCTACTGCAATTTACACGAAATTTGAAGACATGTGAATTGTTTTATTTAAATATATCAATTTGAATCTACTGGAATTTACACGGAATTTGACATTCTGCTGCAATCAATTGTGACTTTACACGGAATTGTCTCTTTGCTCTAATTCATGCAATTTCGTTCCTTTTAAGTACATGCTCTCATAGAATTTATAGGTTTTAATTATGTGAGTTTGGAGTTTATGAATCAGGCTTGAATGAAATTATTTTATAATTGTGGAATGCTAGTCTTTATTCAATTGTCTGTATGCAAAATTATCTTCATTAATCAATATTGAAATCAAGTAAATTCAAGTTAACGGGGAAAGTTACATTCACGTTAATATATCTACTTTTTCAATCCGAATCACGTATTCATTACTTTAATTTCTCTTTTTACGTTCGTAAAATATATACGTTTATGGTGATTATTAAATGCTCTTTATGTCTTTAACATGATTAATAATTTTAAATTAATAATTTTTTATGCTGTTGCTCCTGAAGTAGCACAACAATATAATTAATATTCTTGAAGAATATTACTTGCTCCTAAAGAGCATAAATTATGTTTTTCAATATTCCAGAAGAATATTGACATATTGCTCTTGAATAAGCAATATTAAAATACAACGTGCTCTTGAAGTAGCATATGTTTCGAAGAACATACTATTTTGAATTAGTGTTTATCCATGAAGGAAAACACGTAACTTATGTCATATTGATATTGATGTTTAATCATATTTTTCGAAATTAATTGTATTTTCTTTTACTTTATTGTGTAGTTAATCAAATGGAAAACATTACAAAACTTGAGTTTGCTGCACTTGACATATCTGGCAAAAACTATTTGTCATGGGTACTCGATGCTGATATCCATTTGGTCTCAAAAGGTTTGGGAGAAACAATAAAAGAATGAAACAAAGAATCCCTGCACGATCGTGCAAAAGCACTCATATTCCTTCATCATCACCTTCACGATGGATTGTCAAGATACTTGTTTGATTAATAGTGCAACTACACATACTATTCTTCAAGACAAAAAATATTTTTTGGACTTAACATTAGCAAAAAATAATGTTAATACGATATCAGGTGCATCGAATATTGTTGAAGGCTCCGGAAGAGCTTGTATTATTTTTCCAAATAATACAAAATTATATATTGACGATGCACTTTATTCAAGCAAATCTAGAAGAAATTTGCTTAGTTTTAAATATATCCGTTGCAATGGATATCACATTGAGACGATGCAAGAAAATAATGTTGAATATATTTGCATAACTTTTTTTGTATCTGGCCAGAAGCAGATAAAAGAAAAATTTTATGCACTCCCATCTGGCATGTATTATACATTTATAAAAATGGTTGAGTCAAATATTATCACGAACCAGAAGTTCGTTGATCCAAAGAATTTTATACTTTGGCATGATCGACTTGGACATCCAGGAGCTATAATGATGCGTCGAATAATAAATAACTCACATGGACATCCTCTAAAGAACCAGAAGATTCTTTTACCTAATGATTATCCATGTGTGGCTTGTTCGCAAGGCAAGTTAGTCATTAGACCTTCAACTACAAATGTCAATATTGAATCCCCAACTTTCTTGGAAAGGATTCAAGGAGATATATGTGGGCCAATACACCCACCATGTGGACCATTTCGTTATTTTATGGTATTAATTGATTCTTCTACTAGATGGTCACATGTTTGTCTACTTTCTACTATGAATGTAGCTTTTGCTAGACTACTTGCTCAAATCATAAAATTACGTGCGCAATTTTTCGATTACTCAATCAAGACTATTCGTCTTGACAATGCCGGTGAATTTAGATCACAAGCATTCGATGATTATTGCATGTCAATTGGGATTGTTGTTGAACATTCGGTTGCGCATGTCCATACACAAAATGATTTGGCGGAATCATTTATTAAACGTCTACAACTTATTGCTAGACCGTTACTTATGAAAACAAAACTCCCAGGTTCTGTTTGGGGTCATGCCATATTGCATGCTGCTTTATTGGTTCGTATCAGACCAACTGTATATTATTAATATTCACCTTTGCAACTAACATTTGGTCATGAACCTAATATTTCTCACGTGCGAGTTTTTGGTTGTGCTGTTCAAGTCCCTATTTCACCCCCACAACGGACTAAAATGGGTCCCCAACGAAGACTTGGGATTTATGTGAGTTTTGATTCACCATCCATTATTAGGTATCTTGAACATTTAACATGTGATTTATTTACTGCACGTTTTGCGGATTGTCATTTTGATGAAATAAATTTTCCAACTTTGGGAGGGGAAAAACTATATCCTGATAAACAAGGTAAAATTTCTTGGAATGAAATAACTTTATCTCATTTTGATTCTCGCAGCAATCAATGTGAGCAAGAGGTTGAAAAAATCATTCATTTGCAAAATGTTGCAAATCAATTACCGGATGCATTTGTTGACACGAGAAAAGTGACAAAATCATATATACCAGCAGAAAATATTCCAGCAAAAATTGATGTCCCTACATGACAATTTGCTGTAGCAAATGAATCTCAAATACGCCATAAGCGTGGTCGACCAGTTGGTTCAAAAAACTCTGTACCTCGAAAAAGGAAAGTACAAGAGAAAAACCAACCAAAAATTTCAGAAGAAGTAACATTGGAGAAAATCGATCAATCAAATATTGAAAATATGGTTCCTAAAAATTCACAAGTGTCCGAAAATAATGAGATTTCAATAAATTATATATTATCTCATAAATTATGGGAGCGAAATAATGTTGTTATAGACAATATTTTTCGCCTTTAACGTGGCCCTTGATATTATGCAAAATGATGATCCTGAACCACTCTCTGTTAAAGATTGTCAAAATAGAAATGATTGGCCAAAGTGGAAAGAAGTCATATAGGCGGAATTGAATTCCTTAGAGAAACGGAAAGTGTTTTGACCTGTAGTTCGAACACCTGAAAATGTAATCCCTGTTGGATACAAATGGGTTTTTGTACGAAAGAGAAATGAAAATAATGAAATTACAAGATACAAGGCCCGACTTGTAGCTCAAGGTTTTTCACAAAGACCAGGAATTGATTATGAGGAAACATATTCTCCTGTAATGGACACCCTTACTTTTAGATTCTTAATTAGTTTGACTGTGTCACAAAAGCTCGATATGCACCTTATGGATGTAGTGACTGCCTATTTATATGGTTCACTTGATAGTGATATATATATGAAAGTCCCTGAAGGACTCAAAGTGCGTGAAACAAATGATACATGCCCAAGAACCATGTTCTCAATTAAACTGCAAAGATCATTATATGGATTAAAACAATCTGGACGCATGTGGTATAATCGCCTTTGCGAATATTTGTTGAAGGAATGCTATAAAAATGATGATGTCTGCCCATGTGTTTTTATAAAGAAAACGAATATTGGATTTGCAATTGTGGCGGTTTATGTTGTGACTTAAATTTAATTGGAACTTCTGAAGAGCTCAACAAAACTGCAGATTATTTGAAAAATGAATTTGAGATGAAAGATTTGGGAAAAACAAAATTCTGTCTCGGATTGCAAATTGAACATTTTTCAGAAGGATTATTTGTTCTTCAATCTACATATACAGAAAAAGTCTTAAAACGATTTTATATGGACAATGCACATCCATTGGCATCACCTATGGTTGTTCGATCACTTGATGTAAAAAATGATCCTTTTCGTCCACCCGAAGATGGAGAAAAGATTCTTGGTCCTGAAGTACCATATCTTAGTGCAATTGGAGCATTAACTTATCTTGCAAATTGTACTCGACCCGACATAGCTTTTTCTGTAAATCTCCTTGCAAGATATAGCTATACACCAACACAAAGACATTGGAATGGTGTTAAACATATTTTTCGTTACCTAAAGGGTACTGTTGATTTATGATTATTTTATTCTCAAAAGTCGGGATCAACTTTAGTGGGATATGCAGATGCAGGTTATCTCTCTGACCCACATAAAGCTAAATCACAAATAGGATATGTGTTTACACGTGGAGGAACATCTATATCATGGAGATCTGTAAAGCAATCATTGACAGCAACATCCTCAAATCATTCTGAAATCATTGCAATCCATGAAGCGGGCCGAGAATGTGTATGGTTGATGAACATGACCCATCATATCTAAGAATCATGCGGATTAGTTTCAACAAAAGATAGTCCAACAATTTTGTATGAAGATAATGCTGCTTGTATTACACAACTCAAATGAGGCTATATCAAAGGTGACCGGACGAAACATATTTTTCCAAAATTCTTTCATACACGCTTCAAAAAAATGGCCGCTTCAATATTCAACAAATTCGTTCAAGTGATAATGTGGCCGATTTATTTACAAAAGCGCTGCCAACATCTACATTCAAGAAATTGGTTCACGAGATTGGAATGCGTCGACTCAAAAATTTTCAGTGATCAACATCAGGGGGAGTAGCTGTACTCTTTTTCCTTCGCTTAGGTTTTATCCCATTGGGTTTTCCTAACAAGGTTTTCATGAGGCAGCATTTATATTTGATACTCCAAAATAAGTGTACTCTTTTCCCTTTGTTTGTTCTTTTTGTCCCATTGGGTTTTTATCAAACAAGGTTTTAACGAGGCAGCTATTTTATAATGTGTCATTCAAGGGAGAGTGTTGTAAAAGGAAAGTAAATTAGGGTTTAATATGAATGACACTTGTAACCCTGCAGCCCTAGATATTATTATCATATGTATCCCTATTACTGCCCTATAAATATAGGGCTTTGGTTCTCATTATAATACACAGAAAAGTCTATTGACTTTTATTCTCTCTTCTCTTTTCTCTATTTTATAACATACATTATACTTTATTAAGCACCGTAGCCATAATACCACCATCATTGTTTTGTCAATTGAGTATTACTTGTTTTTCATCAATCTTAATGCTCTTATATGCATAACAAGCTTTTAAGTGCTTCCACATGATAGAAGTTTCATCATTAGTATCGGCTTTAAATGTTACCCCACAATAGTTACATTTTACTTTTTGTCCCATGAGTATCTTAACGAAATGAGTCCATATTTCTGAGCTTTCACTAAGCTTTTTTTGCTTCCCACCTATATAATAAGAAAGAGCATTATACTTTCCTGAATTAACTTATATATGCTTACGATCTGAGTTTAAAAATGAAGAAAGATGTAGGAGTGCTTACGAATATAGGATTTGATGGTGTGATTCATATGGATCTTGAGGAGCAAATATGGAGTCATGACTTGTGAGACGGGAGCGGCTGAAAACAAAGGCTATAGCTAAACCTAAATGATAGAATGAGAAAGTGTTAGGTAAATTGGGAAGTGAAGTTGAGCATATGCTGAAACTTGTAGGTAAAAAATATTTCGGCCTCAAGTTGGGCTTGGTCCTTGGGAGTAGAAGTCTTAAACACTTACAGTTAATTACTTAATTGGTAAATTTATTGAGAAAAAAATTAAATAATTTGACTTATTCGAGTTAATTGTTCCATGGTCATGAACTCGTGTATGTATCTTCAATTGCTCACTTAAGTTTAAAATGTCGAGTTTTGGCCATTGAATTTTGAAAAACGTTGGACATTACTCACTGGTATAACTTTTGTTTAAAATATTTAACGTAATTGGTGACGTGATTGATGGAATGCACATGTGATACCCTATCACGGCGTTAAACTTTGAGATGGTCGAATTTTGACCACTAACTTTGGAAAACATCTTTAATTGCTTAGTAAATTTTGAAAAATGTCTATTACTCATTGAAACTCGAGGTGGATGAATTTTGGCCATAAAATTTGAGATGGTCGAATTTTGACCACTAAATTTGAAAAAAAAAACGTATTTTATTCATCACAATAAATTTGAATTTAATTAAAATTCGTTGTTAAAATCTGGATTTAATTTAATTCTAACTATTGTTTATTTCTTTGTAAATTCAGATATCAAAATTCATATTTAATTTAATTTTAATAAAAAATTTATTGTATATTTCATTGCAAAATTCAAATATTATGATAGACAATGCTTGTAAAGCTGTGTAAAGGAAATGACTATTAACTCCAATGAAATACATAATAAATTTGTTATTAATATTAAATTAAACTTTACTTTTAATATTTGAATTTATAACGAAATATACAATAAGCACATGTTTGGTCGAGATTAAAATTAGATTTTTAGAAGATTTTGATCAAAGTTGATGAAATGTGTTGTTGAAAAGTTGTGGGCTCATAGATATGTGGTTAAAATTAATATTTGACTTTGAGTTTGATAAAAATCTAGATTTTAATTTTTACCAAACATGGACTAATTTATTGTTAAAATTAAATTCAGATTTTAATCCAAAACTTAACAATGAATTTTAATTCCACTGAAGACATTTTTCAAAGTTTAGTGGTCAAAACTCGATCATCTTAAAGTTTAGTTAGCAATAGAGGACGTTTTTCAAAATTTAGTAAGCATTTTTAAGTTTAGTGACCCAAATTCGATCATCTCAAAGTTTAAGACTGTGACTGGGCACCACATGTACATTCTGTTGGCCACGTCATCAATTTCATTAGAGGTTTTAAACGGGAGTTATACCGGTGAGTAACGTCCAACGTTTTTCAAAGTTTAATGGCCAAAACTCGACATCTCAAACTTCAGTGACCAATTGAAGACATATACATAAGTTCAATGACCATTGAAACAATAACTCGACTTATTCAATATAAAAAAAATTAGGAAAATTCAATTATAATCCAATTCTTTGATTTTTGGTCTAGAATCGAGAATCGAACCAAACCTATCGATTCCTGATTCTAGTATTTATTCGAATATTTAATCTAAGAATAACCTAACCAAACCACTCAACTTTAGTCAGGTTTGATTTGAGAGTTTTGTCTCGCGCTACTCAATTCTGAACAAAAAAAGCCCTTAGGTTTTGAAAATTATGGTCTCTACAAGTTTCAAATTGAGCCCAAAATTGCAAACCCTAGCCGAATCTTTAATATTCGGCAAGCCCACAACGTGTATGAGTCATCTTCTTTATCACAAGCCCACCGACCTAATACCACAATGTATGTGAATCTCCTTTTGAGTTTGAATCTTCTGTTGCACGAATCCAAACCTGTTACAAGACCTTTTTCTTGGGAGATCCATACCTCCGACGATTCTTCTGTGTGCAAACTACTACACTTCTTTGATCGCGACCCCTTCTTCTTGGTCAATTACTCATCCATTGTGGTTAACTATAAGTTAGGGCTTCTGTATTGTTGGCTTATAATGGTTTGCTAAGGTTTAGTTGGTTGTACTACGGTGTGTCCTACTTCTTGCAGCAACAATAGATGTTCCTTGGGATGAGTCTAACTTGGGCATTAGCAAATTGTGGATTAGGCATTGATGGATTTGGTTCTTTCAATTAATAAAATTGTGGATGAGGAAATTACAGAAACACACCGGGCTTCAAATATTTTCCCCATTTTCTCTCTAAACCCACCCAATCGCCTCCCTCCATTCTCTTTCACCTTCCCGTTGTCGCCTCTTTCGACCACGAACTTCTTACCTTTTCGTTGCCGCCATCCGTCGTCGTTACCCAGACCCATCACCACCGTCAATCCATATCGCCGTCCAAAAGCTTCAATCGTGACGGTAAAATTGTGTGCAATGCAACATAAGTTTCAATCATTCCTCACCTTTTTGTCGCCGCCATCTATCGTCGTCGCCCAACCCCATAACCACCCTCAATCCATTTCACCCTAGAAGGAGTGCGAATCGTCGTGAGTTGCGACACAGATCTACCCACTCTGGTGACTCTTCACAGTCAAAGCACCGCGACGTTGTGTTGCTGCGCCGACGGTGTTTTGTGTGGTGGCTAGGTTTGTGGTGGTGGATCTGGCAATTAGGGTGGTGGTGGTTTTGTAGTGAAATTAGTGGTTATGGTGGTGAGGAGGAGGATGATGAGGTGGTAGTGGTGGCGAAGAGATGGAAAGTACGGTGTTCCTAGTTGTCATGAGGTGGTGGTGGTTTTGGCGTGCCGGAGGCGGTGGTGTTGCTAGAGGTCGCAAGTGTTGGTGGTGGTCACCAATTATTTGGTCAACTGTGACCATTAAATTTGTTAATTTGTGATCAATAAACAATACGTGACCAATGAAAAAATAATTTGTGACCATGCAATTATATGTGACTTGAAAAATTATTAATTTGTGACCGACTAATAAGTTCATAATATTTTGTATTTGTGACATGTGATTAATTTTTTGATTTGTGACCCATGAAAATTTTAATCTGTGACTGTAAAATAATTTTTGACCTGTAAATTTTCTAATTTGTGATCGAAAAATAATTTGTGACCAATTAATTTGATAAAATGTGACGAATAAATAAGATGTGACCCATAAGTATGTATACGTGAGCCTAGAGGGGCTGCTCAATTGGTAAGTCCTTGAGTTCACTCCTCAATGGTCACCAATTCGAATCCCCTCAAAGCCACCGAGGTGAGTATTCGACCATAAACTTCAGGACCCCGTGAAACCAGTCGATGTGCACGCAAGTTGGTCCGGACATCCACGGTTATAAACAATAAGTATGTATACGTGACCATGAATTGTATAATTGTGATTTTACGATATTTAATTAATAAATACCTGATTTTTGCAATTTTTAAATTTAAAACCTGAAAATTGGTTTGATGATAGTTAAAAGGGGACAGTACATAATTACTACAGTATAAAAAACACATTTCAAAATTCACACTCCCTAAAAAATTTCAAAAATCAGGTGCTAATTCATAATATTAAATGTATAATTATAATATAATATAAACTAAGTTCGGATTAATATAATATACCAAATTAATTCATACAAATCTTATTCTACTATATTTAAAAGATTTTTCTCACAATCTTCCCACAACCAAACGTCCCTTTTTCTCTCTACAAACACATCGTGGCAAAGATCTCCAAAATCAGAAAAAACCATCGTTTATCCTCGATTTCAAGCCACAATCAGTGAATTAAGGTCACAATCCTGTCGAAATACTTCTGATTTTTACTTCTTTGGAGAAGTTGAAGTTGGCCGTGGCGGAATTGGATTTTCCAAAAACAAAAATTGAACTCATGTGTCTGATTTCGAAGTTAAACGTATAATCATTGTTAATCCTCGATTTTAAGTCACAATCAAGGAATGATGTCACAATTCTATACACATACTTCCGATTTTCATTTTTCGAGAGAAATTGAAGTTCGACTGTAGAGGAATTGGATGTTCTATGTATGATTAAGAATGTCAGTTTTGCACGTTTGCCTGTTATACAGAGGTCACATGTCGCTTATACTAGTGAATGATACATGAAAGTATGATGAATTGCTCGAGCTTGTTCTTTCAGAATTGGGGTTTAATGGTGCAAACTTAGCTGTGACATTAACATATTCTTTGGATTCTAGTTTACCTCCAGTCCGAATTTTGAGCAATAATAATGAGGTTAAAATCTTTGGACGGAGTTGTATCGAGTTATCCTATTATGGTTGATGTTATCTCTACAATTTCATGGCAGTCAAGATATACATTGCAATACCCAGATTCGTCGACTACTTCCGAGTTATCAGCAAGTGTGTTTTCTTTAGAACAAATAGCTCAAGAAATTTGTGACTTGGTTGTGACCATTGACAAAGAAAACATTGAAGATGACGTAACATTGGTATCTGAAGCAGATGTTAGAGCAGTAGTGGAGGGAAATGTTTTTCGCAACAAGGACATAATAAAAATGAGTTTGGCCTTCTATGCTATACAAAACAAGTTTGAATATAAGGTGTTCAGATCGAACAACAAGGAGTACGTGGTAAAGTGTGTGCATAATCATTGCAAATAGATATTTAGATCTTCACTCTTGGGAGAAACGAAAATGTTTAAGATCAGAGAAATGTCTAATGATCACACATGCTCGATGAACATTGTTTTAGGATCTCATCGGCAAACATTTAGCTCAATTATGTCAAATTGCATCGGGTACAAATACACCTCTTCACGTACAATATACATTCCTAATGATATCTCGAATGACACGTTACATAAATATGGAGTATCAGTGAATTATGTGAAAGCGTGGAGGTCGTGTAAACAAACATTAAAATTTATTAGGGTGATCCAACGACATCATTTCAGTTACTGCCGCCTTATTTTTTTATGTTAGAACATATGAACATGGGAACAGTCAAATATTGTTTTATGGCTTTGGGTGCATCGATTGCTGGTTGGAAATATTGTAGGCCAATCATTGTAGTTGATAGCACATATTTAAATGGCCACTATGAGGGCACACTCTTCACTGCTTGTATACAAGATGCAAACAATGACATCTTCATACTAGCTTTCGGTGTTGGGGATAATGAAAATGATAAGTCGTGGAGATGATTTCTTGAGATGTTGAAGATGGTATATGGATCGAGAGATGGATTATGTATAGTATCAGATAGACACAATAGCATAAGAAATGTCATTGAATTTGTATATCCAGAGGTAATGCATGGGATCTGTTCATACCATTTGCTTAAAAATTCGAAGACTCGTTATGCAAAATCAGGTCACAATGTCACACATGCATTCAATTGTGCTGTCAGAGCATATACAATGGATGAATTTTAAGACCAAATGCAACAATTATGCTCAATTAATGAAGAGACCAGGGGATATTTGGTATGTGACTGTTTGTAACATATATTATGACTTCATGTGACTTGTTATGTGATATTATGAGATGACCGTGAATATCTATGAACATACATGTTTAATGTACGAACTGTATTTCATTTATTGTTACATGATATTGAAACATGATTATGAATGAAAAATATTGGTGGATATTTAGTATGTGGCCTCATTTACAATTGAAACGTGATATATTTTATGAATGTGCCCATCTGTGACTTGTTTTGTAATAATACTAATTATATGTAAACCTTTTAGAGTTAACTATGAGCGTATGTGACATGTTGTTACTTATGCTTGAATATATTATCATAACTAAAATTATTTTTTAGATGGATGTTGGATATGAAAAATGGTGAAGATTGTACATGCCAAACAATAGTTACTCTACTATGACATCAAACATAGTAGAATCTGTAAATGCAGTCACGAAGGAGATAAAGAATTACCCAATTCAAGCACTTCTAAAATCATTGCGGCAAACAATCCAATCTTGATTTTGCAAGAATAGGGATAATGCATATGGCACTTTCACAAAATTTGCAACCAAATATGATAAGCAGTTGAGGGAAACAAGCAATGACGTGAGAAGTCTAAAGGTAAAAACAGCAAACTATGTATATTATGTTGATCGCGAGTATAACTTTAAATATATTTTTTTTTTCAGGTTTCACCTGCAAGTCATACTTTGTTTGAAGTGGGGGACAATTCTTCATCGTACATGATTGATATAACTCAACATATATGTAGCTGTAGAATGTTTCATGTGGATCAACTTCCGTGTCTACATGCACTGGCGGTGATAGCAACATTAAAGCTGGATGTGTACAACTTTTGCTCGGTGTATTACACAAGAGATGCATATTTGAATACCTACAGAGAGAGTCTTTCGTGTACGTAATAAATTAGAATGGAGTTTGCTAAAATATGTGAATTGCAAAGTTGTACTTGCTCCAACCCAAAAGAGAAGTTCTGGCCGGCCTACTGAGAGGAGAAAGAAGCCAGCTTGTGAGAGATAACAAGTTGTGAAATGTGGAAGATGTGGTAAATTCGGTCACAATCGTCGAACATACAGGAACATGATGCTACTTAACCAGAACAACGTCAAATTTTTATTTTTTACGCGAGGATATTCTTTGTAATTGAAAATTGTTTCATTTTATTTTCAAACTATGTATTGTTTGGATTATATGAGTTGACAGATTTATGCATAGAGGTTAGATTACATTTCAAGATGTCACACATGTTTCTGGAAAGGGAAGTGTAAACAGACATTGATTGTGACTCTGTTTATAATGATTGTGACAATCTGTGACCATTTCTAGCACAAAAGGTAGTAACAAGCTATAGGTTTTTTGTTTGGCTGTGGTCGTCTGCGATCAACTATAAATAAAATTCGAAATTAATTGATTTTAGTGTTTTAATAGAGTTTGAATGTCATCTTAGCCTAGATGTGACCAATTTTGTGTATACTATTTATGACAAATGTATAAATCATACCTGTTAAAGTATATACCATTTGTGATAAACTGTTTCTATTTGTGACTTGCACTTGTGTAAGACATTAACTATGTGTGACTAATTGTAACCGTTTGTGATCATTTGTAACATGTTCAGACTGCAAATATAAACATTTACATCTATAACCATACTTGAATGATATTAACAAAACCACTCATAAAAAAAATACTTTCACCTCCTTTGTCCAAATTACTTGACAAAAACAAATTTATATTCAATTCTAAAACATATTACAAAAGATAAAGATAACATCTAACTTTGAACACTTATTTTGTCTAACTTTAAACAACTATCAACCTAATCTATCATGAAAACAATTCCATCAATAGTAGTTCAGTCATCTGACTTTGATTTTCCCTTTCAATCTGCCTCAGTTGTCTATTTTTGAACAACAATGCTGCAATTTCAAGCCTGACATTTACAACATCAAATGACATTGGCATTTTAACAAGATCATTGTGCAACAAATACTGTGTATACTTTATGACAAAAACACCACAGTCGTGCTTGTAATATTTAACATAGATAAACCATAAGTAACTACAAAATATTGATAAAAAATGACAAAACTTGTAATGCCCATAATGAAACTTACGCATTTTGTTGTTGAGGTAAACCACTGACAATGTTAATATGCAGGTCACTGGATATGTCACCAATATCATCAGCAGTTTCCATCCACAGTCCGACCACTTTTAATAAATGTGTAAGAGTCTTCACAAGCGGTAAGACCCCTTCACGAATCTTATAATCATTTTAATATTTGTTGCTTGAATTGAATATGTACAGGATAAGGTTATTAATGTCAAGCTGCCCCAACATCCAATGAACATGATTTGTAGGCATAATGGGCATCAACACGGATTCAATTTCTCTCTAAGGAGTATTAAATGATAACAGTTCACCATTGATCGTTTTGATTAGGTCATCCTTCTCATTCACGATGCTTGGATCGTCAACAAATTTGGAGTATAAAGTTCAGATGGTCAAATCAAATAAACAGTCTGTCGTTGTTGCTTTCATCTTCACACCTTCACCAAACTTGACAAGTTCTCTTATGTAATAAAAGCATGCATCAATGTGCTGTAATAACAAAGAGCATACATAAGTAATGTAAACTACTATGAATATGTGAAAAAATGGCGGCAATATTATACCGTGCTGCTCAATGATGAATCAGAATTGATCAACGTATGCCACCAAGTTTTATGGTGAACAGGAACAATGCCACACACAAATTGAGGACTTATCACACTATCTGCATCGCTGAACTTTACCCTGTACACACATGTATGCACTCATCAAACCAATAGTAACAGGTCACACTTTGATATAGATATGACACAATAACAGGTCATCAAACAAATAATAACAGGTCACACTTGGACACAGATATGACATAATAATAGGTCATCAAACAAATAATAACAGGTCACACTGAGACACAAAATTACTTATAACTACATTTCATGTACCTGTTCTTCGGCTTGTATCCTCCGTCAAACAAATTCTAGAATGCACTCAGTTCTGCACTATCAACTCCCTTCGAATAATTTTGGAATACAACGTTTCCAGATATAGATTTTGATCTAGTAGCAATATGACGTGGATCAGCCTTAATAAATGGCGACAGTAGATTTTTTGATGACTTTTGTGCTCTCTTCACTGATAGTCCAGAGGATGGAGGTGCAAACGTATCTTCCTGATTCAAAAATATAAAAAGAAAGTTATTGAATTAATGTATGCTAATATGATAATCAGTCTGAATTTATAATATGAAATACTATGTTAAATTGACATCTTCGGCTTGGCATTGAGTAGACTCCAACACCCATGCAATAGCCTCATTAACATGCTCCCGCACTTCTTTACTAGCAAAGAATGCATCATCAAAGTTTTTAGGACTCTGTGAGTAATTTTGTCTGAACTTATCACCGAAGATAAAATGTCAGACACAGATTTAACAAAAGATCTAAGAGACAACCTGATGTCGTTCAAGCCATCTTTTAACCCATTCTAACTTCGAATGACCTCATCGAGCTTCAAAAAACTGTTTGAATGACGCATTTTGTCATTCATGTCAGACAGTTCTGACTTCATCGACAAAAGCTCCTCTTTCTGCCCTTTGCTATCCATTTGAACTTGGTTATTTCCTCATCTATCAACTGCTTCAATCGGCCATATTCCTGAAAAAAAAATTGTTGTTATTAGAATTGTAATCATATAATGGCTTCTATGTCTCATAAAAATTAAATTACTTACACTAACATATAAACAATCAGGATGATAGACATGACGAGGCTGAGCAGGAGAGCTAGAGCTAGCAGCTCTCGTCTATTTTTGTGGCGGTGGATTAACAAAATCATCATCTGAATCTCGAACATGTACCTTTGACACCGGGGGAGTAGACTCACTTTTGCCTACTGAAGTTTTAGAGATTCTAATGTTCTGATTTGGTTGTCTAGGTTTCAAGTACTGTACATTTTTCGATTGTATCCAACGTACAGAACAACAAAATCAATTAGCACAATGATACAAATCAGGTCACAATAAGTCACAAGTAACATATTTCAAGTCACATGTCATTATATATCTAAAATTTATATTCAGAACTTGTCATATATGGCATCGTGAGCTCTACTTCAGATGGATCGATATCATTTATCACAACATGTTTGACATAAGATGGAAAAACGTTTAGCGTATGTTGTTTTAAATATGTATAACTAATCAAATGCGTACATAACAATTTAAACACATTTAAGAACTTACATTCTCACTTCCAAATACTTTGTCATCCAACATTTCCACTGAATGATGTTTGTGCATGGTCCAATTCATAATTCGTGGATGTTTTTTACAAATTCTTGTGGCCACATTCCCTTCAAGTGCAAGTATGCACTCATACAACCACACCTAGAAAGACACTAAAAAACCCATCAATTTGTAGTGACTTGTTTGTTTTGATAATCCATTCCTTAATGACGATAACGTGGTCTCAAACAAATATCTGCCCCAAGGGAACATTCCAAGAGTGGCAAAATCGTCTGCAAGTGTAAAGATGTATTGATCTACGACCTTTGGGTAGGGTATAACAAATAGATATGAGGTGATAAGATAAACAATCCCAATATTAACCACGCCAATGTTTGGTACATCATCCAGTGAAAGAAATACTATTTTGACACTTCACCTTGACAACTTTCAAGTCCCTGAAATAAGTATCCTTCACTGTAGACAATTTATCATCCAACATCGGTCGATCATCTACCCCATCATAACGCAATTCAGTGACCAAACAGAATTCAGCAATATAGCATCGAATATATCTCCCATTTAAGTTGAACCACATCTCCACTTGTTAGGTTACTTCACCTCCCGTAATAAAATATAGTGAATCAACTGTGGTTGCACTACTATCTCCCTAAAATGCATGTAGTAAGACAAACAAGTGTTCTCCAGAATGGTCCTCTGAGCAGCAGTGAATTTCATCACAAAGTGTGTGATGACACTCTGTATGGGTGTTATAGTAATCTTCCCAGGGAACCAATTCTTTGGTTTTATTAAATAGCTCCATTTCTACACAATTATAATGTCAGACATGTTACCGTGACCTTCAACAAATTACCATTTTAAAACATGATAGAGATGATATTCTAATTCAACCAAAGGCACTTTAGAAAACATATTCAGTTCACATAAATAATAATCGATCAAACAGCACACCAACTAAGTTACAAACACTTCAAATTACAAAATACTCAGAATAGGTCACAAAATCATATTTTAGTCACAAAATACCCAAATCAGGTACCAAATTTGTAAAAAAAATACCACAAAATGGGCAAATCAATTCACAGAATCAGATTAAACATATTCAATTCACATAAATAATAATCGATCAAACAGTACACCAAATAAGTCTAAAACACTTCAAATTACAAAATACTCAGAATATGTCACAAAATCATATTTCGGTCACAAAATACCCAAATCAAGTCACAAATTCGTAAAAAAAATATACCACAAAACTCACAAATCAGTTCTCAAAATCAGATTTCACCTTCTTAATGGATTTCCCGCCAGAGGTTGACATTTTGATCCTCTTTGCTAAAGAAGAACATCCGACATATTTTTCCTCTTACCTTTATCATTCTCCTTCATATTCACATCAACACTACGAGTTCTAACCATTTCAACTACCACAATGCTTGAAACTAAAATGTAATATGTCTATTTCAGTTGAATCTCCCATGATAATGCCAGCGATTGTGAGTTGTGGGGTTGAGAATGGTAGAAAATGAGAGAAACATGAGTGCTGCTGTAGAGAGAAAGAGAGACGTATATGGTAACGTGAGTTTTGTGTTGGACAGAGTGAGGAAGAGCGATTTTCTGAAAGAGAGAGAGAGAGAGAGAGACGTGTGTTTGAATGATTGTACGTGGACGGTGCATATTAATTGAGCTAGTATTTTTAGTTGATATAATAAATTTACTTTTATTAATTAAAAAAAGGTAATTACCACCTGATTTTTGAATTATAAAATTCATCCCCTTATTTTTGAAATGTAAACTTAAAAACTAGGGTTTAAGATAATTTCACCTAGTTAAAAGGGTAATTAGCACATAACATCCTTACATTTCATTGTTGTTGTGGAAAATGTCTATACCTTTCTTTTCTTTTTTGGCATTTTCACCCTTAGTTCCACCTTTCATTGCGCAAAAGATCATTTTCACCTATTTTCTCAATTAAAAATTATGAAATGACGAATATACCATTCTCTTTAAATAAAAGAAAAAGAAAAAATTAATTGCAATCACAGTCCCAAATTTTTTTTAAAAAAAGCTCAAATAAGTCACAAATAAATTATTAAAAGAGTAATTAGCACATAATGTCCATACACTTCCCTATTATTATTGTAAAAAAAAGTCTAAACATTTTATTTTTTTGGTATTTTAACCCTTAATTAAACATTTAATTGCACAAACCATCATTTCTATCCATTTTTATCCAATTTCTCATAGAAAGTTATGAAACGACGAATATACCCTCCTATTTAAATTTTAAAAAAATATTTTTAATTTCTAATTCTTTACTAATTTATTTGGAACTCGTTTGCACTTTTTAATTTCAATTTTTTTTAAAATTTTTAAATAAGTTTAATTGGGACTCATTTGCACTTTTTTTTTTAAATAATTTATTACGGACGTGTTTGCACTTTAAAAAAAAGAGACCATGGTTGCAATTAATTCTTTTGCTTTTTAATTAAATAGGATCGTATATTCGTCATTTCACAGCCTTTTATTGAGAAAATTGATGAAAATGGATTAAAATGATGGTTTGCGCAATTAAATGTATAATTAAGGGTCAAAATGCAAAAAAAAAAAGGTATGAATTTTTTTACAATAATATGGAAAGGTAGGGACATTATATACTAATTATCATTTTAAAAATTTATTTGTGACTTATTTGAGCTTTTTAAAAAAAGTTGGGACTCTTGCAATTTTTCTTTTTTCTTTTTATTTTATTTAAAGAGAAGGGTATATTCGTCATTCCATAAATTTTAATTGAGAATATAGGTAAAAATGACATTTTGTGCAATGAAATGTGGAAATAATGGTGAAAATGCAAAAACGTGAAAGGTATAGACGTTTACCACAATGACAATGACGGTGGAGACATTATGTGTTAATTACCCATAGTTAAAACTTGATCCATGAATTCTTCCCATTGTGGATTGAGCTTGTGAATGGACTAATTATACTTGTTATTGAGCATTAGCAATTTTGGACTTAAATTTGCTTTGCATCGAAAATTAATGGAAGGGAAATACACATAACTATAAGGGTCTATTTGATTGCAAATGTAAAAAATGGATTAAAAAAAATGAATTTCAGGGAATTGAATTGCCTAGAAATTATTTTAGTGGGAATTGTAGTTAATTGTATTTGATTTATATAATTTTCCACCTGAAAAATATTGAAAGTTTGGTGTTCGTTTGACTTTATTTTTTATGAAAATTATCCATAAAAGTGATAATTTTTTCTACTATTGGGTCTAAAATTTGTTCAGATTGCCAAAAAAAATATAAAAAAAATTACCATACCGAATACCATTTGTTTAGCATGAAAATTGTCCATTAAATAGAATTTTTTTTACCATTGTTGATAAAAAAAAATTTCCAATTGCAAAAAAGAAAAAAAAAACTAACCATAAATCAAAGAAAGTGGTACGTGAGAACCAAAACCAAGAAAACAAATTGCCTAGAAAAAAAAGGGTATCAAACATTCAAAAAGTGGAAGTTGGAATTCATTTTCCATTTTTCATGGAAAAAAATGGTGAATCAAGCATAGCCTAAATATTTTAAAGTTGAAATTACGCCTACACATTGTTTTTAACTTCCCAATTCAAAAATAAGATTTCAAAGTTTTTTGTTCAAAATTCATATGATAATTTATCTTTTAAAATATTAAAAAAATTATTATAAAATTAAATTAACTCACCCATCTTCGTCCCATCCCCACCTAACTCAATTTCACCCCCTAACCCTAAAATTCACTTTCCAATCTCTTCCTCCCCCCCCCCAACCTTTTCTCTTCTCATTCTCATTCTCAACTTACACCATCCACCCCTCATCTGGCGCACCGCCTCCATTCTCAGCGATGACTCCTTATTGGAGCACTACTACATGAGGCGACTATGCTGCTACATAAAGTAGCACAACTTCACCTCGTGCACATCGGTAGCATTGTGCGCGCAACGAGAAGGCCCTATTATTGCAATTTCTTTGACGACTTCATTCGACAAGTGGCAGTGCATTTGTGGGTGGATTTAACTACCTCTCCGGCAGGTTCATCTTGCAGCGATCTACAGTATACTGTGGCGGCGGCAGCGGCGATGCGTTTATGTTATGTTGTTGTGCTGTGTTGGTGGCAACGAGGGCACTATTAGGCTGTGTTGGTGGTGATTGGACGGTTTTCATGGTATAGGCGGCGGCGGTGCTGACGATGGTCAAGAGTGGTTTTGAGGTGATTTTTGTGGTAGTTTTTTATGTGGTTTTGTGGTGGTGGTGGTCACATGTGGTGCGCACGGTACTCACGATTTGGTGGGGGTGTTTGGTGATGCTGCGATCTGGTAGTGATGATGGTGTCGGAGTT
This sequence comes from Fraxinus excelsior, assembly GCA_019097785.1. Taxonomy (NCBI): domain Eukaryota; kingdom Viridiplantae; phylum Streptophyta; class Magnoliopsida; order Lamiales; family Oleaceae; genus Fraxinus; species Fraxinus excelsior. The sequence continues at coordinate 20,361,748 of CM032632.1, forward strand.
TGGTTATGGTGGTGTTGTGGTTACTTTGGTGGTGGTGGGTTTGCATTCATGTGGTGTGTGTGTTGGAAATGGCACCGGAGTTAGAGAATAAACATACCAAAATCTGCAACAAACCACGAACAAAATACTGAAACAAAGTGGAAGGCCCAAACGCGTAATCGCTATCCTCAAATTAAATTTGTCCATTCTCCAGATTAATTGAGATACTTAAGGTTTTCAGCAAATGATTTGTAGGAATAATCAAGTCTTATTGCAGAATTACAATAAAGCACAATATGTAATCCTACCCAAACAAGAGAACATAATGGGAAGAAATGAATATGGAAAAGGAAAATGACTTTTCTATTGTTTTATGGAATGATTATGATATTTTTTTTTATGTTTTTCATCATCTTCACAAGAACTAAGATCACCTATTTATAGCCCTCAGAAAACATGTACGAAATGGTGTCAAAATATCTTCAAAAGATACCAAATTCAAAATTACAATGACTGAAAAGGGTAAGAAAAAGACAAAAAGTCTTGTCCGTGTGGTCGCATAGGCTAAACCCATGCGACCGCATGGAGTAATCCAAACCGGGACATTAAGTCCCGGTATAGGACCATGCAACCACATGGTCCTGTGAACCATGCGGTCGCATGGTTTATAGTTTTTTGTCCTATGATCCACTTTTCATTCCAAACTTGATATTTTCCTTAATTTTGAACAATAATACATCAATCCCCCACTTGTTCAAAATTACATAAATCTTATATTCAAAATATATGATACTCATGCATAAGAACTAGATATATTTCGATTTGAATTTAACCAAGTGTAATTCAAACAAAGTAAGGTTGGAATCAAAGGTATCTTTAAGCTTTGAACCAGTTATTCCATATGATAATACTAGTTATAACACACATACGAGTATTACATGTTCTCAAGTTTCTCAAAATCGCTTAGCGCTATTATAGCCATGCGCTTATCATTTTCAACAAACTTTTAAGAGAGAAACTCTAACTCTCTATAGAGGCGGCACCACCTCAAAGTTTATTTAGGTAAAATTCTTCTAGTATTTTTGTTACTTTTAAAGATACTTGTACTTAGTACTGAATTTCATTAAGAGTTTTAAACTCATCCATGGCTTCAGTAACAACCAGCATTATTATAACTAGGATAGGGTTATTGCGAATATTAATAATGCTGAAACTATTGGTGTGCTATCGTATGTACCCAAAAATAGTCCTTAAACCTCTAAAACTAATGTAATAGTGGAAGTAAGGGTCGATCCCACAAAGAGTGTGTAATTCAATATTTTATACTCCGTACAATGATTGGGGTGGGGTTTTTGTATGCGAACAATTGTAAATGACGCAATAAATAATAATGCAAATTAAATTAATGAAAACAATCAAAAGACTAACATTGGTCCAAGTCAATATCCACCTTCAGAAATTCACAATTGATCATATATGCAAGGATAATTCAATTCATATTTTGAATATTCACCGTTGGAATAATTTTCCTATTTCTCCTTAATTTTAGTTAGTTATAAACTAGCGTTCTAATTAACCATAATTATTAAATAACCGCATACCAACGCTCAAGATTCAATTTAATAACAGATGGAGAAATCAATGAACTAGATAACACAAACACCAACGGTTGCATTCAATCTATTTAAACATTTTTCTTAAGATTTAATAATCTCTATCGCAAAAAATCATCAAATCCTAGTGCTTCACAAGTTAAAGGGATCAAACAATTACGAATTTGATATTTAACTTAGCGGTAGATTGCAACAAATAATAAACTAATATGCCTCATTGCAATTAAACATAACAATCATGGAAATAAGTGCAAAAGAATATTCAATACTAAAAAACATGAATTAAATTAAGAAAAACAATTTAGATCTCACAATATGTGGTTTCGAGGCTTCAATCTCCTTCTACCAAGTGTAAAAGTTTAGTAACAATTTATGAATCTAAGAGAAAAATAGAGAAGAATGGAGTTTGGAGGCGTTCTGTACGTTCTAGTTGTTTTCTAGGGTTTTAAAATATGTATTTATAGTTGTTTCCATAAGTAGTTGACTTAAATTCGAAAACCAAAATTCGCATCCCGAAAATAAAACATGCGGCCGCATGGTTTAGAGGCTTGCGGTCACATGGAACAAATGAACTCAGTCCTCAAACTCTTGGAAGTGGTCTGTGCGGTCGCATGGAATTAAAGGCTTGCGGCCGCATGGTTTTACGAAACTTTCTCCCGGACAGTTTTCAGTATTTTGGTCATAACTTTCTCTATCGATATCAAATTGAGATGATTCAAGATACGTTGGAAAGCTAACTCAGATGGCTACTACTTTGCCTTAAAAACTATCTTCGAATTCGATCGCTTTCCATGTCCAAAATTAGTCCCAATATGAGGCTGAAAATCGATACAAAACTTTTCAGCTTGAAAGTTGATATGTGATAATGTCTTGGCTATATTTCATTCATTTGAATCCTTTCTTCATCTAATTGACCTCTAACATTCTTGAATCTTCATCACAAGGTTAGAAACAAGTTTAGAATATTTGCACTTTAGTCCTTGAACTTTCATTTCTTTTCACTTTGATCTCTTTTCACCTATTTGTTCCAAATTAGGTCATATCCATAGAATTGCCACTTCAATCAAAATATGAGCGCAATGAGTACATTTTGGCACAAAATAAACATACGAGCACATAAAATAAGGATGGAGAAATATGCATTTTACATTCCTATCAAATTCCCCCACACTTAGATTTTGCTTGTCCTTGAGCAAAACTCAAATTTAATTCTCTAAAACACCAGATCATAATGCCAAGAACATAAAACCATCAAGCTTTTTCCAAAACACATAAAATATCACGAATAAACACTCCATACAACTCATAATCAATTAGCAAGCATTTTCATATGAAGATGGAGTAAACTAAATATGTAGACCCTCACGGATATAAGCACTCAACTCTTATGTGTTTAAAAGGGTAAGTGTTTCGCTCAAATTCATTCCAATGGAGATGTTCTACCATATGCTTGCATATCTTTTCATTCACCACCACTTAGATAACATGATTTACAAGAATCATAAGAACTTTTCAAATGTTGTAATGTGGCTTATGGTCAAGGTGGAAAATATTTGGGTATGTGACTAAGAGTCATCGAAACTAGTGGAGTAAAGATAAATAGGTTTAGCTCAAACATATACATAAGATATGTAAACCAACCACTCCACGTGATAGCTTCATCATTTTTGCATCTACCCTACACAAATCGAACTCTTTCTTGAGATTTAGGAAGAGTTATTAATATAGATCTTTTTCACATTAAAATTATTCTCCTTCATCACTTATTTTTTTTTCTTTTCTTTTTCTTCAATAATTCATTTTTTTCCTTCTTCTTATTGTGTTTTTCTTGCACAACGTAAACTCCAAATTTATACACCAATATTGGAACTCCCTAAATTGACATAGAAAATTTGTTCCAATTCACCAATAATAGCACCACCATAAATCTTGATACCCCCACACTTATTTTCTTGTATACCCACCATTTTCATGACATTCAATAATACTCCGCTAGCTCTAAGGCTTGGGTAAAGACATTGTTTTTTCAGTATAAAGCTTGTAATGTGAGTTTATACAAAGAAAATGCAATAAGGCTCAAAGGGGCTCAACAATGGAAAATTGAATTACATGGTCGGCTATTTGGCTAATGAAGCTCATTTATGTAACAAAGATGGCCTTAATCATGTTCGTGCATGCATGTGTCAATGTGATCTTGAAGAGAATCAAGGTAAGTTCTAGAAAAACAAAACCATGGAAGAATATCACACATGAAAAAGAAAAAAATGAAACTGTTATGGATGTATCAGTCTAAAGGCTCAAAAATCTCACCGCTTTTGTCTACAGAATTTAGTTACTACCATCCTCAAAGAAAATAACTTCACTAATCAACTCTATGTTGGAGGATTATTCATTAAAGCATGTTACGTATTCTTTAAAAGCCTAATTAATTCTAGCAAATAGTATACACAACCAAAAATCTTTTAACCTCAACTTTTCTTCTTGAAAAATCATGCAAATTTTTTTTTTCAAAATTAACTCACTCAATCTAAATGTAACATAAATCAAAATCCCTTCCTCACACTTAAAACTTACATTGTCCCCAATGTAAGGTGCAATGCAAAGAAAAGGACAAAGATAAAAATAAAAAGGGAAAAGGAACGAACTCCCCTTGGGTTGCCTCCCAAGCAGCGCCTTTATTTATTATCTTTGGCTCGACTCTAAGTTTCCTTATTTAGCCTGGGTCTATTATGGTTGGCTTCGATCTTCCTTGCAGTGAACCAAGTCCATTGGGAATGATAACTAGTAGTGTTCCTCCACTCCATGGAATAAATACTTGTAGTGATTGAGGTGAGGCTTCAAATCTGGAATGGAAGTCTACAAAATAGAAAGTAGAGGTTTCTCATTAGAAATTGGTAATACAAAATCAAAACTCTTACCTGACTCTGGAAGATCATTTAATATTGTCACAGTTCCTTGTAACTCATTGTTTAAAGTCATCTCCTCTTTTTCTTTCCCAAGATACTCAATATTAACAGCTTCCCATTCTTTTTTAGCAACAAATTCAAAAATATCATGTGCTAATTGATCAATTACATCAATAAAATGAACATGATTATTATTACACCAATGTTTCATGGAATCATAGATATCAAGTGTAATAGATTTATCATCAAATTCCATGGTTAGTGCATCATTATGAAAGTCCATTTTAGTTTTGGACGTCCTTAAGAACGGTCTTCCTAACAAGATAGGGGTAGTATGATTACTATTACCCATGTCAAGCACATAAAAATCAACAGGAAAAACCAACTCATTAACTTTCACGAGAACATCCTCAACTACCCCCTTAGAATAGACATTAGATTTATCAACTAGTAGGATTATCACACCAGTGTCAATTAAAGGTCCTAGTTTCAAGGAAGTGTATACAGAATATGACATAACATTAATAGATGCTCCTGAATCTAACATGGCTTTCTCAAACTTAGTATTGCCTATCATGCAAGGGATAGTAAACATACCTAAATCCATGCACTTTGCAGGAAGTTTCTCTTGAATTATTGCAGATACCTGTTCTCCAACTTTTACCCTTTCATCCCCTTCAATTTCTGTTTCCTTTCACTCGAGTATAATTGTTTCAAAAATTTAGTATAACGAGACACTTGTTTAAAGTATCTAAAAGTGGAATATTTACCTCACATTTACTAAAAATTTCATGCAACTCATCATGATTTCGTTCATATTTTCTAGATCCTACTAAAGTTTAAGAAAAATGGGGTATTGGTTTATAATCAGAGAGGGGTAAAAACTTACTCTTAGTCACCTCAGTATCATTGATGACAGTCTTGTTTGCAACCTCTTTTTCTTCCTCTTCTTGCTCCAACAACCTAGGGGATGCCTACTAGAATCTCAACCTCTTTACCACTTCTCAGGATGATTGTGCTAACATTTTCTCTTGGATTCACCATTGTTTGAGAGGGTAGTTTTCCCGAACTTTGCGCCTCTAGCCGACTGACCGCATTAGCTACTTGACCTATTTGATTCTCCAAACATTGAATGCTAGCCCTGGTCTTCTGTTGAAATTGCAAAGTGTTAGTGGCAAGGAATTTAACAATATCTTCTAAAGACACACCATAGTTAGAAGTTTGGCCATGTTGTTGTCTAGAAGGGTATGGCTGATTATATTGCTGAAAATTATGTCGATTCTCATAGCTAAGATTTGGATGATCCCTCCACCCTTAGTTGTATGTGTTTGAATAGGGATCATAATTCCTCTGTGGTTGTCCAGGAAAACTATCGACTGCATTTACGTGTTCAGCGAATTCTTCTTGAAGTGTTGGACATATATCAGTTGGATGGACTACCAATGAACAAATTCCACATGCCTTCACTGTTTGCATAGTACCTGCAGCTATTTTACGAACAATAGTGGTTAGAGTTCAATTGATGATACATTTACATTGTTAACTTGTCTAGAAGGGATGGCATGTTTGCAATTAAATTCCTCGCTCATTCGAGAGTTTTATCCACCAAAGCTCATCCACTTGCATCGTCAATCATGCTCATTTCTGTAGGTAGAAGACCTTCATAGAAGTATTGGATGAGAAGTTGCTCACTGATCTGATGATGGGGACAACTTGCACACAATTTTTTGAACCTCTCCCAATACTCATGTAAAGATTCCCTGTGATCTTGTCTGACCCACAAATTTCTTTCTTAATATTTGTTGCCCTTGAAGCTGGAAAATATTTCTCTAGAAATAATATCTCCATTCCATCCCATGTGGTAATGCTCTCTGATGATAGATAGTAGAGTCAATCCTTAGCCGAATCCTTCAGAGAAAATGGAAAGGCTCTCAGTTTAATCTGTTCTTTAGTAATTCCAGTGGATTTCATAATCGTGCAGACCATATAAAACTCTTTCAGATGTTTATGAGGATCTTCACATACAAGACCATGAAAAGTAGGCAAAATGTGTATTAGTCCGATTTAAACTCAAATGTAGTAGTAGTATCTAAAATAGGAAAAGTAATACATAGAGGTTGTTGATTCAATGTATGGGCTGCAAGCTCCTTCAAAGTCCTATTTTCGGTCATGGTTCTTTCTCCTTCAAACTCAAAATCACTTGCAAATGAATTGTTGGGGTTGAGATTGCTTTCTTCAAGATTTTATTGGATGTTACTCATTAACCTGCGCAAAGTTCTCTCAATTTCTGGATCGTATTGCAAATCACTTTGATTAGAAGATCGAGTTGCGGCATAAACAACCAGAACAAATGAAAAATAAATTAAAAAAATTAGATTAAGAAAGACTAATAAAATTCTATGCTAAAATTTCTAAAAACAACAAAATACCTAAAAACCTAGAAAAGTATGATTTTTTTTCTTTTTCAAAAATAAAATAAACAACTAAGAAGCACAAAAATAAATTAACACCACTCTCTGGCACTCTCTGGCAACAGCGCCAAAATCTGGTGTGTTGTCGTAGGCACCCAAAAATAGTCCTTAAACCTCTAAAACTAACGTAGTAGTGAAAGTAAGGGTCGATCCCACGAAGAGTGTGTAATTCAATATTTTATACTCCAAACAATGATTGTGGGTTTTTGTATGCGAACAATTGTAAATGACGCAATAAATAATAATGCAAATTAAATTAACGATCAAAAGACTAACCTTGGTCCAAGTCAATATCCACCTTAAAAAATCCACAATTGATCATAGATACAAAGATAATTCAATTCATATTTTAAATATTCACCGTTGGAATAATTTTCTATTTCTCCTTAATTTTAATTAGTTATAAACCAGTATTCTAATTAACCCTAATTATTAAATAACCTCAGACCAGCGCTCAAGATTCAATTTAATAACAGCTTTACACAATAGAGAAATCGATGAACTAGATAATACAAACACCAGAGGTTGCATTCAATCTATTTAAACATTCTTCTTAAGATTTAATAACCTCTATCTATAAAATTATCAAATCTTAGTGCTTCACAAGTTAAAGGGATCAAACAATTACGGATTTGATATTTAACTTAGCGGTAGATTGCAACAAATAATAAACTAGTAGGCCTCCTTGCAATTAAACATAACAATCATGGAAATAAGTGCACAAGAATATTCAATACTTAAAAACACGAATTAAATTAAGAAAAACCATTTAGATCTCACAATATGTGGTTCCGAGGCTTCAATCTCTTTCGACCAAGTGTAAAAGTTTAGTTACAATTCATGAATCTAAGAGAAAAATAGAGAAGAATGGAGTTTGGAGGCGTTCTGTACGTTCTGGTTGTTTTCTAGGATTTTAAAATATGTATTTATAGTTGTTTCCATAAGTAGTTGACTTAAATTCAGAAACCAAAATTCGCGTCCCAAAAATGAACCATGCGGCCACATGGAACAAATGAACTCAGGCCTCAAACTCTTGGAAGTGGTCTGTGCGGCCGCATGGAATTAAAGGCTTGTGGCCGCATGGTTTTACAAAACTTTCTCCCGTACAGCTTTCAGTATTTTGGCCATAACTTTATCTATCGATATCCAATTGAGGTGATTTAAGATGCGTTAGAAAGCTAACTCCGAGGGATACAACTTTTCTTCAAGAAGTATCTTCGAATTCGATCGTTTTCCATGTCCAGGATTAGTCCCAATATGAGGCTGAAAATTGATGCAAAACTTTTCAGCTTGAAAGTTGATATCTGATAATGTCTTGCCTATATTTCATCCATTTGAATCCTTTCTTCATCCAATTGACCTCTAACACTCTCGAATCTTCATCACAAGGTTAGAAACAAGTTTAGAATATTTGCACTTTAGTCCTTGAACTTTCATTTCTTTTCACCTATTTGTTCCAAATTACGCCATATCCATAAAATTGCAATTTAAATCAAAATATGAGCATAATGAGTACATTTTAGCACAAAATAAACATACGAGCGCATAAAATAAGGGGGAAAATATACATTTTACATTCCTATCAACTATCTACATATCGAATGACTTGTTGTTATCCTTTGAACCCGTAGATTACCTTTGAGTAATGACGGGTAGGGTTGCCACCATTGGTTGACCTTTTTAGTTCAAAAGTTTCAACCCCATCCTATTCAAAGTAGAATTTATTAAATCTCTATTTAGAGGTTTAGTTAGATGATCCATCTGGTTCTCAATAGACTTTAAATAATTTAGGGAAATTATTCAACTTTTGATTAATTTCCTAATGTAGTCTTGTTTTAAACTCATATGTCTCGTCTTTCCATTATATACCTCATCGTATGCTTTTGCTAGTGTGGCTTGACTATCACATATGATAGATATAGAAGATGTTATCTTCGGTCTTAAAGGTGTCTCATATAGGAGATCTGTAAGCCACTCAGCCTCCTTCTTGGTTTTCGATAGTGCAACAAATTCGGATTCCATAGTTGAGTGTGTTATACATGTTTGTTTCTTTGATTTCCAAGAAACAACCCCTCATCCAAGTGTAAACACTCAACTTGAAGAAGATTTACTTTTATCTGTGCTAAATATCCAACAGCCGGGAATTTAGTATATTGAAGTCCTAAGTTTTTGATTTTCTTTAAATATCCAAGAACTCTTCTAATGGCCTTCCAATGATCATTGCTCGGATTGCTAGTAAACCTTCTAAATTTACTTATTGCACATGTTATGTCTAGTCTTGTGCATTGAACTACATACATAAGACTACCAATAACACTTGTATACTACAATTGAGCAATAGCCCTTCCATCATTCTTTATTAATTTCTAACTTGGATCAATTGGGGTATTATATTCTTTTATGTTCAAATGATTGAACTTATTAATCATATTCTTAACATAATGTGATTGACTAAGATGATAACCCCCACTAGTCTTAAAGACTTTGATACCCAAAATGGTATCCACTTGTCCAAGATCTTTCATCTTGAATGTGGAAGAAAGAAACTTCTTTGTTTATATTATTCCGTCTATGTGATTACTCATAATCAACATGCCATCAACGTACAAACAAATAAACACTACACAATTATCACATAATTTAAAGTACAAACATTTATCTACGCTATTATATTTAAAACCAAATGACATTATTGCTAAGTCAAACTTTTCATGTCTTTTCTTAGGTGCTTGCTTCAAGCCGTATAAAGATTTTACTAACTTGCACACCTTTTGTTTAGTTTCAGGTAGAACAAACCTTCGGGTTGTTCCATATAGACCTCCTCATCGAGATCCTCGTTCAATAATGCCGTCTTGACATCCATTTGATGAACATGCAAGTCATATATCGAGACTAGAGAAAATAATATCATAATTGACGTTATTCTAGCTACTGGTGTATATGTGTTAAAACAATCGATTCCTTCATTTTGTCGATAACCTTTTGCTACTAATCTAGCCTTAAAGGTATTAAGAGAATCATCAGCATTATATTTTCTCCTAAATACTCATTTCATCCAATAGATTTGGACCCGGGTGGCAAGTCGACAAGCTCCCAAGTGTTATTTGACATTATTGAATCCATTTCGTCTTTAATCGCATCTTTCCAAAAAATGCTATCACGAGAAGTCATAGATTCTTTATATGTTTTAGGGTCAGTTTCAACTTGTAGAACAAAATGAATTGTTCTTACAACATTCACACCATTTCCCTCTACCAAGTAAAAGAAAATAAGTTGAGAGTCAATTTCATCCGATCCCAAGGACATCACAATCTGAGTTCTTTTGCTTCTTTGTGGTTCACTAGATTCTTTAACATCTTTAGAAGATGTTTCATCTCGTGTTCCACTTGAGCTAGGGATATCTTTATGAATTTTCCTCAATTTATTATCCAAAGATAATGAATCCTCAAAGAACTTCACTTCTTTTGATTCGATAATCACATTAGTCTCCAAGTTCAATAACCTATAAGATTTGCTATTATTAGCATATCCTACAAAGGCACATTTAATGCCTCTCGGACCTAACTTAGTCCGGTTAAGGTTCATGTTCTTGCAATACGCAAGACATCCCCGCACTTTGAAGTATCCAATGTTTGATTTTCTTCTTTTCCATAACTCATGAGGAGAAACCTTAGTATGTTTTGATGGAATCCTATTTAATATCTTACATGCACTTAATAAAGTTTCATCCTAGAAGATAAATGGCAACTTAGCATATGTAAGCATAGCTTAATCATTTCAACTAAGGTCCTATTTTTTTTCTTTCAGTCAAACCATTTTGTTCGAGGGTCCTAGGTGCAAGTTATTGATGAATAATGCCATATTATTCACAAAACATACTAAAATCATTCGAGAACTATTGTCCACATCTATCACTTCTTAAATTTTTAATTTTCTTTCCTAAGTGATTTTCAACTTCACTTTTATAAATCTTAAACATATCAAATGCCTCATATTTATGCTTCATAAGATAGACATACGTATATTTAGTGCAATCATCAATAAAGGCAATAAACTACCTATTTCCACCTCTAGTTTGCATACCATTTAATTCACATATATCCGAATGAATTAACTCTAAGCTACTAGAGGTTCGTTTTACACTTTGATATGGCTTTTTAGTCATTTTAGCTTCTACATATGTTTTACATTTAAATTCATTATTTACATAATATGAAATTAAATCACACTTCATCATCCTATGCATTTTACTTTTACCAACATGACCTGATCTAGCATGTCATAATGAAAATAAATCAACAACATAAGCAAAATCAATTTTATTAATTAAAGAGTTGTCAACGGTACATAGTTTGACCATTCCTTCACTAGAATAGCTTTTTCCAACAAATTTCCTGTTAAGGGATAATACAAGTTTACCAGATTCAAATACACTTTTTATACCCGATTTTTCCAAAAGATTTACACTCACTAGATTTCTATTCGTGTCGGGAATGTGAAGTACATTTGTTAAAGTAGCAGTATTCCCGGAAGTGAAGATGATATCGACATTTTCCTTGCCAATTACTTTTGATCTAACCTTGTTTCCCATTGGAATCTCTTGGTCTCCATCAATTTCATCTTAAGTCTTGAATAATGACTTATCATATGATACATGTATGGTTGCACATGCATCATACCACCAATCGGGAACCTTTCCCTTTATTGTATTGATTTCGCTAATGGTGGCCACAATTTTGTCTTCTTTGATGGAATTCATTTTACCCTCGAAGATGCTTTGTTTACGGTGTCTACATTCCTTTGCATAGTGTCTAGGTTTTTCACACACAAAACACCCTCATTTAGTCTTCTTCTTGGACTTGTTGAAGCTCCTAGAAGGCTTCATTTTGTTGGATTTTGCAGGCGGTTCAGTTTTTTCCACCGCATTCGCCTTGGAAGTGCCTTCATAAGAATTATCATTCTTATCTCTCATTCTTGACTCTTTCTCAATGCGTAAATGTATTTGCAATTACTCTAAAGAATAGTCTTCGGAACTATGCATTGTTTTCTTCCGGTATCCTTTCCAAGTTCCAGGAAGTTTAGCAATTGTTGCCCCCACTTGAAAAGTCTCCGGGATTTCAATTTTCACAGCCTTTAATTTGTTGACTAGCACTTGCAATTCATGAATTTGAGGAAGCAAAGGAATATTTTCTAGAAATTTAAAGTCAAAATACTTTGATATTAAGAATTTCTTGGTACCTTCCTCTTCCGCTTTATACTTACTCTCTTGAGCATTCCAAATTTCCTTAGCCGAAGTTGCGTTGGTGTGTAAATCATATAGATGAACCGACAATGCATTGAGAATATGACCCCAGCATATCAATTCATGTTCACAACACTTTTGTCTTTTCGCTTTTATGGCTTCGGTTTCTCCATCAGTTGGTTTCGATAATAGTGTCAAATCTGAATCAAGAATATAAAATATCTTCAACGCTATTAGTAGGAATTTCAACTTGTCTTGCCACCGCGTGAAGTTGGTACCATCGAAACAACCCAAGCGAACCAAATCCTGATTCATTAATTTTATCGTTGCCAAAGTTGTTTCATTCTCCATCACATAAAAATTTAGTTTGAGATTGTTGGAACGGCACCGAAGTTGGAGAATAAAAACACCAAAGTCTACAACAAACCACGAACAAAATACCAAAACAAAGTGGAAGGCCCAAACGCGTAATCGCTATCCTCAAACTAAATTTGCCCTTTCTCCAGATTGATTGAGATGCTTAAGGTTTTCGACAAATGGCTTGTAGGAGTAATCAAGCATTGTTGCAGAATTATAATAAAGCACAATATGTAATCCTACCCAAACAATAGAACACAATGGGAAGAAATGAATATAGAAAAGGAAAATGACTTTTCTATTGTTTTATGGAATGATTATGATATTTTTTTTTATATTTTTCAACATCTTCACAAGAACTATGATCGCCTATTTATAGCCCCCAAAAAATATGACGAAAAGGTGCCAAAATATCTTCAAAATGTACCAAATTCAAAATCACAACGGCTAAAAATGGTAAAAAAACAGACAAAATTTTTTGTCCATGCGGTCGCATAGACTAAACCCATGCGACCAGTTCACAGTTTTTTGTCTCCAGACTTGATATTCTCCTCAATTTTGAACAAGAATACATCAATGTGGTGGTGATTTTATACGATCTGGTGAAGGTGGTGGTTAAGTTGTTGGTGGTCGTGGGTGGAAGAGATGGGATGTGATGGTTTTTGTGATCAATAAATTGATTAATTTGTGACCAATAAATGATATGTGATCTAAAAAAATTGTGATCGTGGCTCATAATTTATTAAGTCGTAATCAATTAATTTGACAATTTGTAATTGATAAATGAGCTGTAACCTATAAAAGTTTTGATTTTGTAATTGATGAATAAATTGTGACTTATAAAAAATTTTATTTGTGATCAGGAAATAATTTGTCCAATTAAATATTTGATTTATGACCCATAAGTAATTTGTAACTTATAAAACTTTTTACTTGTAACTGAAAAATAATTTCTTACCGATTAATTCGATAATTTGTGACCAAATTTTATAGATTAGTGACATTAATATATTTAATTAATAAAATATTTTTTTAATTATTTCATAAATAAAATTTTATAATATCTGATTTTTAAAATTTTGAACCTTATTTCTTAGTTTTGAAATGGATCATAGTTAAACTCTTATATATGAATTCTTTCCTATTTTAAAATACAAATTCAAAAATAAGGAAATGTGACGGTAAGTTGTCTTGTTTTTTTAAATAATAAGGGTCCGATTGATTGTAAATGTGGAATTTGGGTGGAAAAAAATGAATTGTCTAAAATTTGTTTTACTGGAAATTGTAATTAATTATGTTTGATTGATATAATTTTCCACATGAAAAATGTTGAAAGCTTGGTGTCTGTTTGATTTTATTTTTTTATGAAAATTATTCATTAAAGTGATAATTTTTTTTACCATTGGGTAATTTGTTCCAATTGCCAATTTTTTTTAAAAAAAATTATCATACTGAATATCATTCATTTGACTTTGTTTTGTATGTAAATTGTCAATAAAAGTGATAAAAAATTTTATCATCGTGTCTAGGATTTTTTCTAATTGCCAAAAAAAAAAAACTGGAAAATTGATTACCACAAAAAAACAAAAGAACACATTTTCCTTCAAAACTAAGAAAAGAGACGTGTGAGGGGTGGGGAGCGAAAACGAATTCCGTGAAATTTTTTTGCTATCAAACACCACAAAAGATGGAAAATGAAAAACTTTTTTCAACTTTCAAGAAAAATAGAGAGAATCAAACGGGGCCTAAATCTATTTGTACAACATTTTGATTTACAACATTTTTACAATCTCTCACGAGGGGGTGGGGCCAGCGATTAAAATAATCACAGCCCCACCTCCTCGTGAGAACACTTTTTTAAAAGAAAAGAAATGGACTTTGTAGGATTTCAATGCACTTACCTTGTCTGCAGCATTATTCTTTGTTCCTAACCTTTCAATTCCCAGTTCGTTCGTGAGCCAATGTACTACAGAATTCATAAACATGTATCAAATATATAGAATTCATGTACATATATTACAAAAAATTCTCCTAAAGATGTATTAGGATTGTATTCAATATGCAATTGTGAGGAAAACAACTCCAAGAAGAACACAATTTGTTCAAGTGAATAAAGTTTTTTTTCTCTCTGTTTCTTTATGTCTGCTTGATTTATTATGAGCTTATCTTTGCCTCCAATTCTAGTGTATAACATCCAATATATTTTAAATTAGGTTGCTTATTCTATGAATTTTGAAAAGATAATACTTCAGTGTCAATTAGAAATAAATGTGTTGTTGAGGCAATTCAACCTTTGTACGCACATATAAAAGTGTCCCTGGATGTTTCTTGGTTCAACATACACGATTTTGAGGCATCCTTGGCTCGACGCCACCCATTTTCTAGGTGTGTCCGCCTATAATTTTTTGGGCGTGATCGTATGTTAGACTTACTGCTTTTAAAATAAAGGAATTGTAATATTTTTTGAAAAGAAGAGAAAAATTCATTTCAATATAGACCCACTTTAAATCAAGTTAGCACAAGTGATCCATGAACCTTTATAGCCGAACTCATTCCAACCTCAAAAGCCGCATGGGTCCGTAGATTAATTTTGGCACTTGTATTCCCACTCATAAACCATATTGTACCCAAAACATGAAATTTTTTTAAGCCACAAATTTTGCTTTCACTATTCATTGGTATATCTTGTGATCTATATGAAAGACATACATTAACCTCAAATGCCTAATCACTCCAAGAATATATAGGAAAACACACATTTCTGATCATGTGGCACTGAGTGGATATAGACAAGAGATCTCCCAACATTATCCAGCCTATAGCGAAGAGTTTCATCGACATGTTGGCATTTCTGATAAATATGGTGAATTTAAATAAATAAATAGAAGAAAATAATTTCTAAAAAAATAAAATAGTCATGAGGAGGAGTAGAGACACACAGAGACATTTACAACCACAGCCATACATCAATAATCTGATCCATTTCTCTTTCTCTTCATCATACACCATTAGAATTCAAACTTAAACACCCCATCCATCACCCATTTTTATCCCATTTCACTCTCTTCTTTGCTACTAACTTGTGCTGCTGCTGCTGCATTGTTTTGGTGCAAGTTGCTGTCATGGCTTTGGCTGCTCTTTCTGTAGCCAATTCAACTCTTCAGGTTACATACTGAACAACCGTATACAGTATTATTCATTCATCATCTGCATGTTGATATACAGGGTTCTGATATTTGAGTAATAATGTTTGCAGGTTGGGAGCAAGGGATTCTCCGACTTTGCTGGGCTTCGCAATTCGTCTTCCTCTCTTCCATTCGTGAGGATGACAAATGATGATTTTCTCTCTGTTATTGCCTTCCAGACCTCTGTTGTGAGTATCGTGGAATCAAGCAAGATTTTGCAGCATCTAGTCTTGTCAATACTACATATCAGACGTGTTTTATAGATTTTACAACCACTTGTTCAGCATATAGAATTGTGTAGTTAAATATTGCTAGCCTGGAGACAGGTGCTTTAGTTTTAATCCAGCTGAACTTTCTTATAGTATAGTATTTTGAATAAACGAAGAATAACTATTTTTGGGAACTCATGACTATTGTACAAACTAAATAAATGGCTACAGCAGGTTTGGCTGGGGTTATAAGTTTGCTTATGACTAATGAGTAAATAAATAAGTTATAGAATAAAAATTAGTAGAAAATAAGTTACTTAATAGTAACTAATCGAAGCATGTTTGAAAAAAATAGCTGTGTAAAAGTAACTTCTACATTTTTTAAGCTTAGCCAACCATGCTCGAATTCTTCACATATTTATAAGCCCAGACATGGTTCTAAAAGTTCAGTTGTTTTGAATCTTTTAATAGATCTACAATAAATGGAATGGAGTGGCTAAGAGGGATTCACATAGTTGGCCCAAATTTATTGGAAACAAATAGTTTGCTGTGTTGTTGTTGAACTTACATCTTCATTTAAGTAAGTTAATTAGTGCCAAACTTAAAATAAGAAGAATAATGAAGATTAAAATGCTAAGCAATCAAGTAGTGCAGCATCAGAACAAAAGAAGTGTTTTGATTATGCCAGAGATGAATTTATTGAACAACTACATGCATAACTTAGGTGATAATGTACACAATGGGGGCTGTACCGCATATTTTGAAAGGAGCTTTATGAACATCTAAATCATAAATACTTCTGGTTTTTAAAACATTATAGGAACTTACAAGTTGAAAATGTCGAAAGCTGGTAATAAATTTGAAGTTGCATTTTGAGTGCTAACATCTGCTTGTTCGGTTTTGGTATTTTTTGTTCAGGTTGGTGGAGACAAGAACAAGAGGGGAGTAGTCGAGGCCAAGCTGAAGGTGGCAATTAATGGTTTCGGAAGAATTGGTAGGAACTTCTTGAGATGCTGGCACGGAAGGAAGGATTCCCCTCTTGATATCATCGCTATTAACGACACTGGTGGTGTCAAGCAAGCCTCTCACCTTCTCAAATATGACTCCACCCTCGGTATCTTTGAAGCTGATGTCAAACCTGCTGGCGATGATGGCCTTTCTGTTGATGGCAAAATCATTAAAGTCGTCTCCAGCCGCAACCCCCTCAACCTTCCCTGGAAGTAATAACTTCCTTATAAATACATATTTTTCATTGCATTTTCATACACGCTTTGGACTAGATAATATTGGACAGAATTATATAAGAAAAAGAAAGTAAAACCCTGTCTATTGTACCATCTAACCATGTCTAGTATTACTTACAAAACATGCCTATTTTGTCTCGTGATGTATTGATCTCAATCACCCTTTATAGCCTCATCAGACTGCGACTATAATCTACAGGAGTCATGAAAACTTTGCTTCCATGAGCAAAAACAAAGTATTTTTCGTCCTAATAATTGCCGTTTTCTTTGATCAAATAATTTCATTCCAGGGATTTGGGGATTGATCTAGTGATAGAAGGTACTGGAGTGTTCGTAGACAGGGAGGGTGCTGGTAGACACATTCAAGCTGGAGCGAAGAAGGTTCTCATCACAGCTCCTGGAAAGGGTGATATTCCTACGTATGTTGTTGGTGTAAATGCTGGCGATTACAACCCCGATGAGCCTATTATCAGCAATGCTTCTTGCACTACCAACTGCCTTGCACCTTTCGTCAAAGTCCTCGACCAGAAATTTGGTAATACATCCCTGCAACACATGCACACACTTATAGATATATAAATGTCGGATGATGTTGCTTATGTTTAGTACGCAGTACTTGACAATACTTATGTTTCGTACTATTTATTTTCTCGTATTAATTGACATGATGAGGCTGATAAAATTTTGATATCATAGGCATTATCAAGGGAACAATGACAACTACTCACTCCTACACTGGAGACCAGAGGCTTCTTGACGCAAGCCACAGGGATCTTAGACGTGCACGAGCTGCAGCTCTCAACATCGTTCCTACCTCGACCGGTGCTGCCAAGGCTGTGGCACTTGTCCTTCCACAACTCAAAGGAAAGCTGAACGGCATTGCTCTTCGTGTCCCGACTCCCAACGTGTCTGTGGTGGATCTCGTTGTCCAGGTTGAGAAGAAGACATTTGCCGAAGAAGTTAATGCTGCATTCAGGGAGGCTGCTGAAAAGGAACTCGACGGTATCTTATCCGTGTGCGATGAGCCACTCGTGTCTGTGGACTTCAGGTGCACTGATGTTTCATCGACAGTTGATTCTTCATTGACAATGGTGATGGGAGATGACATGGTTAAGGTTATTGCTTGGTATGACAATGAGTGGGGTTACTCACAGAGGGTGGTTGATCTGGCTCACATTGTTGCTAACAACTGGAAATGATGAAGTAAATTTCGTATCATGTGAATCTGTAAGTTTTTTTTTGTTTGTTCCAAGTGTTTGCAGATTTTAATGCACCTTTTTGAGAATGCAAACTATTATCCATCATTCTGGAAGTATTAATCAATTAATTTCAATAAATAGGTTTCTATTGAGGCATGTAATTTCATAGCATCCTTCTTGTATCTAAGGGTAAATTTTATTGAAGGTCTTACTACTTCGAGCGAAGTCTCAATTCGATTATAAACTTTAAAATGTCTCAATCAAGTCCCCCGTTTGGCCCTCATTGAAATTATAATACATATCTTTTTTTTTTGTTCAATTATACAATTTTAATAAAATAATATTACACGTAAATCGAAAATTTTTCATTCTTTTCTAATCACATATTCTCCAAAAATATATTATTCTAAAAATTATAATACCAAATAATGGGGGCATTACCAAATCACCCAACTTCATAACGGTCATTCCAATTGACAGCACATACTTGCGTTGCTGTTAACACCTAATGCAGATCCCACGTGAAACCAAGTTATACGATTTGTAATACTCTTGGACAATCTAAACCAACATCATTTAAACATTACCCTTCCTGCCAACCGTGTCTTTCGAGAAACACTACTTCGCTCAAACAAGAAACTTCAATTACAATCATAGATGGGATTCTTTTTACATCAACAGTCCACGTTCATCTTTTAACCGTGGGTCAATCGAGATTGATCCGAGGCTGCGATTTCCCAACCATAAGCGACTGATATGTGCATGGCATAGAAAATAATACTAGATAACCACAATATCAGAAGGCAAGAAAAACCCATCACCCTCAGAAGCCAAAGTATAAGCTAATATACTACGGATAGCTTGTATGCTTTTCAACAGCAACATTAGCTAAATATTTCCTTGGATATTCATTCTACTCAAAATCGTCAGGAGAAAACAACAGTTGATAATATTCACCATAATGAACATTACTTGATCTTGAATGATCTGAACTAGTGATACTCTTGAAGCTTCTGTTGGCTGTATAAAGCCATAACGCTCTCCAGAACCAAAAGCTGCCACATCGTTGACAATTGTCTATACAGATGAATACCGTTTTCCCTCTGGCTTATTTAGATTTAATAAGAAGAATGAAAAATGACCCTCATTCTACATGTTTCTGCAACAACAGAAAACATTATTCCTTCTCTAGACATGAAAAGCCCATCTGAGAAACAGCTAGGTTGGATACAATTCATATACTTCTGCATGTATACTTAAATCACCTATGGGCAGATGTGTGTGGCATTGGATAAGTCATAGGACCCATGCTAGTCTGAGGGCTGGGTCCTGGAATTGGAGCTCGGACATCATATGCCATGTGCGTTGGTGGTGGAATATTCACTGGCATGCCGACTGCAGAAACAAGGGGTCCTCCTATTGGTTGCCCGATAGTTGGTGCTCCTCCATAAATCCCAACTCCAGGAGAAGCAGCTGGGACTTGAGGAGGAGGTTTGTTTGATTTGGCAGATAAACTTCCCACAGCAGAAGCATTTGTTTGACCAGTGATTGGACCTTCTGGCACTGAAACTTCTCCACTGCTAACACTAGTGATGTCATGAATGCTCGACCGCCTCCTATCTTTGTTCATAGAGTTCAAACGGATGAAGTATTTTTGGGCATGGCTTGCCACTTGTGTAGGAGTTCTGGTCACCACAAAGTTCCGGGAAATGCTTCGCCAGTCACCTTTTCCATATTTATCCAAACCAAGAAGAAACAACCTGAATTATAATGATCAATAGAAAATATATGTCATGCTCAAGGATAAAGCAAAATGCAAAGTCAGAAAAAAGTAACCAAAAAGCAAACACAAAATGTTGTTAATTCGTGCCTCAAACATATATGAAACGATTACAGAAATAGGCAAACAATCAGAGCACCTTTAGTATAATAACTCTAGCACAAGTATCTGACAGAATACACATCCAACATTGTGTCTACTCTAAAATACACAGAAGATCAGTAGTAGTCATTCAATGATGTAAATGAATTATACGAATATAAAAAGCAGAAGTGAAGAGGCTCAATCAATAATTTGGGATATCTGTAGACATGTTTTGATTCCCTTTTCATTCTTCCCATCTTTCAAATGCAAGATAGATTTGCGTACTCAAGAGCAGGTCTTCGTGGAATTACAGGAAGAAAAAGAAGCTTAAATTCTTGTGTGTAGCCAAGCCAAACTGTTTAATCTTTCAACAATAATTCCTAAGAAATCGCAAACAATAATACATTAGAAAAGGATTACCTATTTGCCCTTCAATAGCTTTCAGCCATAAAATTGTGTGTGGCCAGTTTGAAAGACAACCTATAAAGAAGTTTTCAGGCATTAAACCCTTATATATTTGACAAGGGTAAAAACATAAAACTACTTTCATTATGTCAATGCCACAACTCCAACCCCATCAGCCATTAAGTAGAGAACACCAACTTCAAACTAAGGTTTCGCATACGTTTGAAGGATTCTGTACAAACTAGAAAAGGGTTCACCACAACCAATAGCTGGAATGATTTCTGTCCATCAGTAAACATATTAATTATGCAAGCCACAGACAATTAGACCTTCCATTGTTAGAGTAGTATATGTGAGATATTCATCAATTTCTTTCTACTGCTACCAATGTTCTTCTCAGTTCAGTCCTTTGCATTGATACTGATTTATAGACCGCCTAATTAGAGTAAGAAAAATAAAGTCATCTGTCGTTATGGGGAGGTGTGAAAGGCAAAAGATGTGACCTGGCAATATGCAAGTTATTTGAAAATCAATTGGGTACCATTGCAATCAGAAAGAATTTTATTGCTTAAAGGGACTTAAAACCAAAAATGAAGTGCATTAATTCAAGTTCTTCAGTTACGGCATATCAACAGAGACTCGTAAAACTCTTGCACATTTATTTAGAGAAAAGAGACTATACTCCAATGGGTTTTTGCAACCAGCCTCTTTCCTAGCAAGTGTCTTAAAAGTTGCTTTTAAATGCACAATAATGTATAATGTTGACGCCAAGGCTAGTAAAACACCAAAATAATAAAATTGCGACATGGGCAAAGACTAGACTTTGCAGACAAAATTTCTAGTTTTCATGTAAAGGGGATATGTATCAGATGTCCTTGTTGCATTTCTTTTCCACGTAAAAAAGGCAATGTAAAGCATGTCCATAGATTGTTGTAACTTTCTCCATCTTCCAACATTTTAACACAATAATGTAATTAGTAAACTTTTGCATGACAGCATGAGACTGTGAGAGGATAAACAAGTGGCACGTGCTCACACACACCAATTAGTATATACAATGTAAGCTCAACATGCACTACGAGGAAAGTAGGAAAATAAGCAACAGATTCAGATTGCACTGTTAAATTTGGTAATTAAAAACAGTGAGATCATTCCAACAGCTTAATTCCATATAGCCTTTGTTTGACAACCATTATTTGGGAAAAACAATGTTTTGAATAGTGATTTTTTGGAGAATGTGTGATTAAAAATTAGGAAAAAGGTTTTGGATTTACATGCAAAATATTTTATTATGTTCAAATGTGGTTGAAAATGAGTATGTAAAAAAAAAAGTTTTCAAATAATGGTGGTCAAATAGAGGCATAATAAGTTAATTCGCTGTAAAAAGTAGCCCTTGTGCTTGTGCACTCTCTCCAGAAAGTAATTTCTGAATGCGAGGCTAAGCTAATTCTACAAAAGCTTCTTCAAGGTAGGCGGCAAAAAGCAAGAAAAGGATAATTGTAAGAGAGAAAAATAATTTGTTCACGAGAAGAAACCTTTTCTTTTAGAGCGTTCTTTTCTGTGCTTGATTTATTGTCAGCCCATTTTTATTTCCAAATTGATCAGCCACTAGTTAGTTTTCAACCTAAGCCACTTTGCCTTGCTTTTGCTTCCATACTTAGCCATGAGTTTTTTGGATGCTTCGAAACTGACGCATCACTTTCAATTTTGTTCTGTAGAAATCTAGAGCAATTTTTTCCCACTTTTTATGCAAATCTTGGTAATTAAACACATTATTTGGTATTAAAGTTTGATAGTTTTGTTTTCATTAGTTAAAATTCTACCCCCTCCCCCTCCCCCACTGACAACCACACAAACACATTTGGGGAGGAGGAGGAAAATAATCAATTATCCCGTGGCTGTTCTTCTTGACTTGGTGATTTGGACTTTTGTATTAGTTGCTTTGTTAGCTTATGGATAATGTTCAGCACTTTTATTCCTTGAATGAGTAAAGTTTCCTAATTAAGCCATTGTGTTTGGCTTTTCAGTACCATGTCTTTAGATAGAATTTCAAAGCAGATCCATTTATTTTTGGGTTAGAGACTTGTCTCTTCAACTATGCTTGTGCAGAAGTTTTTTTTTGGGTATGGCAATTCTTCTTAATGATACTAACTCCTGAAATTAGTATTTTCATTCTTGCTTCTTGTCGAAAGAGTTACAGTACAGTGTACAATCCTATCTAATAAAGGAAACTAAATTACACAGTTAAACAAATATAAGAGCCTAGACAATCACATAAATCAGGGAATTAATTTCCTCATTTTGTGACTGATTGAGGAAAGAATATAAGAAATTAATTCCATGATCCCTCCCTGATTTCTTTCATAGATAGATTGAAATACCTAAGATTTTAAATGAAGTAGTTCAACACTAACTTTAGTAATACTTTTGTATATTTTATTTCCTACATACAAACAATAGTGAAAAATCTTATACCTAGAATCCTATACGAGTCAAGAATGTGATCTTTATTTCTGTTCTTTGTTTTTTATTTAATTTCAGCATGGAATTGATCAGAAATAGGCCCTACAACTCTTCTAAGTACATGTAATCCCAAAACCAACCACTTCCATAATTTATCTCGGTAGGAAAGAACCTCGTAGTCAAGTGGAAGAAGAGAATTTGTGCGACCCGATCAATGACCATAAAAGGATGAAATGAAACATTATTGTGTTAAGTAAACTTTGCTTAATGCGACTTCTCTATCAGACTTGGAATCCATTAGTTAGTGTCTACCCACTTCCGAGGTTTCATAATACATCAAGTATCATTAAAAATAGTATAATATGACAATGGAAAATGAGAAAAGAACCATCCCTGCCACACGTCACTTGATCATACCTTCTCAAATCGTAAACGAGTGAAAACTAAAGTATGATTAAGAGTTTTCTGACTCTTTCAACATGTTTACTATGTGTAAGAGCTCTAATCAATTTTGTGAACAATTTCAAGTCACGTCTATTTCTGCCTTCTATTTATTGACATGAAAATGTCCTTCTCTTATGTTTATTTTGCACAAAAAAATTGTAATGGAGAAATATTCACATGGAAACTTCAACAAGTATAATTAGAAGGTAAATTGTTTAAAAAGTGTGGTTTGAGGCTTCCACTTCAATTTCTGCCTCATGCAAAGCTTTCAATAAATGCCTCAAGTACCGTTTGCAAGTTTATGCCTCAAGGCTAGGCCATGACGACTATGGTGTTTGCTCATTTGTCTAGTCTTTTCTAAGAATTTTATTACTGGTTTTAGATTTTAGGATTACTATTTCATAACATAGAATGTTTTACTGGGTTTTTGTTTTTCTATATCCGCTTTTACATAGACAGAATGGAGTAAAGAGAAGATAACATCACTAATGACAAATAATAAGAAGAAACTGAGAGTGACGAGGGTGATTGGTAATTAAATAAATTGATAATTTCTCCAAAGATATTAGAAGTGATGAAGTAGGAGATTTCTGGGTTGTTTCTACTTGTAGTAATATATTGCATTATGTTACGCCTAAAATTTTTGTATCTTATTATTTGCTACTTTAGTATTGATTTTATATTTGTTTGCAAGTTAAACTTCTAATTTTGTCAATTTGTTATATTATGGATTTTTAAGATGGGTTACAGCTTATTATGAGCATATTGTTGTATTTTATATTCTTTTAAATTATTTTATCAGTTGTCTTAAGGCTTATGCCTTGCCCCCGGTAATAATGAGCTTTTTCAAGTACTGAGAATCCATGGAAAAGATTTTCCAAGGTTCAAACAATATTCAAAGTAAAGTGAAGGGCCTTCGGAATATTGGAGATTAATAAAATTTAATGTCTCTTTGTGAATCTTAATGTTTTCTTCAATAGAGTCAAGAATTAAAATCTCATTCAATCAGCAATTCAGCATGTTTTAGGAACTTCAGAAATTCATATGACAGGGCTTCAATTTAATTTTGAAGAGCTTATTAGAAGTCACAGGTCAGTTCAGAATGATTATTCCACCCATTATGGAAGAGGTGTCTAATCATAATTTTAAATGTTCTTAGAGTTCACCTAGTTGTGTT
The DNA here is from genome assembly GCA_019097785.1 of Fraxinus excelsior. NCBI lineage: Eukaryota > Viridiplantae > Streptophyta > Magnoliopsida > Lamiales > Oleaceae > Fraxinus > Fraxinus excelsior. Next base: position 20,386,506 of record CM032632.1, read on the forward strand.
TTTCTATAGCTCTTAGGCTTTCTTTATATTATCTAAAAGCGATTGCAGTTTTGGTTATTTTGCACTACTCAAAACAACCCAGTTATGTTAGGGCATCAGATTATCCCCATTAGACCAATCATGTTTTTGAATACTTGTTGCTAGAGAAGCTGCAGAAGTGTTACTTCAAACTGTGCCAAAAAGTTTCTCATTGAATTCACATAATCTTAAACTTTCAGTAACTTGGAAAAGTTGCCTAAAATGACAGTAGTCATGTACTCAACCAAATCCAAGAGCAGCAATTTCACTGACAGATGCAGTGCAGGACTAATTCTTTGCCCTGTTCTTAGTGAACATTATTGCCAAATTATGTTAAGAGTTCCAGGTTCAGTTGGAAATTTCCTCTATGCACATTAACTTCACAACCATAACTCCAAAGTCCCTGCGCATTGAAGAACACATCTGATTTGAATGACAATACAGAAAATCTCACATGAATAAAATCGTGAAACTTACTCTTGGCATTGACGCATGTTATAATTTTCTTCTCATAATTGCATTCTCAACTTTAATGTATATTAAATAGAAGCTGCAAATGGTTACTCATTCCTACAAGCAACACGTCTAAGGGATAAATATTAAAATAATCTATTTACGATATTTGAGTGAGTGATTCAAGAGCTGATAGGTTATAAATATTTAATCAGGCATAATAAGATTGATACTAAATTTTTCCAAACCAAGAAGATACTTCCACTATATCGTAATTAAGTTGAGCGTATTCTTCCACAGTTAGATTCAATAAATTTATATCCACTTCCTTTCCTCTACAGGATGTCATCTAAATATTTGAATTCAATTTTTCCAACCTTCCTCTAATATAACAAGAAGCTCAGTAGTAAAAAAAAGACAGTTCACATTGTGAACAAACATTTGGGTAAAGAGAGCCACCTTGATATACTAGAAAACTAGCTAGGACGACCAATCAAAAGGAGGATGTAGGCCATGCTTCAAATATAAATTCTTAAGTCCAGAAAGCAGAGCGCACAAAAAATAAAAAATAAAAAATCCCATCAACCATGTACAGGGACGCAGATAAATATCGGAAGACCTTGATCAAACAGGTTACTATTGTGTGTGAAAATAATTATTTGCTCTAAGATTCAAGCAGGACATGAAAAACTATATGAGCTAGTGAACATTTTGTTTATCAATGGACTTCAAAACTTTGCAGAATGAGAATGCAAAGAAGCAAAAGGGCAAAAAAATTTAGGATGTGCAAGATTGCTGACCTAATATTCTACAAACATAATAATTGAATGCTGTTTGAGAAGAACTAATGGTAAGAATTGACCTTTTTCTAAAAGAAAACCAATAAGAGATTAATTTGTGAAGTTGCAGCTTAGATTGGAATTTCCATAACATAAAAAAGGAAAAGAAAAGAATGAAAGGGTACCCGTTTTAAAAGGAGCTAACCGGCATCAAAGTGATATTATACCATCCACAAGTTAATAAGTACACATTTATCACTCAAAATTCTGTCATCAGGATTAGAGTAATTATAAAACTGAACTCAATAATACTTCACCTGTGCTCTTCCTCTGTCCAAGCAATCCCTTTGCGGCGCTCCTGATCTGACTTGGAACACTTACCTCCATGATTGGAATCGCTATTTAAGTGCCCAAAACTGCCACCCTTTTTACCAGTTCCTTCATCGCCGGCATGGTTAGTCGAACCATCTGACGAAGAATTATAACTAGGAAGAGGCACACAGCCTGACTCAATCCGGTCGACATCATCAACTAAAAGGTCATAGTGATGTTTAACCTCTTCTCGGGATTTACCCGGAACATCGGCTGCAATTTTCTTCCATCTATCTGAACAGTCTTCGGGGTAAGTTGCCAGTGCTCTCTCAAGTTGCCTATCTTGTTCTCTACTCCAAATAGAGCTACTTGATTCATCAGTCGGCATCTAACCTTGCTTAAATTCAATACTGGAAAAAGGGAACTCTGATCAATGCTCTAAAATCCTAGAAAGAAAAAAAAGATCAAGAAATAGCGAACTGAACTTCACTACAGCCCCAGCTGCAATAAATATTATTACTATGAACTGCAAGCAAATGTGATGCTGAATAATTCAATGGCTATTGGCCTCAAAATTGAAGAATTGAACTTTTTTGCAAAGTTTGACCCTTTATAAATGAAGAGAAAAGGCAACAATTCAGTTAGAGCATGAGAAATGTCTGAAAACAATAACCCAGCGCCTCCGGCCTTGGCCCCGCCCCCACACCCCTAAAAATAGGACGTATTAAATGCCATTTGCGGAATAAAGATGGAAAAATGTTCGATTTCAATTGGCGACGGTGAATTCAATATAGAATGGTAAAAGAGGCCACCATAGTACCAAACAAAAACAAAAAATGAAATTAGTTGATGACAGATTAGGAAGGGCGGTTCGATTCGGGCAGTTCAATACATGTTGACTCATTCGGCACTTTGACATATCAGCGAAGGGGCTCTTGGACCTTAGCCGCACATCCCGCGGTTTACGTCTTGAAGTGCCAAAGCATAGACGTTAGAATTAGTCGTCGAATAATGTGGACAACTGAGTATAAAAAGGGGGGCCACCAGATTCTGGATTTGAACATAATTACTATCAACTAACCCTACAAATTTCAAGTAGCCAAAACCCCCTTTTTGACAGCAGCAGCAGGTTTCACAGCACAAGCCCACAGCAAAATTTGATTTTTTTTTAATTTTTTTTTGTCGAATTTACAAAAATGTCCAAATTTATGCCGGTTGATTGAAATGTGTCAAATTTTAGCCCATGTTTGATAATAATTAAAATAAATTTTTTTTTTTTAGAAAATAAGTCTTAAAATAATGAATTTTGAAAATTGTAAGATTAAAAGTAGGAAAAAATTTTAATTACATTGCAGGATATTTTATTGCAAGAATATATAGTTAAAAATGAATTTGAAAAAAAAAAAAGAAATTTTGTTTTAGGCCCTGTTTGTCGTCCTTTAAAAAATTAAATTGTTTGTTATCATCATACATTCACACAATAAAATATTCTACACATAAATCAATAAAGTTTTCTTTTTTTTAACCACGCACCCTCCAAAAAATATTATTCTATAACTCATTATTCACAAATAAATTCTATCAAACGGGCGCTTAATGATTATCAAATATGGACTTAATAACTTACGAAAATGATCGGACTAGACACTAAAATGTCCATTATATCCTCAAAGAAAGAAAAGCAAAAAAACATTAGATTTTTTATTTGGTGGTGTGATCTTCGAGACAATGAAGTTGCTCCCACTAGAAGCTAACGTGATGTGCAATATATTTACGCATTTATTTCATTTCTTGCATGATCTGGTAGGTATACCAATTGAAGATTTCAAAAAATAAAAATAAAAATGAAGATGATGCCTAAATTTTTTGGCATTATTGCATTGGGAAAAATATATGCTTTAAGTCTTTAACAAAGAAAATAAATCATATAATTTCATTTTGAAAAATAAAAATAAAAAATTTGCGAGTTGATAGAGCTCTCCACAAATTTTGGTAGAGAGGAAAAATGTTATATAAATTGTTCTAAATGACTTCCCACGAACTCCTTTTAGAGTGCGTTTGGTAGAGATTAAAATCGAATTAAAATTGAAAAATTAGCCGTTATTATTGATTTTTATTAGACGAACAGAGCCTAATAACGACTATATTTTCAATTTTAATTGAATTTTGAGTGCTACCAAACACACTCTTAATTGTCATTACATTGGATTGACAACATAGGTTTGTGGAGTAGTTTTTATCACATCAATGTATTTTTTTTAGGTGTTTCGCTTTCACACATCATAGGATCGTTAATTAATGCTGAAGTCTTGACTATATTAAATATTATACTCGTGTTAGTTAATACTAAACTTATGTACCGTGAAAAAAAATAAGTTCTATAAAATTAAGAAACGAAGATCGGGAAACTATTTTCACATATCTAACCCATGTTTGGTGATTATTAAAGTCTAGATTTTAATCTAAGTAATGTTAAATTCGTTGCAAACACTACATCTACCATCATGCATCACACGAACTATTGTGAAATAGCGGGACATTGGTTTTCATTTTTATCTACATTTCATTGTATTTAATATTTGAAATCTCATTATTGACATATGATTTTTGAACATCTAGACATTTCATAACAAAATTTTCAAATGGGGAGAAGATAGCATTTAATACATGGATTGACATTGCTACTTTTTCAAATATTCAATATAGGTTGCATGTCAAGCTTATAGCTTACGTGTCAATATTCTAATTGTCGACATAATTTTTAATTCATACGAAATTTTTTGTCTTTCGGTAGAATTTGAAATTGTTACTAGGGCATTTTTGTCTAAATTTTAGCAAAATGGACAAATTCGCAAATAAAATAAATTTGGGACATTTTTGCAAATGACAATGTGAAAATGGACACTTTAATTTTTGCAATTTCTTTATTTATGTCCACAGCGTCGAGATTTGAAACCTATCCAATTATTTCATTAACATTTTTATAATATATATTCTCAATATCACAATGATTTAATTTTGGGTAATTAGCACATAACGTTCTTACATTTTATTATTATTGTGAAAAACATCTTTACCTTTCATTTTTTGACATTTACCCTTATTTTCACTTTTTATTGTGTAAAAGGTCATTTTCATCCACTTTCTCAATTAAAAGTTGTGAAATGACATATACATCATTCTATTTAAATAAAAGAAAAAAGAAAGAGATAGTTGCAATCATAGTCCCAATTTTTTTTTTAAAAAAAGTGTAAACGTGTTCCAAATAATTTATTAAAAAGGTAATTAACACATAATGTTTCTACCTTCACAATTATTGTGAAAAACGTCTATACTTTTCATTTTTTTCTGGCATTTCACCATTAATTACAGTTTTAATTGTTCAACCATCATGTCTATTTATTTTCATCAAATTTCTCAATAAAAACTGTAAAATAACGAATATACCATCATATTTAAATAAAAATAAAGAAAATTAATTTTTTGAATTTATGATTTTTCAATAATTTATTTGAAACTTGTTTGTAGTTTTTCAAAAAATTTATTTCTATTTTTTTAATAATTTATTTGGGACTTGCTTGTACTTTTTAATTTTTTGTAAATTTATAATTTTTTTCATAATTTATTTGTGACTCGTTTGCACTTTTTGAAAATTTGAGACTATGGTTGCAATTAGTTCTTTATTTTTTTTAAACGAAAGAGTATATTTGTCATTTCACAATTTTTCATTAAGAAATTGAATGAAAATGGATCTAAATGATGATTTACACTATCAAAAGCGTAAATAATGGTTAAAATGTAAAAAAAAAAAAAGATAATAACGTTTTTCACAATAATAGTGAAAGATATTAACATTATGTGCTAATTACAGTTTTAATAATTTATTTGGAACTCGTTTACACATTTTTAAAAAAATTGGGACTATAATTGCAATTAGTTATTTTTTTTTTTTTATTTAAATAGAAGAATATATTCGTCATTTCACAGTTTTTAATTAAGACAATAGATGTAAAAGAACTTTTTTGCGCAATGAAATGTGGAAATAAGAGTAAAAATGACAGAAAATAAAAGATAACGACGTTTTCTACAATAGTGAAATGCAATAACGTTATGTACTAGTGTCGGCTCGTGGGCGGTTCGGGCTCGTCAAATGACGAACCTAAGCACGAGTCAAGACGAAGGCTCGGGCGAGCAGTTCACCTATTCAACAGTGAAATGGTTACTGATTAAATTTCAGTCACCGTTTCGGTCACTATGTAAAGTTTAGTGACCGTTGCATGGTCACTTTTATTTTATTTTATTTTTTCCTTCTTTTTCCCTATAATTATCCCTCACATTCCCATTTTTTTCACACAACTCTCACTCTCTACTCTCTAGGCTCTTCTACATTTTACATTCTTGATTCTACAATCTATCTACTAGACTACTACATTCATTTCTCAATTATATTTTTACATTCAATTTCAATTATTCAATATCAATTATCACACTAAAAATTTACAATTATAATCTTACACATCAACTTTCTTTCAGTTTTTGATTTGTTACTTGCGTATACATTTTATCACAATTCACAAATGGATCAACACTCATTTGTTGGAGGCTTGTTACGTATCAAAGGTGAATCAGCTATCAAGCCTCAAAGTCAGTTTTGGAATGAATTCATTGGTCTAAACGAAATACTTATTCCCAAAAATAATCTGAATTTTGATGCTCATGGAAGTAGTAATCTAACTGATTTAGACGACGTTGATGTTTTCACAGTGAAACAAGGGATGAACACGAATTAGATATTTTCGATGCAAGAGGGAAACGAAAGAGGAAAAAATAGGCAAAATATTGGAATCATTTTAAATTGATTCAAACAGGTCGTGTGATCGATGAAATTGCAGAATCTAAAGCAATATGTAAATACTGTCAACAACGATTGGCATAGCAAAAAGGCATTGGAACCATTCACATCAACCGTAACTACAAAGTATGTGCGGCCAAACACGAGTTTTTTCCTACCGATCAAACACAACTATAATTTGGAAATCCAAATATCGATTCTACTACTACGTCACTTTTTACGTGAATGTATTCGGATGAGAAAGCTCGAACGGAAATGATGAAGTTTGTTGCCGCTAGTGAGTTGACTTTAGCAATAAAGGACAACCAACATCATCTCGTACGTGAAAGAATATCTTCAACCAAGGTACGTTAGGGTAAGTCGAAATACTATTCGTTTAGATACAATAGAATGCTTTCCTTCATACAAAGAAACTATTGATTGCCGATTTAGAAAAATATGGAGATGTTATATCTTTAACTTTAGATATATGTGAATAAATTATTAAAAGAGGTTATATAACTGCAACTGCACACCACATAAACCCACTTTGGTGTTTGCATAAAAAAGTTATTGCTTTAAACTTATTAAATTCCCTCCCAACTCTAACAACATATATAACGCTATTATGAACATTAATCGAGAATATCGTTGTGAGAGTAAAATTTGTTCATTTACATTCGACAACGTTGGTGTTAAAAATGTAGTTATGGATAAATTGTGCAGAATACTAAAACCCGATTTCGGTGGTTATTTATTTCATATTCGATGTGTGTGTCATATTTTTAATTTAATAGTGCATGACGATTTGAAACATATTAAGAATGAAATTCAAAAAATTAAGAATGCACTAGTGTATATCACGATTTCACCGAGTAGAAAACATGTATTTGAGGAATTTTGTGTCGAATCTAGGGTGACGAATACAAAGATATTTATTAGTGACATAGGGCATAGATGGAATTTCACTTACTTATTATTAAAATCATGCAAAAGTTTTGAATATTTAATAACTAAATTATATAACAATAGACATATTAGAAACAATCATGATACTATTTTGAATGAATCCGATTGAATTTTAACTTTTAAAATTAAAAAAAATTGGACAAGTTTTTATGATTCTACAAATATTATTTCTGTTAGCATGCATCATGGATCTCCGATATAATTTATCAAGTACTAAATTTGTAATTAATCAGATTTCAAGAGCTTTAACTTTTAATACACCTATCACTTATAGAAATTTAGAACAAACTTTATGTGAAATGTATGAATTATATGCAGAACGAATAGGTGAAAATATTGATCAGGCCTATGCACCTACTCCTCCTATTGATATACCAGAAGAAGACGCTAAAGTATTAACTTTATTGGAAGGCATTAACTCATATAGATATGACGCAAATGCAGTTCCTCTAGTAGTTTGCCTACCGCATCAGCATGCAATCAAATATCAGACGTAAGTCCAAATGCATTGCATGCTGAATTAATTGATTACTTTAATCATAATATGTCTAATAACAAAACAATTAAGAAAAGTTCATAAGAAGTACTTGAATTTTAGCGAAAGTACGAATGACGATGACCAATGAATTTTGCGATAGCAAAAGACCTAATAACATCTCTGGTTAGTACGATAGCTTTGGAGTTTGCTTTTGGTGTAGGTAAAAGGGTTCTGTCTAAGGTTGGTGCCGACTGAAAAAAGATATTTTGGAAGCATTAATATGCATAAAAGATTGGTACGACGGTCATTTTCGACTGTAAGATAAATATGTCGAAATTGCACGTCGTCAAACAAGTGATATTTAATTTAACTATATTAACCAAAAATTGTTATTTTATAATACTGTTTTAATTTTTAATTTTTAAATATTGTAAATGTAACAAATTATTCGTGTACAATTTTTAACTTCGCCTACTGAAAATTGAAGATCGATCCCAAATTCGGATGAAGGATGAAGGTTTAAAAAAAAGGAAAATGGACGAGCTCGTGAGCCGAGTTCGGCCCTCGACTAATGATCCAAGCTCGTATGCGTTAGGGCCGAGCCGGGTTGAGCTAACTCGACTCAGCCCATTGTCACCTCTATTATGTATTAATTATTCATTTATTTTTTGTGCAAGTGGTGTACTCTTGTATTTCTTTGTCAAACTCTAAATCTTCTTCTTCTTCTTCTTTTTTTTTTTAAATAATTTAACTCCATGTTACTTGTACCAAGGTAAACTCAAATACTCAATGAAGTTAATGGTACATTCCACGTCGTGGCCAATTGATGCAATCTACAAAATTGGACATCCATGGCTCTTAGTCAAAATTCTAGGCTTAAAGATATTATAGACATGTCTTTTTCAATGACCCAAAGTTTGATCAACGGTGCCTAATTCGAGTGAAAATCTTCATTTATTCGAAGAAGAATCATTGAATCAAATTTCGTCAACATATTATATTTTGGGCCTCTAATAAATTAAACTTTTAGTTTGTCGATTCTTGTAAGGACTAATCCCAAATCATAGATGTGGAAATTACAACAAATCAAAATTTTAAAGATTCAATTTCAAAAATCAGATAAAAAATTTATTTTTACAAAAAGCATATATTAATTCAAATCTTTAATATTAATAATATTCATTATTTTCTCTCTTTCCACTATCTTCTCTCTCTAAATCATAATTACACAAACCCTAAAAATTCCAAAATCCCAAATAAATGACCCACATCTTCCTTATCTCTCCCTCCGACGGCTCCGACGTCAACAAGTAAAAGAAAGGCTGCTCCGGCAATCATTACTGATTTGGGCACACGACAGTCGCACACGATTGGCGGAATAACGACTCGCTGCGACAATAGCACCGCTGCATACGATTGTTCGCAACGTCGCGAGATCGTGTGTTGAATTATTACTGCCATGCGACGATCGCGTGCAGAACTATCACCGCCCTGCTGACACCACTACCGTTGGCACTACCGACTCAAAGTGGAACTTGTGCAAGCGGTGATGGTGTGTTGTGGTGGCGGCAGCGAGTTTGTGGAGTTTTTGGTGCGGTGGTGGTTGGGTGTGGTGTAAATGGAGATAGAGGATATGGTGGTGGTGGTGGGTGCAGTGTGCACTGGTGATGGATCTGTAGTGAGTTAGTGGTGGTGGATATTTAGCGGCCCAGATAACAGCGCAACAGTATAGATCGCGTGGTGGTGATGATTTTATTTTTTAGTTGGGGATGGGTGGTGATGGTGGTGATGATTTTATTTTTTAGTTGGTGGATGGGTGGTGGTGGTGTTGGTGTTGGTGTTGGTTGTTTGGTGCGGTGGTAGTGGTGTTGGTGGTGATGTTGGCTATTGTATTCGAGACGATGATTTTGTTGTCGGGAAGTGGTGTTCGCGGTTCTGGCGACGGTGGTTCGGCTATTGTAGTGGTGTGGTGATGGTCACAAGCTTTTGTGGTGGTCACAAATGATTTGATTGATTGTGGTCAAGAAATTGGTTGGTGTGTGACCAATAAACAATATGTGACAAAAGAAATAGATAAATTGTGACCAATAAAAATTGTGTGACCTAAAAATTCATTAATTTGTGACTAAAAATTTGATAAATTGTGACCATGTAAAAAGTTTCGACTTATAAAAACTGTGATTTGTGATCAATAAATAATGTGTGCCTATTAATTTGATATATTTGTGATTCATAAATTTTTTTGATTTGTGACCGAAAAATCAATTGTAACCTATAAAATTTGTTGTTTATGTCTGTTACGTCTGTAATTGTAACCAATATATAATTGTGACCATAAGTTATATAATATTGTGACCCTAATATATTTAATTGATAGAATTTATTTATTTATTTAATGATATTTAAATTCATATCTAATTAAAAAAAATTATATATTAGATTTGAAATAAATCATACTTAAATGTCTTATTAATGAAATTTTCCCATCATAGATTCCTACCATTTATCAGTTAGTACTCGGAAATTTGAATGTTGGCTAGTGGGTTTGAGTCTTTGAGATCAGAGGGGCCCGCCAAATCAGGTGTTGACAATAATTAACACATTCTGTTGGCAATAATTAACACATTCAAGGAAAACATGTGTTCCAAGATTACAACTCGGTTTAAGAATATTTATTATTATTATTATTATTTTGATCTGTAAACGTAAATTTTATTGATCAAAAATTCATATTGTTACGGGTCGGTGTCAGAACCCGCCACCTCACCCTCCATGTGTCGACAAAGGTGATTCCCATCTTACCACGTGGAGTTCGAGGTGATTGCGCATAGAGACGATCTGATTGTATGAGGCGAAATGATTATGCAAGGGGCAAACATCTAATACGCACTGCGGATGCAAAGGCCCGTACCCCGCTTCTATCCCGCCACACCTGCTTCAGCTCGCCCCAATAGGAAACCTCATTTTTTATGAATGATCTTCCCAAAGTCAAATCACTGACTGATGAGACGTATGGTAGGACCTAAACGGTCAGTTCAGTCAGAGGGGACGTGTGGCAGGACCTAAACGGTCAGTTTAGTCAGAGACATTCAATGTCATCCGGCCTATGGAAAGACAGGTTGACGCCTAGGATGGGACAAGCCTTAAAGATCTGATTACACGTGTCTCCTCATCCAACGGCTCTCCTCTTCCCATCTTTAGTATAAGCACACCTTACTCGTGCCTGAAGAAGGGGATTGGAACTCAATTTCTACGAGAACATAGTGCAAACTTGGTATCGTTTTCTTTCCCTCGCATATTAGCACCCTTATTAAAATACATTTGTATCGACCACCTCCCGGCCAGTACTCTGCCGTCGATGACCCCTATTCCGGTTGACTCTTACACTGACTCGACAGTCAGAGTGCCTGAGCCGAAATGATTATGCAATGGGCGAACATCTGCTACGCACTGCGAATGCAAAGGCCTGTACCCCGCTTCTACCCTGCCACACCTGCTTCACCTCGCCCCAGTAGGAAATCCCCCTTTTTATGAAAGATCTTTCCAAAGTCAAATTACTGACTGATGGGACGTATGGTATGACCTAAACGGTCAGTTTAGTCAGAGGGGACGTGTGGCAGGATCTAAACGGTCAGTTCAGTTATAGACATTCAATGCCGCTGGCCTATGGAAAGACAGGTTGACGCCTAGGATGGGACAAACCTTAAAGATCTGATTACACGTGTCTCCTCATCCAACGACTCTCCTTTTCCCATCCTTAGTATAAGTACACCTTACTCATGCCTGAAGAATGGGATTGGAACTTAATTTATACGAGAACATAGTGCAGTATCGTTTTCTTTCCCTCGCATATTAGCACCCTCATTAAAATACATTTGTATCGACCACCTCCCTGCCAGTACTTTGCCGCCGATGACCCCTATTCCGGTTGACTCTTACACTGACTCGACCGTCAAAGTGCCCGTGACCGCTCCCAACCCTTCTGGGAGAAGGCCAAGGGTGACTGACGTTGTGCTAAGTGTGCAGGGAATGACCGACTTGAAGACTTTTTCTGTTAGTCACGTTGGAGCTATTTTTCGGGGTCAACACATATACAACTATACAAGTATATCGGGCATATTCGAGCAAATCAAAAATCAAAAAATGTACAAAAGACAGAGATCTATCGACCCGACGTTAGAGACTCAAAATGAACAACTTGAGCGAGATGAAACGTTGTGGAGAGAAATGGTCCCCTCACGCTCTCATCTCGTCTAGGCTCTCAATCTAACAGCTAATGCCTGACACTCCTACTTGCACGCATAGAAAAGATGAAACGTTACTGTATTACAATCTATCACCACAAAATTTTATTCATTTTTGTCACTAAACTAATAAAGAGCAATGATGTCTAGAGCCCAATTTCTGACTGTTCCTTTCGTAAATTTTTTGTAGATTATAAAGGATTATGCCATCTTGTCATAAAATTGTTAACAGATGGAGTGATATAATGTTAATTGACAATATGTGATTAGATAAAAAAGTTGACTGTATTTAAAATAGTCAAATGATGAAGTGATATGTGGTATTATGTTAACCATTACGTCAAGGGATTATATATACTGTAGCTTGATTCGATTATAAATTGTGGGTCTTAGAGGCGTATGAATTTTAAAAATGTGGATTTTTTTTTTATAATTTATATATTCAAGCACCTATTTGATGACGACTTCTTTCTTAATTTTTTTTTTTCAAACTTGTTTTAATAATATATTTTATGGAACACACCATCTTTATCAACTTTTTAACCATATATTTTATCATTTTTTTTATATCAAAATCTATTAAAAATTTATTTTTTTAGTAAAATCAGACAAGTTGTAGTGAACTACAAAGATGATACATTAGGAATAGCATTAAAGAAGATTCTTGAATTCTATTTCGACTGGGAATTGTGCCCTTGTTTGATCCACATTATTTTCAAAAAAAAAAAAAAAATATATATATATATATATATATATTCAACTACACATTATTCAATAAAATAATATTATACGCAAATTCTAAACTTTTCTTATTTTTCAACTACACGTTCTCTACCAATCTACTATTTCAAAATGCATTTTTAAGAAGAAAAAAAATTGGAGCTAAAACGGGCTATGTATATATGGGTTTGTTTGGCACAAATTAATCCCCATTTGATTTAATTTAAAAGTTTAATAAAAATTTTAATCATAAATTTCATGAAACCCATAAATTTTATTAACTTTTCAACTATATATTTTATGAACTTTTATTAAAATTTATTAAAAATCTGAATTTAAGATAGCTGGATAGGGCCAAAGTAATAGGCATAGGAGTTTGTTTGTTTGATTGTACTACATGTACACAATAACTTACATAACAATTTATCAACAGACGATGTGATCAGATTTGATTGTATCAAAATCTCAACAATTAAATAGTTTCTCCACTTATATTTTGACACCTCATTATTATATAAATAGTTAGGTAAAAAAAATATTTTTCTTGTTTAAAATGTCATTGTGGAGAGGTACCGAAATTGCGGGACAGTGGAAATAGACCAAACAGACTGCAATTTATCAAGATTGGATTGGATTGGATTGGATTGGCTTGGATCGGATCGGAGATAGGATCACACAGCGTGTACAGTTGCTGCGTTTCACCAACTTTTCTGCTAAAGACCAGACCATACTGGTGGCAATATTATTATTAATTTAGGAAAATTTCAGTCGACGTCCTCTATTTATCATATTTGTGCAAATGGGTCACAAGTCCTTCTTCCCACTTGACCTTCAACTATATCAATGAGTTATGGGACAAGTAGAATAAATGTTAGGTGAAATGATTTTGAGAAAAAAAATTATGCAATCAGTTGGTAAGAATTATGGGAATATGCTCAACTCAACTACTTAATAATAAAAAAGAAGTGTTGACAAATTTGAAAGAGCGTGGATATTTGCTAAATTCGCGGTTTAAGACTTTAAGCACGTGTTTGATGATGACTAAAATAATATTTTTTTGTAAATTTTGATAAAAATGATTAAATGCGTGTCGAAAATATGTTGGCCCCATGAAATATATCGTAAAAATTAATTATTGACTGTAATTTTGATTAAAATTTTACTATTTAAGATATTGGGTAAATACCTTTTGAGGGTCGCCAACATTTATTAGTGTGGTAGATGTGTCTAACCTTTCATACGTGACACTCATATTTATGTTATTTAACATTATGCACATTGCATCTTCACTTGATACAAAAATATCTACTTATACATTAAATTATCTTGCGACCTATGACATCTGAAATTGTAAATTGTCAAAAGGAGTAACACTTGGGGTGCATTTGATAGGTCATCTGAAATTGTAAATTGTCAAAAGGAGTAACACTTGGGGTGCATTTGATTATCATTATTTTTCATGAAAATGTGTTCTTAACCTGATTTTTTATTTTTTTGTTGTTTGATTGACAATTTTTTTTACAAAAATATTTTCCTAATTTTGACTATCTTTATGGAGGGATGATTTTTATTTTCCAGATAATTCATTCTCTTGTCTATCCGCTCTCTCTCTCGTCTAACTATCAATAAAAAATGAACATGTATAATATTTTTTAAGTTGTAAACTAAATCAATTAAACACATTTAATTAATAATTTTCATACAAATAAATTCTAAACAATTAGACTGCCTAAAATTTATTTTATTTACATGCAAATTCCATATTTGTAATCAAATGCACACTTAATATATGTTGAACCGCCCCTGTTTGATTTTAGAATTAAAATTGTCTTTTTTAGACAATATTACTGCTTTAATCACTCATCATGTGCATATTTCCTGGACATTTAATATATAAATATTTTTTTCCCACTAGTGAGGATAAACTCTTGTAGTAATAAAAGGTTAGGGACATGAATGCCATAAATGAAAATTTGGGATATAGTTATCACACTTATCTATTTATAAAATAATTTTACTAATAAATCCATAATTTTTACTTACTTTTTAATCGTACACTCTCTAAAAATCAATTTTCGAAAACCTACATGAAACGTGCACTATAGTTCCGAACTCCTGGGGAAGTTAGGGATTGTTTTCTTTATGTTTGAATTTTGTATTTTGAGTGTCTATTTTGAGATTGTTGAAAATGTGTTCTGAAAGCCCAAGATTGACTAATCAAGAAAGGAGGTGAATTAGTTATTAAAACTTTTTCGTTAATAACACAAGTTTTAATATAATAAGTGAGCAAATAAACGAAGGCAACTAAACACAATTAAGCAAATAAATGAAACAACGTAATTTGCACAAAGTAAAAGCGTTAAGTAAAAGGGATAAAGAGTGCAAACGATATAGTTATGGAGGTTCAATTCAATGTAATGATCTACGTTTCCCGTTACCAAGCTCTCCGGCACGAGCATGACCTTTTTCACTATGTTAATTGACTTATGGTGCAATCCTACAATTTACAACGCTTCCGATGACTTACAACCAAGGAGCACCAATCATTTTACAACGTTGAGCTTTTTAGGACTTCAACACGAACCACAATTTTAAATTAAGTTTATAAGTGAAATCTTCTCTTCTTAGTAAATGATGGATACAAGGTTAAGTATAAGAAGAGAAGTAAACATACACTTTTAATGGATAACAATGAATGAAGTTCAAGTATTTGGTGTGTAGATCTTTGATGTATAAAATAATTTTTAAGAATTAACTTTGATCAAAGATTTTTCAAGAGCAAAATGATTTGATAATAAATGATAAATAAGATCAATGTTAGCTCAAGGAGTATCAAATTGAATGCTCAAAAGTTGTTTTTCAAATGACATATGAGTTGGTATTTATAGCAGTTGAAAAACGCCAAACTTTTTGTCCAATCGGACAACCATCCAGACGTTTGATTTAGAATCGGACGGCCCAACTAGCAGTTTGAACAACTCTACCAGAACGGTCAAAAAACTGACCGTTGCTTGCGAACCGGACGTCCGGATGACCAGAGTAGGTCTGGGTCATTTTTTCTTTTTGTTTTGTTTGCAATCAATGATGTCTTTACCTGATAGTTTTCAAAAAAATAGGTTGGTCTTTTGAAAAGTAATTTTGTGCAAACATTATTGTCACGTAAATTTTGTCGTGTACGAGAAAGCGTTACTTGAGCTCGCAAAGTGTCATTGCCAAAAATTAAAATACTTTAGCCAAGAGAAATCTAGTTACAAAGTCTTCGATCAATTTGGCGCGAGTGCTCGATTTGTTGCTTGATTTGAAATGACGTAAATCTTGTTTCCATGAGTGTTTGATCGATCTTCATTTGAGCTTCCTTGATTGACAACTTCTCGTTCAATGGTTTTGACTCAATTTGCCAACATGCAATCAATTTAAAGATTAAATTAGAGATAACCATAAATTGTTTGTTATAATCAAAACATACGATTTGACCATAAGTCAACAATTTCCCCATTTTTTATTATGACAAACAATAGATGATTTGTAATAGAAAGAGTAATTACAATTTAAACAATTCAAACATTTACAATTTTGTTCCCTCTATGTTTTATAGATCAAGAGTTCCCCCTTTGTTATTCACATTAAGCATGCAAATCATCGTTATGCAAACCATCAAATCGTCTCATGTGTTTTCCCCTTTTGGCATAAACAAAAAGAATAAATCATAGGGAAGCATAAGCAAAACATAGCGAAATGAAATTTCAAAATCATGGAGAGTATAATGCAAACCGAAACATTTAACAACATAAAAATATTCAAAGTAAGAACAAGGCATGATGAGCCGAGAGCTATCAAGAACTAAAACTCTAGAGGAGGAGGACGAGGAAACATAGCATAAAAGTGAGCATAGAAGGCATGCTACTGAGCTTGCATGTCCACATGTTGTGCTAGAATAACATCATGTTGAGCTCGAATAGCATCCTGTTGAGCTCGAATCTCATCCCGTTACGAAAATTTTGATAAGAAGCATGCCATATGGTAAGACCTTGATAACTCACGTGGAGTGAACAAGTTTCATGAGGCTTATTGCAATGGTTGGAAAGTCAAGTTTCCTACTGATAAAAAGGGAATTGAAAAGGAAGAGATCAAAAGCTCTCACTTCATCTCGATGGCCTTTTCGGGGAACAATGACATTTGCAATAATGTTGTGCAAAACCTTACATGGAAGAGATAATTGATGTGCACTAAATTTGATGATATTTTCAAAAAAAAATTCTAGTGACGCGACGACAAGCCTCGATAAGGGCATAACTGTCGAGCTTGGGATGTATTTTGTGTAAAAAGATTTGAGTGCTACATTCTTCAAGTTCTAAGAGGTCATGAATGAGTGCTCGATTTATAACAACACGTTTATTTTTAATAAAACAAGAAATTTCATTTGAATGTAAAATTGCCATGTTATGATAAAATTCTTATATAAGACATGGGTATGCCTTTTCTTCTAGTGTGGCAATGGAAATTCAACCTACGTTTTCAAAAGTTTCCTCAATGTGAAATGCAGGTACTTTAATGGTAAAATCGATGCTTTTACCAATTAGAAAGGGTGATTTTGCAAAAGGGTTGACCGACACCTCGAGTTCAAAATACATGTCCTCGTTGAAAAAAGGTAGAGAGAGCGTCGTACCGTGCTCTTGAGTCGTTTCCCTTTGCTTCTAGTACTTGCCATGGGTGAAGATCGAAGGGGTGTGTGTGTGTGTGTGTGTGTGTGTGTGTGTGATCTAAGGTTCGAAAATTTTGGGTGAAAATGAAGATTTTGATATGAAAAGTGAATTTTTGTGAAAAATTGGAATTTAAAAGTGATGGGTTTTGTAAAATGAAGGTGTATTTGATGTTTTGAGGTGATAAAGTAAGGTATGGAGACGAGATTTAGGGAAAGAAATGAGGAGAAAAGAGGAAGAAATGAGAAAGAGGAAGACGTTCGCGATTTTAAAATCGCTTCAGTTTGTTGAATCGGAAGTCTGGTTTAGCCATCCGGACGTCCACTTTGGCAAAAAGTTTTTCTGCCAAACTGGACGCTGAATTGGACATCCGGATCACCAGAAAGTGGATATGGATCACATAAAAAACATGTAATTTTAATCATACACTTCTTTTTCATCGATTATGTCTAAACCTCTTCGAATGAAGGTAAAATGGTCGAGTGCAAGAGGTTTGGTAAAGATGTCGGCCGATTAGTTTTCAGTATCGACAAACTCTAACGTGATGTCACCCTTTTGAATATGATCTCTAAGTAAATGATGTCTAGTTTCAATATACTTAGTTCGAGAGTGCAAAACGGGACTTTTAGACAAATTTAAGGCACTAGTGTTATCACACATAATAGGAATATGATCGCGACATAAATGAAAATCATTAAGAGTTTGTTTCATCCATAGCACTTGTGCACAACAACTTGTGGTCAAGATATATTTTGCCTCGGTCGTAGATAAAGCCACATAGTTTTGTTTCTTGCTAAACCATGATACTAGATTGACACACTGAAAATGTATTCGACTTTGATTACCGTAAGTGTACGGATCGCTCAAGTAATAAAATGAGTTTTTAAGTACAAGTATCGTTCCCATAGAGATTGAGTTAGTTTAAGTTTCACATATCTTGACCTTAACCGAAACTAAGGAAATTCAATGAGATGATTAAACTATGGAATTATCTAAATTAGACTACGAATGCAAGTTTAAATGAAAATAAATAACTAAATGCAAATTACGATGTGAATGTAAATATTTGAAGAAATCTATGAATGAGAAGCGTACAAGGATCCCGAATCGCCAAGTAAGTTCACTTTTAACCTTTATTTCACAATTTGATAGCACGATGAATTGGTTGAAGAGTCAATGTTCCTAAAGTATTCAACAATCTCTCTCAAATAGAGTTAAACATATTCTCGCATACCACTTGACTATATTTCTATGACAAATGCCAATATACAAGAATGCATAACGTTTTATGAACATTTAAAGACTTACGTAAAGCATAACGGTATATTTCTATCCCTATCGAACCTTACGATGATTTATACCTTGTAGAACTTATTCCCCTTCTTTCGAATGTATGAAATAGACCACCTAAACTCACATAACCATTGCGTATATAATTATGGAGACAATAAAATGAATATAAATTATTCAACATCCAACATTCGTATTTAAAATCAAATTACAAAACAAAGAATTAAAAGTTCACATTACGAGGTTCATCGTTCACCTAGTACAATTAAAAACCTAGTATAGCATGGATAAATTAAAATAACAAAGAAAATATTTAGGAGAAGACATCACCCAATTCTTGAATGTAAAGCTTGAAATCTTGGATCTTGGAATGAAATTCTTCGTCCTTGCCTTCGTTCTTGGTCAAAAAGGTTGTTTTTTCTATCTAAGAAGGTGTAACCCTAGTTTCTGGACATATTTTAGCTTTTATAGTTGCCCTAGAATCATTACCATACAAGTTGGAGTCGGATAAAGAAATCAGAAAATTCGCGCTGATTTTCTTCCTTGCGGCCGCAAGGAACAACCTTTTTTTCACTTTTTTTCCCTGCATCCTTGCTTGCGGCCGCATGGAAGATTATACCTTGCGACCGCAAGGTATAAGTAACTATCACATTTCTTTATTTTGGTTCTCCAACTTCATTCTTCTCTTGTCTTGACCTCTTTTGTTCCTTCTTTTCCTCTAATCATCCTATGCATTCCTCAATGTATGATTAAGCTCATGTTCGCTCTTGAGTTGGCCTCGGGTCATCTTTTGATTATTTTCATTTTGGTCCCTCAACTTTCGTATTCCTTCGTTTTGGCCTATTTTCTCTACTTTTACTCTAGTCTCCACCATAATCTTCATTATTGCCCTACAAACACAATTTACACAAATTAAGCTCTATTCCAAATGTTTATAGACAATTATTCATGTTTGTGAACCGAAATAAACGTATAAAAAAACCCTTATCATAGATCGAAACCTAGAAAGTAACAAGCCTTGCTAGTACTTTTTTGATCAATTTGACATCGGACCCAATCGGCATTCGAATGGCTAAGTAGGTCAATGTAAGTATTTTTAGGATACTAAAGTCCTAAGATTCGAGTCCCACTAAGATATCTAAATATTCTTTTTTTACGGCTTTAAGATGAGATTCATTAGGATTTGATTGAAATCGAGCACATAAGCATACACTAAACATAATATCGGACCTACTTGCGGTTAAATAAAGAAGGGATCTGATCATACCTCGATATTTAGTGACGTCAACAAAAATACATTGATCATCTTTGTCAAGTTTTATGGATGTGCTCATCGGAGTATTCATTAGCTTTAAATCATTCATATCGAACATCTTTAACATGTCTAATATGTACTTACTTTGATTTTTGAATATGCCATCATATGTTTATTTGATTTGAAGCTCGAGAAAGAATTTAAGTTCTACGATCATGCTCATTTCAAATTTCATGCTCATGTTTTTTGAAAAATCTTCACCAAGATGAATATTTGTTGCCCCAAAAATATTGTCATCCACATAGATTTTACAATAAGTACATCTTATTTATAAGTTTTAATAAAAAGAGTAGTATCCGTCTTTCCAATTGAAAAATCATTTGAGAGTAGAAATTTGCTCAATTGTTCATACCAAGCTCTAGGAACTTGTTTTAGACCGTAAAGAGCTTTTCTAAATTTAAAAATATGGTTTGAAAACTTGTGATTTGTAAAGTCGGGCGGTTGTTCAACAAACACTTCTTGAATAATTACATTAAAAATGCACTTTTAACATTAATTTGATAAAAAGTAAAATTTCTATAACATGCAAATGCAAGAGGCATGCGAATGGATTCTAATTTAGCAACCGGTGCAAATGTTTCTTCATAATCAATGCCTTAACATTGAGCCACTAATCTAGCCTTATTACGCACAATAATTCCATTGTAATCTCGTTTGTTTCTAAAGACCCATTTAATGTCAATTACGGTTTGATTATTTGGTCTAGCGACTAAATCCTAAACATGGTTTCTTTCGAATCGATTTAAAATGAAGTATTTGCACCCGAAAACTTTAAAATAGCTAATGTTGGGAATTCTATTTTTCCAAAGCTCGTAAGGAGTTTTGATTTTCTTACGACTTACCAAAATTCTATTTATAATGTAGCATGCGGTGTTAACGGTTTCGACCCAAAAGTATTTAGGTAAATTATTTTTATTTAATATGGTCCTAGCCATTTCTTGCAATGTACGATTCTTCATTTCTACTACATCATTTTGTTGAGAAGTTCTAGGAGCCGAAAAATTGTGTTCATATCAATTTTCGTTACAAAATTCATCAAAACCAAAGTTGTCAAACTCTCCACCATGGTCACTTTTAATAGTCATAATAGTGTAGACCTTTTCATTTTCAATTTTTTTTTTTTTTTGCAAAAATGTTTAAAAGCTTTTAGGGCATCATCTTTTACATTTTAAAATGACCATGTAAATCTTGAAAAATCATCACGTTAACGAAAACGTAATGTTTATCGCCAAGCTAGCTATTCTTGAAGGTCCTCATGTGGAAAAGTTGCAGAGACTTTGTAGTTGAAGACAAGTTTTTTGGTTTGAAAGAGATTTTCACTTGCTTTTCGAATTGACATGCATCACAAATTTTATCTTTTTCAAAATTGGCAATCCTTTCACAAAATAATTTTTGAAAGTTTTTGAAATAAGATCCATGTTAACATGGCCTAGTCTTCTATGTCATTGCCATGTTTCATCCTTTAGACCAAGTAAAAAAAATTCATTATTTTCATATTCAATATTTATGATATAAACATCTTTATTTCGGCTTCCCATGAAAATCACATCTTTTGATGTAGCATCCTTAATTAGGCATTTGGAAGAATCGAATTTAATATTGTAACCTTTATCACATAATTGACTAATACTTAACAAATTATGCTTGCGGTTATCAACTAATAGGACGTTTTCAATAGAGGGGGATGAGTGATTACCAATGTTGTCAATTCCAATAATATCTCCTTTTGCGTTGTCTCCGAATGTTACATGACCTCCATCCTTCTTTTTGAAGTTTGATAGTAGTGATCAATCTCCGATCATGTGCTTCGAACATCCGCTATCCAAGAACCATTTGCTCTTTATTTTCTTTGGCATCTACAAGTACAATTTAGTTTTTAATTTTTGGTACACATACAAACTTGGGTCCTTGATATTTAGTTTTTGGGGATTCTCTAATTCACTTATTTTTGTTTTCAAAATATAACTTCTTTTTAGCTAAGTAATTAAACGCAACATGTCCACTTTTGTTACAAAAGGTACAAATGATATTTAAAGATTTAACAAACATGTTTTTGAAAGCTTTTTGTTTCAAATAAGGTTTGAACCCAATTCCCCCTTTGTCAAAAACGCATTTTTTATTTCCAAACATTAAATCAAAATTTTTCTTCCCTTCGGTGTATTTATAAATGATTTTCGTCAAATTTTCAACATTTTCTTTTAGAGATGAATTTTCCTTCACTAATAAATTGTAGTCAACATTTTCTTTTTGTTTTTCCAAAGTCTTCTTTATTTCATCTTTCGATAAAGAGTTTTTCCTTTTAAGAATAGAGTGGCTAAAAGCAAGTTTTTCAAAATTTTCAAGTAAATCATCATAAGAACTAGATAATTCATCATAAGAGCATTTTTCTTTTGAACTTACATCATCTTCGAGTGCATGAAATGCACGTTGGCGATTTCATCTTGACTATCGCTTTTATTTTGGTCTTCATCATCATTATCTTCCCAAGTGCCTTGGAGTGCCTTTTTTTTTTTTAATATTTTTCTTTTTGTTCGGGCACTCGATTCTTTTGTGACCGAGTTTATCACACTCGTAGCAAATGATTTTCTTGTTTCTTTTTTCTTTTTTCTCCTTTATCATTATTCCTTTGAAATTTTCTATTGTTTCATAATCCTCTCCATTTTTTATGAGGAGGACTAAATCATCGAGCTCTTTATCACTCATGTTGTTGTTTGTTGTTTATTCTTCAATTATCGATTTTAGAGCAATTTGACGTTTTGGAGTCTCTTTTGATTCCTCTTTGCTTTTCTTTTTTTTCGTCTTCTCCTTGATTTTAGCATTGTTGAGTTCATAAGTTATCAAGGTTCCATAAATTTCTTCCAAGTGATATGTATTCACATCCTTGGTGTTTTCTATCAACATTCGTATATGACTCTATTCTTTCGAGAGTGACCTAAGTATTTTACTTACAAGTTCACCGTTTGTATATTTTCGATCAAAACCTTTTAACCATTTACAATATCGGTAAAATGAGTAATCATATTTACAATAGATTCATCTTGTTTCATAAAAAAAATTCGAATTCTTTAATTAACATATTTATTTTAGTTTCTTTAACCTTACTTGTCCCAACATGAGTAATTTCAAAAGCATGCCAAATACCAGAGGCCAAATCACATGTGCTAATTCTATTAAATTCATTTATATCTAGTGCACAATAAAGTAAATTTGGCCTTAGCATTTAATGACAATTTTCTTCTATCTTATTCATCCTATTCCTCTCTAGGTTTGAGAATACTTTGATCTTCCATCAATCTTAGCCCCTGTTAGTACACATTATTTTTTTTATTCTCGTTCTTCTACTCATTATCAACCACACATTTTTCAATAAAATAATATTTTTCATCATATAAATAATTTTTCCTTCTTTTTCAACCACACATTCTCCATTAATCTACTATTCCAGAATACATTCTTCCAAAATATTTAGCTCAAACACACCCTTAATTGTCTTTGTAGGCATATAGGGACCATATTCAATTATTTTCCAAATATTATAATCAATTGATTGAACATAGATAATTATCCTAGCCTTCCAATAATTGTAGTATGTGCCATCAAAGAAAGGAGGTCGGTTTGTGGAATGCCCCCCAAGATTTTGAAACATGGTGTTAGACATTACTCAAGATTGTGAAATCTTTAAGAATGTGAGTACCTAGCTTTGATACCAATTGAAAGCCTAAGATTAGCTAACTAAGAGGGGAGTGAATTGATTATTAAAATATTTTCGTTAATAACACAAGTTTTAATATAATAAGTGAGCAAATAAACGAAGGCAACTAAACACAATTAAGCAAATAAATGAAACAACGTAATTTGCACAAAGTAAAAGTGTTAAATAAAAGGGATAAAGAGTGCAAACGATATAGTTATGGAGGTTCAATTCAATGCAATGATCTACGTTTCCCGTTACCAAGCTCTCCGGCACGTGTATGACATTTTTCACTATGTTAATTGACTTATGGTGCAATCCTACAATTTACAATGCTTCCGATGACTTACAACCAAGGAGCACCAATCATTTTACAACGTTGAACTTTTTGGAACCTCAACACGAACCACAATTTTAAATTAAGTTTATAAGTGAAATCTTCTCTTCTTAGTAACTGATGGATACAAGGTTAAGTATAAGAAGAGAAGTAAACAAACACTTTTAATGGATAACAATGAATGAAGTTCAAGTGTTTGGTGTGTAGATCTTTGATGTATAAACTAATTTTTAAGAATTAACTTTGATCAAAAATTTTTCAAGAGCAAAATGATTTGATAATAAATGATATATAAGATCAATGTTAGCTCAAGGAGTATCAAATTGAATGCTCAAAAGTTGTTT
The DNA here is from genome assembly GCA_019097785.1 of Fraxinus excelsior. Lineage (NCBI taxonomy): Eukaryota > Viridiplantae > Streptophyta > Magnoliopsida > Lamiales > Oleaceae > Fraxinus > Fraxinus excelsior. Next base: position 20,410,987 of record CM032632.1, read on the forward strand.
TTCAAATGATATATGAGTTGGTATTTATAGCAGTTGAAAAATGCCAAACTTTTTGTCCAACCGGACAACCATCCGGACGTTTGATTTAGAACCGGACGGCCCAACTAGCAGTTTGAACAACTCTACCAGAACGGTCAAAAAACTGATCGTTGCTGGCGAACCGGACATCCAGTTCGACATCTAGATGTCCGGATGACAAGAGTAGGTCTGGGTCATTTTTTCTTTTTGTTTTGTTTGCAATCAATGATGTTTTTACCTAATTTTTCAAAGTAAGTTTGTTTGATAGTTTTCGAAAAATAAGTTGGAAAAACTTTCATTTGAAAAGTAATTTTGTGCAAACATTCTCATCACGTAAATTTTGTCGTGTACGAGAAAACGTTACTTGAGCTCGCAAAGTGTCATTGCCAAAAATTAAGATGCTTTACCTTTACAATCGAGCCAAGAGAAATCTAGTTACAAAGTCTTCGATCAATTTGTCTCGAGTGCTCGATTTGTTGCTTGATATGAAATGACGTAAATCTTGTTTTCATGAGTGCTTGATCAATCTTCATTTGAGTTTTCTTGATTGACAACTTCTCGTCCAATGGTTTTGACTCAATTTACCAATATGTAATCAATTTAAAGATTAAATTAGAGATAAGCATAAATTGTTTGTTATAATTAAAACATACAGTTTGACCATAGGTCAAACATATTCTTTTTGGTATTTTGAAAAATTGTTTTGAAAACAAAATCTTGGCTTGATTATAACTAAAAACACCCAAAACGATAAATTTGTCATTTTTGGTTTTCTTTGTGAATTTTTAACTTGTTTTAAAAAACTCGTTTTCAAAAATAGGAAAGAGAACACGTTTTTACTATTTGGAAAATCGAAAATAGAAAACGACTTGAAAATGGTAAAGAGAACACGCGCTTAACCTTTAAGATTTCATCATTTTTATATTCGGACAACGTTATTGACAACAAATTATTTTTTAATTGTTATTTATGTTCAATGTTAATATAGAATTGCATACAATAAAGAGTTTGATTTAGAAAACTAATGTTATTTCATAATTATTATGTTACTCATGAGTTAATCATATGTTATATTGTTTGTACTGGAATGTAAGTAAGAGACACGGTTTTTAACATTTTTTTTTTAATCGAACCGTTTATAAGAATTTGACAAATCTCAAACTTAAATCGAACCACTCCATAACCCAAATCAAGCCGTTATAAAATCACTATTATATTATTTTAAATATTTTTAGTTCTTAAAGACTAGCTCATGAATTATAAAATACATTTCTAAGTCAAGGAAATAAAACAATTATGTATAAATGACAAGAAAACTATATGTTTACGAAGTGTTACTTGACTACTTTGACATAAATACTCACTTTCTACCAACAAGAAAACCAGCCAATTCAATTGCTATATATAGACAATTAGATTAATATTTAATACTTTATTACCTTATTTGGAGGTTAACATTGTAATTTGATAGCATGGCCCAATCGAACCAATTTTTGATTTGAATTCGAAAATTCATATTTTTATTTTCTAATTTTTAGATGGTTTGATTTGGTTTCAATATGTAATTATAAATATCAAAATCTAAAGCAAAATATTTTATAGTTAAGGAATTCTATGACACCAAACTGATAGTTTCAAAAAGACAATTCAATTTCACAATTTTTCCTTAGTGCCTTACTCATTAAAATAAAATTGAAATGGCCGATACCTCAACAGTCGCATTTTAGGCCATACAAACGACAACTGTCCTTAATAAGATGCAAGTCTACAACCAAGTCCGTGAAGGGTGTCTGTTATATGGGCCTGGCTTACCTAGTTTACAGGCCCATTAACATCGAGGAAATGATGGTCAATGGCCGGTTGACACAGCTCGATTTCGACAATGACCTTTGACCTTATTAAACTTACTAAGGGCGTGTTTGGTATAACTTCTAATCCGATTAAAATTGAAAATATAGCTATTATTGGGTCTCACTTGTCTAATAAAAGTCAACAATAAAGACTAATTTTTCAATTTTAATCTCCATCGAACACGCCTTAAATCTCTCAAATACCCTTTATTTCAAATGAAGAAAAAAGGGGAAAAAAGGAAAAAAAAAAAAATCTTACCAAAGAAATCAACTTCAACAATATTCACCATCACCATCACCATCACCATCACCATCACCATTACCTTCACCTTCTATACATTTAATCATGGTTAGCTTTTGTTTTTATTGTTTAAATTTTATGATCTTACGATTTTGTTCTTTGATTTTTACATTCAATCTTGATAAAATCTATGAATTTATGCTTTTAATGTATGGTTTGAGATAGATATATTAGAGTCGATGATGGGGATGATTTTGGTGATTTTTTGAGACATAATTCATCGAAAATGGTGAACTCCGCCGTGCTCGTGGACTTCTGGAAAATCAGGCGACCATGCATTTGGGCTTGGATGGCCTTGACGTCCGAGCATAGACGGCCCAGTTGTCTAGACAATGGTTCGGGCGTTTGGATCCTAACGGTGGTCTGGGCGTCTGGGTCATTTTAAGGGTATCTTCATCTTTTACATTTTGAGAAAATTATTGTGGTGAATAAATAATAAGTTAGACTTAACTAATAAATATAACTTTGATGTGACAATTTAGAAAACACAGCCCATTAACATCCTCCACCTTGAGACTTTGTGAGTAATTTTAGTATTAAGCACCTATTTGATTCTCATTTTTGGGGTAAAATGTATTATGAAATAGTGATTTTTTTTGGATAATATATGGCTAAAAAGTAAGATTTTCTTTTTAAAAATACGTGTATAATTATTTTTGGGAGAATGTGTATTTGAAAATGAGTTTTGATGGGACATGGTTATTTAACAGTGTTAGGTGCCCGACATCGTCTTCGGGTAGAAATGTGTGGAACGAGTGCTATTATATCTATATATTACATGGCATATGCTTGACGGAGGGCATCCCACATTGGTTGAATCAATATCAATTAAAGATTGGACCTATTAAATTAAGAAACCTCGTCTTAGTCTTGAACTCACACATATCTTGCCCATTTCCACTTATCTCTATATATATGTGAGATCATTTCACACCAAGGTAAGATGACACTCTAACCCTAGCCAAACTCCTCTCTTGCACTCATTATATCTCGGCCAGAATTTGAATTGATCGTCGGAATGCTAACCACTGTTTGAACATTTTACTTGTTCGATGATCTTTGCCTCGTAACGGTGTATTCTAGTATGCAGATGACACCTACGTGGAGGAGAGGTGATCGAAATTTTGCTAACAACGCTCCTATACAAAAATTGAGAACAGCAGAAGCTACATTGGTTATGAGAAACATTGTACATACACTTGAAACTCACAAGCAAGCGCATAAGCTCTTTCGTAATTAGTTTGAATAATTTTTTATTAAATAGACAAAATGCAAATAATATGATTAGTACATGTATGAATATTCTCCTTTGTTATCACATATATAAAATGGGCTAAATTATTTGTGTTGGGATTTATAGTTGAAATTTAACCTAGTTTTAATTAATTTTAAAATAAGTATTTTAACATTAAAAGATAAATATTAAAATTAATTAAAGCTAGGTTAAATTTCAACCATAAATTCCAATGCAAATAATTTAGCCCATTTTATATATGTGATAACAAAGGAGAATATTCATACAATATATCGCAAATAGAAAATAATAATGAAGAAACAACAAGATTATAGAAAAAATTATTGTTTGGCTAGATTTGTGAAGATAATGGCTAGTTCTTGATTTCCTCAAAATTTCTCCAACTCCTTGATTGATTCTCCCTTGTGTGCTCTATGATTTGCTCCAAAATACCAAGAAAATTGGAAAAGAAATGAAATGACAAGAAAAACAGAAAAGAAAAACCAGTAAGAAAAAAAGGCCTAATGAGGCTGCTGGGTTTCAATTTAAAAACCCTACTCAGAAATTGTAACTTTGGTCCTTAGGGTTTCAAACAAATGGCAAAAAAGGTCCTCGGATTTTTTCATGTGACTCTTTCCCCCTTTTTATTTTTGCATACACGTCTTCTAGTAATTTGCATTCAAGGTCCCTCGACTTTAATATTGTACAATTTGATCCTCAAAAAATTGAATTTTAAGTTGAATCTAAGGTCCTTCAACTTTTTGAACTTGTTCATTTTGGTTTACAAATTCACAATTTTGCACAAATTTGATCATTTTCTCCTCATTTTTGTAGTGTTCTATATCTTTGGGCGATTTTTGTATACAAAAGCAATAATTACATAATTGTGAGTAGAGATTCGCTCATTTTTATCAATAATAAGTACATTTGGGTATTAAATAAGTGTGCAAAAATACACTTATCAGTACTGTTGGTCCCAGATAAAACAATTTATGTTGTGATTCAACCAAGTAAATGAAAGATAAACAAAATAAATTGCAAGAAAAATAAGAACACGAAGATTTTTCGGCCCAATGCCCGGAGGTTCGACAACTACTTCTAACACCTAATCCTCATTGAGCATCTGTTAGGACATTGCTCGAATCCACTAGAATAACCCACAATTAGGCAAGAAACAGGATTACAAAAGAACACCGAATGTTCTACCTCAAATACAATCAACCCCCAAAATTACAATACAATCTCACTAAGAGATTGATCTAATCTCTCTTTTTCGCACGAATATGATTTCACTCAAAAATTTATAGATTATTCACACAAAAGAACATCGCAGTCAAGAGAGAAAAGGAGAACTAGGGTTACACCAGAAAACGATCAATCTGCCAGAAAGTCAACCTTCCAATTTATAAAAAACAGCCAAATCATGAAGATCCAACAATTGTCATTATGCCAAGTGTAGATAATCCAACAAAACCGTCCCCATGTTAAGATAAATCGTGTTTATTCAAACACGATTTTAACAATTCTGGAACCTTCAACTTTTTGGGTTGGGTAAAGTTAACTATACCATTATTAGCAGACTTGGGCTCACAATTGCAGCACCCCATCTTTACAATCTCCACCTTCCTGAATTTGAGACCATGTCTAAGTGGATTCTAACAAGAGACCAACTTTATTTGCTCTCATTACCTGTTTAAGACAAAATGTTAGAAAACTTCAAGATTCAACAATCTTAAAGAATTAATGAATTTACTAATAGGGATTACCTTTGTAACTGCATCAGTATGATTTGTTTTAGTAGGAATTTTGACCAATTTTATATCACTTTTTTCAACTACGTCTCTAATAAAATGAAAATTAACATTTATATGTTTAGTTCTATCATGAAAAATTGAATTTATACTCAAGAAAATAACACTTTGGTTATCAGAACACGGCTCCACTTGACTTTCTATAAGTTCTAATTCATTTAGTAAACCCATTAGCCAAAGACCTTCTTTCACTGCCTCTGTAGCAGCAATGTATTTAGCCTCAGTTGAGGATAAAACAACCAATTTCTGAAGTTGTAATTTCCAACTAATGCAAGTGTTATTTATCACATAGTAATATGCAGTGGTGGGTGGACATTCTGTTATCAGTATTTCCAGCAAAATCCGAGTTTACATAACCTCTCGACTTAAGGCCAATTTTATCAGTTTTAAACATGAGTCCTAGGTTCTGTGTGCCTTTCAAGTATCTAATTAGATTTTTTGTAGCTTCCCAATGAAACTCACCTGGATTGCTCATAAATTTGCTTAGTACACTTACTACATAGGCAATATCAGGCCTAGAGGAAACCATAACATACATGATAGATCAAACAACATTTGCATATGGTACGTGTAGCATTCTTTTAAGTTCGTCTTCATTTTTAGGTGAATGATCAGTAGATAACTTCCCACTTGTAGACAAAGGTAAACTAATAGGCTTATCATCATGCAAAGAAAATCTTTTAACCACTTTTTCAATAACCTTTCTGAGTTAAAAATAGTTTTCCATTTAGTGTGTCCCTTTTTATTTCCATACCTAATATCTTCCTAGCAGGTCCTAGATCTTTCATCTCAAACTCAAATTTCAAATTTTCTTTTATAGCATTTAAAGTAACAGAATTATGACTATCTAGAAACATGTCATCTACATATAAGAGCAAGTATAATGATTCGAATGCCCTCCGGGGCACATCCCAACTGGCAAAGAGTGGGGCTCTTAGTTGCTGACAGTTCAGAGGTTGAGAGTTCGATTCGTGGGGCTCTTGAAAGGCAAGCTCTCTCTCGGAAGGTACGATTTATTCTGAAAAGCAGTAGCTCTCCTGGAAGGCAATGTAAAACATGTGTTAACTCACTCGATATTTTGGAAAATCAGTGGAGGGCTCTTGTACCCTGGCCAGTTTGGGGCACATCATGTGGTTTATCTGATCTGCGTTTTGAAGAGCCAAGGCGTAGACCCCAGGATTAATCGACGAAGGTGGACACCTGGGTATAAAAAGAAAAGCATAATGATTCGAATTCTCCATCCTTTTTGAAATAAAAACAGGGATCATAATAAGATTTTCTAAACTTTAAACCTTGTATAAAAGAACCAAACCTTTTGTAACATTGCCTTAGAGCCTGTTTTAGGCCATACAAGGACTTATTCAATAAACATACTAAGTGTTCTTTTCCTTTAACTTGAAAACCTTTTGGTTGTGTTATGTATATATTTTCATTTAAAGAACCATACAAAAAAGTTGTTTTCATATGAAATTGTTCTAACTCTAAATCAAATTGAGCTACAAGAGCAAACAATACTCTAATGGAGGTGTACTTAACTACAGGTGAAAATATTTCAATGTAATCTATACCATCTCTTTGTGTAAACCCCTTAGATACAAGTCTTGCCTTGTACCTTCTATCATTTGATTTATACTCTCCATCTTTGATCTTGTAAAACCATTTACAATCAATTAGTTTACAGTCTTTAGGCTTTTCAACTAAGTTCTAGGTTTTATTTTTGTATAGAGAACTCATCTCATCTTGCATAGCTTCAAGCCACTTGACATGTTCCTTAAAGACAACAACCTCTTTATATGATCCAGGTTTTGAATAAAAGGAACCAGTCTCTATTTGTGCAGATACATAATCTGCAAATTGATACCTAGAAAGAGGTCTTATCTGTCTTCTTTCTCTGTCCTTAGTCAACTAATAGTCATATAGGTCATGTGCAGGCTCAAAATTTTAATTATTATCTGAATTTTCATCATCTGTGATTAGCTGAGGCTCAATCTGAGGTTGCTCCACCTCAATATGGGTATATTCACTAACGTCTTGATTACTAAAATCAATTTAAGTGTTAAAAAAATCATTGTCGGTGATTTTTTTCTACAGATTTGTCACTAAGATAAGGAAACGATTATTCATTAAAAACTACTGATATGCATCTTATCACCTTATATCCTCTAAATTATCTTACCCAAAGTCTGTAACATTTTATTCCTTCCCCGTAACCTAAGAAAACACATTTCTGAAACTTGGGATCAAGTTTAGACTTAGTGTGGTGAGCACAGGCTGCACACCCAAAGGTTTTCAAATGAGAGTAATCAGGAACAGATCATGACCAAACTTGTTCAGGGACTTTATAATCTAAAGAACTAGATGGGCATCTATTAATCAAATAGCATGCAATTTTTACTGCCTCTCCCCAATTTTTTTTTTTTTGGCAAACCTGAACTAATCAGCATACATCTAGTTCTTTCAAGGATTGTTCTTTTAATTCTTTCAGCAATACCATTCTGTTAAGGGGTATAGTTCATAGTCCTGTATCTTATAATACCCTGCAGTATTGATCAAATTCAGTATTGCAGAATTCTAACCCATTGTCAGTTCTCAGAATTTTAATCTTCTTACCTGTCTGATTTTCTATCAAAGTTTTCCAATCCTTAAAGGTCAAGAAAGTATCAGACTTTGATTTTAATAAGAAAATCCAGACATTCCTAGAGTAGTCATCAATGGTAAGAAGATAATAACTATAGCCAGATGTTGTAGGTACATGAGCAGGACCCCACAAGTCATTACGTATGTATTCAAGTATATTTTGTGACTTATGTATGCCTGTATTAAAGGGCATTCTATTTTGTTTCCCCATAATACAATGTTTACAAAAGGTCAACTTTTGAACATTGTCCCTTCCAAAGACACCAGCTTTTGAAAGAAGATTTAAACGTTTCTCACTAAGATGGCCTAATTTTTTATGCCACAATTCTGATTTATCAATTTGTGTCATTAAGTTTGAAATAGTGTTTTGAAAAAATAGATTCAGGATTTATGGTATAGATCCCATTAATTTTTGGTGAACTGACAATAAGTTTCTGATTATATTTGTTAAACCATTATTAATCTCAATTCGATATTTCTCATCATCTAACACCCTAAAGAGATTAGATTCATTCTAAGTGCTCGACCATATCTAATATGATTCAGCCTTAGAACTTGACCATTTTTTCATTTTTAGAACACTGTTCCCAATTCCTTTTATTTAACAAGACTATTGTTCCCCAATTTTATAAAACCATCACTAAGATTGGAGAAATCAGAAAACTAGTAGATATTGTGACTCATATAAAAAGAGCAGCATGAGTCTAGAATCCAGTTCCGATCAGGCTTCTCTAATGAAGAGACATATGCAACCCCAATATCAGCATTTGCTTCCTTATAAGAAGCACCAATGGCTGAAGTCTCATTATTATGATTTGATCAACTTCCTAAGTTATTAGCTTTGTTGAAACAATCTTTTATTAGGCGTCTATTTTACCACAATAGTAACACTTCCTGTTCTTAGCCTTTTTTCTTAGCATTCCCTTTATCATTCCCCCAATTCATCTTACAATTTTTTTTATCTTTGTTGTATTTTTCTTGACTAAAATTACTCAAGCCTCTAGTACAGAATTTAGGATTGGATAAGACTTTCTCTACACGAAGAACTTCCTTATGTTCAGATCTAAGTTCTAAGTCCCTGTTCCTTAAAGAATTATGGATAATCTCAATAGTTAAGTCACTTTTACCATATTCTAAGGCATTTTAAATATCTTTATACTTATCACCAAGGGCATTAAGTAGACCAACTACCTTTTGATCATCAGAGATCTTTTCCCTATAGCTAATAAGGTCTTGAGTTATCTTATTAAACTTATCCATATTCTCTTCTAAATCCGCACTAAGATTAAACTTATGAGTGAAAAATTGTTTCCAGACAAAACATTTATTAGGTGAAGATTTAGTGACATATTGTTTCTGTAAAGTTGCCTATAACTCAACAGTAGTTCCAGTCTCTCCTATTTTCCTAATCACAGAATTAGATAGATGAAGGAATAGAGTACTCCGGGCTATTCATCTTACTCAGTCTTCCTAACTTCATATAACAAGATTCATCAATTGCTTTAACACATTTTAGCTGCATCAAAATGGCTTTCATTTCTGGCTTCAGACACTAAAGTCTCATTTGCCATCCCAATTCTGAACATCAATTTTAGTGGTTATGCTGTACAGAAGTGTAAATATTGTGTTCAATAAGGTGGACAAATAAGAAAGCACAAGCAGTTTCAATTTAAACAGATCACACAAAGTATAGTATGTCCAACAAGAATACAAGATCAGAATGTTTACACATAGTAAACACCAATTAGCAAATTTAGAATATGTATGCATGTTTATACACAAAGTATAGACACAGTATGAGAATCAAAACACGGATCAAGTATTCACAACAGTTCAAAAAACAATTTATGATTATCAATTCAAATAATCGAGAATCACAGTATGCAACAAGTAAATGGTATAAAAAATAAACGAAAAACGCATAAATGGATTTCTTAGACCGAACCCTAATTCCCTCAAATTCTATGGGTCTCTCAGGGATCCCTAGACAAAGGTAAATCAAGGGAGGGGGGGGGGGGGGGAGGTTAGAAATTCCTAAATTTTTAACTGAAAAATAAGATTTTACCAAAAGGTACAAGAAAAGATTTTAAGTAGTTGTTACCAGAACTGCATAGTATGTAAGAGATAATCAAGAAATACCAAGGATCGATCAAAAAATTCCAATCGAAAACCCCTTTCTCATAGACACTCTGTAAAATAATAATAGATCTGTTAGAACTAATATTTTTCAAAACCGGAAGAATTGACAAGAATAAATCGAAAAAGAAAAAAAATTAGAAGAATTTCTTGCTCTGATACCAATGTTGGTCCCAGACAAAACGATTTATGTTGTGATTCAACCAAGTAAATGAAAGATAAACAAAATAAATTGCAAGAAAAATAAGAACACGAAGATTTTTTGGCCCAAGACTGTGGAGGTTCGACGACCACTTCTAACGCCTAATCCACCGTTGAACATCAGTTAGAATATTACTCGAATCCATTAGAATAGCAAAAAATCAGGCAAGAAACAGGATTACAAAAGAACACTGAATGTTCTGCTTACAATATGATCTCACTAAGAGATTGATCTAATCTCTCTCTTTCTCACTAATAAGAATTCACTCAGAAATTTACAGATTATTCACACAAAAGAACATTGCATTCGAGAGAGAAAAAGAGAACTAGGGTTACACCATAAGACGATCAATCTGCCCAAAAAGTCAACCTTCCAATTTATAAGAAACAGCAAAATCATGAAGATCCAACGGTTGTCAATATGTCAAGTGTAGATAATCCATCAAAACCACCCCATGTTAAGATAAGTTGTGTTTATTCAAACACGATTTTAACAATTCTGGAACCTTCAACTTATTGGGCCAGGTCAAGTTAACTAGACCATTATTAGCAGACTTGGGCTCACAATTGCAACACCCCATCTTTACATGTACCTTTATAATAAGAAGAAAATATATAATATTTATGGTTGGTAGGATCTAAGAGTCATAATGCAGATTATTCAAAACCCTTCCAAATTGATAAGATATTCAGATTGAATTAAACATTGACTGACGTGGAGCTGATGGGGAGATCCTCTCTTCCACTATGTAAACAATACCTTTACACTTGCAACAATCATCATTTAAAGAAAGAATTTGAAAAAGAATGGTTATCCACTATCCAGGTAAACGTTTAGACCACTAATTCAATAAAGAAGCAAACATCCCACCTCAGAAAGCATAGATTACACACCTGTATACAATTAAAGAACCAGTCTTTGTGAGGATTCAATAACTAAACTGCTGACCACCCTACCCTACCATACCCCACCCCTTCCCCTTTACCAGATTTTCTGTAATTCAGTTTTGTCAAAACCCCACATATTTTTTTATGACACAGACATGACTCATGCAGCTAAGATTCAAGATCCAGCAACTACTCTTTTCCAGTTTCCTCTATATAAAGAGTGAAGAAGCATTGTTGGATCCCAGAAAGCTTCTTGTATCTGACTCATCTTTGGTGTCTTCGAACATTTCATTACTTCCAACCAAAGCAAGGAGGTAGACCATCGCAGCAAATCGACATTATGAAGAAATTAGATGTTTCTGGAATTCCAATCAACTTCATGGACAGATATCCAAAAGGACTTTTATCAGATTCTGCTCGTCAATACAGTGTTGCGCCTTCTCCTTCCAATGATTTTTTCAAAATCAGAAAGAGTACGTATATTTTCTGTCTTTATAACTCGCTAAGAATTCCCAGTTTCAATACTCACAACCTTACTGGATTTTCTTGGGAATGCAGGCAGGACAAATTCAGTAATCCTTGGGATGAATAAATTTGGAGAATGGGTGGATAATTTTGCACAGGGAATCCGAGAGCATGGTAAAGCCTTAGCCTAGATTATTTGTAGTAGTTACTATTATACAGTGTTGGTAGATGTTTGATATGCTCGACTAGACAGAGCAAGACATAATTAAGGAAGAGATTTGCTATTTATTATATAATCCTATTTTATCCTGTACAACAAATTTGCTATCAATAACTTCTTCAAACAAACTTCTCTTAAAAAAGAAAACATTTCAATATATCATTGCATTTTCCCTTCTCAACCATCAAATACAATTGAATTTCTCAAATCATGCAGTGCACAGTGGGATGAAACCTAACGTTTCACTTTATTTCTATCCCTGCAGTGAAATTAGGACCCAAATTATCAGAAACTGTGAAAGGGAAGTTGAGACTGGGAGCAAGAATTCTTCAAGTAGGTGGCCTGGAAAAAGTTTTCAAGCAGAACTTCAGTGTTAGCAATGGTGAAAAGCTGTTAAAGGCTTCTCAATGCTATTTATCGACCACAGCTGGGCCGATAGCAGGCCTTCTGTTTATTTCCACTGATAAAGTTGCCTTCTGCAGTGAGAGATCAATGAAACTCTCTTCTCCAACTGGAAAACAGCTTAAAATACATTACAAGGTATATGACTCTGTTTCAATTGTTTTGAATCACAAATTTATATTCCATCTTCTCTTAGAAAATGAAAATCTAACTGTTTTCAGAACCTTGCAGGTCATGATCCCACTAGGTAAAATAAAGGGAACCTGCGAAAGCAAAAATACAAAAAAACCAAGGCAAAAGTATGTGCAGATAGTTACTGAGGATAAGTTCGAGTTCTGGTTCATGGGATTTCTAAATCATCGAAAGGCTTTCAAGTATTTGCAGCAGGCAATCTCTCAAACTCCATCAGTAGCGGCTATTGATGCGTGGATGATCTCTTCATAGAAACTATACATACAGTCACAACACCTGTAAATTTTGGTCCGTTCACAAACATAAATTAAAACTATAGTAGTGTTGATTGTAAATACATTGTGCAATTTTGAAAGTAAAGTAACTCTTTCTATAAAATGTGTATTATACAATAATTTGTTTTCTTCTAATTTAAAACTGTCTAGGCTGTTTCCTAGAAAATGTTGGTTTTGTTATGAATTAAATTATGTACTGATACCATGATCATAATCTCTACATTAGAACATGAGGTTTGTCGAATTCTATCCAGTGCGTGTTTGAGAAACATATATTTTCCTTATAAATTTAATGATCAAAGCCAAACATTAACTTTGACCACACATTTCATAAGAATCAACTAATATCCACTTATCGATTACTCATTTCTATCACATTTTAATTTCAGCAAGTTTTTCCAAATGCCTGTTGGCAGGGCCGGTCCTGTGATTTTTGTGGCCCGAGGCGAACTCCATAAATTAGGCCCCTCCAAAATCAACGTAAATGCAAAATTCAACAGTGTATTATGTAACATATTGCTAACTTAAAATAGGGTATTATGTAACCTATTGTATCATCTACTTCGTTGAATCACTAGTTCATCCTTATTCAACACATTCATATTGTTGCTTTTAAAGTACTTGTCAATATCCCCTAATTTTGAGTTAATACAATTTCGTTTTGTTTCATATTTCTCTTTAGAGTTCCAGACTAATATTTAGAAGGCATGGTTTATGAGTCTATATCTAGTGCCCAATGCTTAATCTACAAGACAATGACAAAATATCTCAATCATCCCACCGTTAAAGTTTCCAATATAGTTACTACGTGCCCCTGTGCAAGTGATCCTATAATAACCATTCATATAAGCCAATCAAGCCGCAATTATAGAAGCCGACAAGGCTTCAGACATTTTCAATATATTCAATAACAAGTTAGGGCAAGCCATTGCTTACTTGAGAAGTAGAATTTCGATGAAAATTATGGAATCACGTCCTTAAGAATTCCACCGTCAAAACTCACGAGCGTGAAATAAAAATTTAACATCAACCATCCATACAAATATACAATTCTATTGCATTAATCTATTCCATTTAAATTTAGAATCCTATTGCAAATTGTAATTTCATCAGAAATCCTATGAAATCAGAAATTAGAAATCCTATTTAACTAATTAAAAAAAACAGAAAGTGGAAACCAAACCATAGATAAGATGAATCACATGGAGCTGCAAGTCCAGTCCAAAAATCAAATTAATACAAATCTATATCATACAAGATATACTTCCTCCTTACTGTAAGTATACTTGGCTTCCTCGATGCATTCAATAGCTCATTGATTAAGAGAAGTAAATAAAGAAAAAAAATGATAAACAAGATCTCCTAGACATTTTACCAATATTTAGTTACAACATGCTGAGCGTCAGATACAACCTCAAGAATAAAGTGGACAAAATTTTAGTTGGGAACATATAGTATGTCTAGCGTTGCAAAATTAGAGACAAATTGCTTCCTCTAGAGATTTCTCCTCTTCATCTCATCCCAAAAGCACAGTCATGGATTATACATGCTCAAACCAGCTATCCCCTAATTCCATGCGTACTCGGTACTTCTATATTTTAGTAATCGTGTGACTGTATCTATGGCATAGTATTTCTTTGCTAATACTGTCCCGGAAAACTGAGATTAAAGCATTCAAAGATCATGTTCTGCTATGACCTCCATAGTAAGACTTTAACCATAATAATCAACTACAAGAAGCACTATTTAAACTTGTTTGGGGCTAACTGGGTCTTGACGAAATGGAAGCTTCCCCAATCTCCATTTATGTAGCTTGAGGGAGAAACAGATGGTAGTTTTGATTTTGTTCTTCATTTTAAAAAAGAAAAAAAAAAGATAAAGATAATTGGGCCAAAAATAGGCCCCTCCGATTTTGGGCCCGAGGCGTAGGCCTCATCTGCCTCACCACAGAACCGGCCCTGCCTGTTGGTGTGAAGAAGGAAAAAAAAATATATCCAGGCTCCATCACGGTCTAGACTTGTCCATATGAGTTGGCAATGCCCATGAATAGGAGAAGGATCATTTGTAAATCACAAAGTTTTAAGATGTATACAGTACAAAAGCATTCTCCCTAACTCTCTCTTGTGTTCTGAACATTTTTGCCTCGAGTCTTGATTTAGGTGGTTTTAATACAGTTTGCCACTATGCTAGTAATATAAGAAATGTCCACTTTCACATGATCATTTGTAAAAGAATGTCCAAAATTTATTCAATGTCCATTTTGCAATATTTTAGACCAAAATACATTTGTTAACAATTTATAATTCCACTCTAAAGACAAAAATGTGCCTACAATTAAAATTTTTGTCGGTCAATAAAATTTCGACACATAACCTACCATACTTATTTCAAAAGTACATATGTAAAATCACAATAAATGCTATATTTCTCATTGACACAAATATTAAATATCGAAAACTACATTTCAAATGTCAAAAAATTTATGAAATATAGAGAACTCTCATGTTCAGAGTGGAATCTCGTTTTAGACAAATGAAGTATCGAGATAAATACGGTTTAAATATTGATAACAACTATTAAAATATCGAGAATGTCATTTTAATCTAGCTTTTCATGGAAGCTACTATTTCTTCTCGAAATTGGTGACAAATTGAAAAAAAAAATTACTTCATTTTCATTAAGAGTATAATAAACAATTTAATACTAAATTTGGCTATTTTTGCAACAGTTATCAAAATTAAACGTTTTTTAATTGACAAATATGGAATTAGACATTTTTGTAAAATTCTCCTAATATTAAATTACAAACTCTAAAGATGTTCCACAAATATAATACAGTACAAACTTTTGTATTCAATAGAATCATTTTATACTCGAATAATTCTCATGAGCTTTAATCTCTAATAGGTTTTTGTGGAAATTACACCCTCGTATAAATTTTAACTTTTCAATTCAAAAATTAGGTGATAATTCAAATTTTTAATATTAATAGTAGTATCATAAAATAAAATTAATCCACTCATCCACCCACACCTAATTTCACTCCCAAACCTTAACATTCTCTCTCTCTCTCTCTCATGAAGGACATCGTCGCAGGGTGGCTGCCACCAGAAGATCCTCACATCGTTGTGTTGCACACAATGTTGCTACTAGAGATGTCAACAAGGAGGGGTCGGGGATGGGGCCGCCCCACCCCGTCCCGTCCCCGCCCTATTACCCGTTTAAGGTGGGGTGGGACCTTAAATTTTTTTGATAATTTATATTATTTCTCTCATTCATTAAATTGAGACAAATAATTTTAGTTTCAATTTTCTATTAAAACTAATACAATTTTCCATTTAAAGTATTAAATTCTAAAAAAAAAATTAAAGTGGGTTGGGTGGGGCGCTCGTTACCCGTCCCCGCCCCGAATACCCGATTAAGTGGGTAATCTCCGCCTCGTTTGGGACGGGGCCCGCGGGTATCGAGTTTGTTGGATTTTTTTGTCATCTTTAATTGTTACACAGCGACATGACGTCTTGTGTGGTGCGACACTGTCTCACTGTAGCCACGCTGCATTGCTGCAATGTCGCAACCATACCTTGCAGCATTGTGATGCTGCCTCGCAGAAGCGCCCCTACAGCTTTGTGACGCTGCTTTGCAGTAGTGCTATGAACGGTAGCATTCAGTACTTCCTCGAATGGTAGCTTTGCAACGCTGCTTTGCAATAGCATTATCCAACAATGCTTGAGATGGTGTACGAAGAAAAATGGGGAAAATTAGGGTTTGGGTAAGAATTTGGGGGTGGGGACCTCTAGTACGATTTTTGAAATTACAAGCTCCGTGTAAAAAAGTTGAGATTGAAGTTCGAGCGCTGTGTAAAAAATTTGGGTCTAAGGAATTACATGTATCTACACTGCACCAAATGCTCAATTCGTTGAGGAGATCCTCAATTAATGATGGAATAACAGTGGATCATCCACCAATTGCTTCAATTGATAACCAAATTTCTGGAATTAATCATTCAAAAGTGCGGTTTTGAGGTGAAAGTAATATCTATGCTCGTGGATTTTAGTTGAAAGTGGTGGTGGTGGTGGTGGTGGTGGTGGTGGTGCATAGAAGAGTTTTAGTTAAACATTAGTACCGAATTCATTGTCATGAATTTGAGTTGGATGAGGTAGTGGTGGTATATTTGAGGTGATTGTGGCGATAATTGGTGGTGGATTGTGGTAATAATTTGTGACCAAATATGTGTGTACTGTGACTGGTTGTGACCAATTTTGTTTTAATTGTAACTGATTGTGATTTGATCATATACGGTCACAATTAAGATTCAATTGGTCACAAACAGTCACGCTGAACACAAATTTGGCATCAGTTAATCACATTGAATATAAAATTGGTCACAATTAGTCACATACAGTCACACTGAACACAAATTTGGTTATAGTTAGTCACATTGAATACAAACTTGGTCAAAATTAGTCACAGATGACACGTGCCATTGACTTGATTATATAAAGTGACTTGAAAATTTTTCGATAATTTTTTAGGATGTGAATGCAGGGATGAAGTGGCGGTGGGTAGATCTATGGGGGTGGGTGTGTGATTTTCAATTTTTAATTTTTTAAAAATTTTTAAGTCACCAGAAAGGCCGCTGGAGTGATCGTTGGAGTTGATAGCCGTCTCCGATCGAGAGAAGGTGGTGTAGTGGGGTGAATGATGTGGTAGGTGAGGTGGCATGTGTATAAATAACTAATGTATATTATATTATATTTTAATATTTAATAAATTTATTTACCAACTCATTTTTGAAATATTTTAATGAGTTTGTTATTTATGAAATATGATATTTAAAACTAGAGTAATGTTATCCATCCCTACTAGGGTTACAACCACAGTCTAGTTGGCTCTAAATGAAAAGTAAAATTAAGACCCTGTTTGAGCTTTATTAAAATTTTCATTTTCATTCTTCTACTTATTTTCAACCACACATTTTTCAATAAAATAATATTTTCCATCACATCAATAACTTTTCCTTCTTTTTCAACCACACATTCTCCATCAATCTACTATTCCAAAATACATTCTTTCAAAATAATGCGGCTCAAACACACCCTAAATGACTTATTTAATTTCACATATCATTTAATGTCACATTAACGTCACATAGACTAGGGTTGTAATCCCAGTGAGGATGAATAATATTACTCTTAAAACTAGGAGTTATGTGTTGTTCCCTAAGTTTTTATTGAAGACTTTTTTTTCAATTCATCCCATTAATTTCAATAGCCCACTACATTAAATTATTAAATTTAATGTTTTAACCCAAATAATTGACCTAATTAATTCCAACAGTTCGTGAAGGCATCGAAGGTACACGAAGAGTTGATAGCCAGTAACTGAACCCATGATTCAACATTTTCCAACCAGGTATTATTTCATTTCAAGTAAAGTTTTACTCCACTTTTATTCATTTTTAACCATTTAGACCCGTTTGGTCCCCATTATTTGGTATTATAATTTTTGAAATAATATATATATTATTTTGGGAATTGGTGGTTGAAAAAGAAGGGAAGGTATCGATTTACATATAATATTATTTTTGAAGAGTGTGTGGTTAAAAAGAAGTGAGAAAAAAATATTATAATTTTAATGCTGCCAAACGTCGCGGCAACAATCACACTGCTCTGCGAGGGAAATTTACAAAAATGACCAATTTCATGCTTGTCAATTGAAAAGTTCCAATTTTGATGACTCTTGCAAAAATGGCCAAATTTGGTATCAAATTGTCTATTATACCCTCAATGAAAAATGAAGCAATATTTTTTTTCAACTTGTCACGTATCTTGAGAAGAACATGTAACTTCCATGCGAAGCTACATTAATGCTGACTAATACCTAATAGATTCATTTGCTTTTATTAGCCATTAGATTTTGATCAAGAATTTTGGAAAAAAATAAAGAAGAGGAAGTAGAAATGTCATCAACACTAAAAACAATTATATGCTTCCAATTCATAAGAAAATTATATAATTTCATTTTGAAAAATTTAATCTAATTCAAATTTGCAGTTGATTAGGCTTTCTACAATTCTCGGTACAATATAATTTTTCTTTGAAATCTTGTTTTTATTGATAAGTTGTGTTTGGTCGCTATTATTCTTGGCATTTCATAACGTTCTCGACATTTTAAAAGTTGTTATTGACATTTGGACCGTGTTTATCTTGACATTTCATTTGTTTAGAAAGGGGATTTCGTTCTAAACATGAGAATTCTCTCCATTTCATAATGTTCTTGACATTTTATAAATAATTTATTTATCCACTTTTAGGAAGAAGTGAATATTTAATGTAGATTGATATGATACTTTTAAAAAATAAATAGTATAAGTTATGTGTCAAGTTATTATTTGTCAATACAATTTTTAATTATATAAATAATTGTCTTCATTGTAGAATTTAAAATTATTAACGAGGGCATTTTTTGTAATTTACTATGTAAAAGTGGACATTTTTCGTAATTTACTATAAAATATATTTATGGTTGGTGGGATCTAGAGTTAATTCCCTAAATAGTTATTGAACTTTGTCAAAAGTTTTTAAGAGGTCACCGAATTTCAAAACTTCACTAACCTTTGCCAAAATTTCTCGTGAGGTCATCAAACTTTGCGAATTGAAACCCCATACATCAATGGGTCAGTGACCCCTAGGAACTTTTTGTAAAGTTGAGTGACTATTTAGGGAAGTTTTGGCAAAGTTCAGTGACCATTTAGGGAAATTTTGAAATTCAGTGACTCCCTAAGAACTTTTTGCAAAGTTCAGTAACTATTTAGCGAAATTTTGAAATTTGGTGACCTCTTGAAAACTTTTAGCAAAGTTCAATGACTATTTAGGGAATTAACCCGTGGGATCTAAGATACCGAATGCAATCCTTTAAGATTATTTAAAATCATTGCAAATAATAAAATCTCAATAATCAGATTGACAGTTCCATGGCTTGGAATGATGTGGCAATGATGGGGAGATCCTCTTTCCCACCATCTAAACAATTCCTTTACACCTGCAACAATCATCAATCAAAGAAATTCCAAAAGATGGGTTATCCAATGAGCCTTTAGATCAAGTCCTCGTATAAATAAAGATTTGAGGTGTGGCAGCGTCACAAAGCAAACATCCCACCTCAGAAAGCATGGATTACACATCTGAATACAATAGTGAATCGACAAAACTTCAGACTACCCACCCACCCCACCCCCTCTACCTGGGGACATATCATGATACTAAAACCCCACATCTTTTGATGACACAGAATGACTCATGCAGCTAAAAGTCAAGATCCAACTACTTTTTTCCCTCTATATAAAGGGTGAAGAAGCATTGTTTTATCACAGAAAGCTTCTTGCATCTGACAGATTTTTATATTTTAGTCTTTGAACATTCTGAAGTATTCATTTCATTGCTTACAACCAAAGAAAGAAGGAACAGATGGAACTACGAGGCAAAAAATCGACATTTATGAAGAAATTACACCCAAAATATGCTATTGGAATTCCAACCAACTCAGGAGTTTATTCCATGGACAGACCTCCAAAAGGACTTTTACTTGATCCGGCTACCCAATACAGTGTTACACCTTCTCCTTGCCACGAATATTTCAAAATCAGAAAGAGTAAGCGTATTTTCTATCTTTGCAACGCACCAAGAATTCCAAGTTTTAATAATCACGACCTCACTGGATTTTCTTGGAAATGCAGGCAGAGCAAATTCAGTAATCCTTAATTTTGCTCAAGGAATCCGAGAGCATGGTAAAGTCTTAACCTGGCTTATTTGTATAGAAGTTGTTATTAAACAAATGAAGCATGTTCGCCATGCTTGAATAAACAGAGCTGGACAAAATTAAGGACGAGATTTGTTAGTTACCATCGATAGTCCTGGTGAATCCAGCTTATCAAACATGCCATCAATGTTTTTCTTGAAACAAAATTTCAAGCATACAAGCAGTGAACAGTGGGATGATCTCTTATGCCTAATGTTTTACTTTATTTATATCCCTGCAGTGAAATTAGGACCCAAATTAACAGAAACTTTGAAAGGGAAGTTGAGGCTAGGGGCAAGAATCCTTCAAGTAGGCGGCCTGGAAAAAGTTTTCAAGCGGAACTTCAGTGTTAGCAATGGTGAAAAGCTTTTAAAGGCTTCTCAATGCTACTTATCGACCACAGCTGGGCCGATCGCAGGCCTCCTGTTTATTTCCACTGATAAAGTTGCCTTCTGCAGTGAGAGATCAATTAAACTCTCTTCTCCAACTGGAAAACAGCTTAAAACACATTACAAGGTAAAAATAAGACTATTTCAATTGTTTTGAATCATAAATTTATATCCCATCTGCTCTTAAAAATGAAAATTTAACTGTTCTCTAAACCTTGCAGGTCACGATCCCACTAGCGAAAATAAAGAGAACCAATGAAAGCGAAAATGCAGAAAAACCAAGGCAAAAGTACGTGCAGATAGTTACAGAGGATAAGTTCGAGTTCTGGTTCATGGGTTTTCTAAATCATCGAAAGGCTTTCAAGAATCTGCAGCAGGCAACCTCTCAAACTCCATCAATAGCAGCTATTGATGCATGGATGATCTCCCCATAGAAACTAGACACTCTCAACACATAATCTGTACAATTTTGTAACTATGAACTGTGCGAGGATAAATTAGAACTATTGTACTACTGATTGTAAATACTTTGGAAGTACAATATTACTCGATTTAACAACTTTTTACCTGATCGAGAAGTAAAACTACACGTTAAATACATTTCAATTACGTTTGACACAAGTTACTATTAATCTATTACATGAATTATAAATTTATAATTTATAATATTTTGCTAGAAATGTAGATTTTGTCTAGAATTAAAATATGTCTTAATACCAAGATATTAATTATCTCTAGTGTCCAACACTATCGCTAAGAGATGTAGATGTTAACATTGACTTATTTCGATATAATCAGTGTACAAGAAGAAGGGCTATCAAACTCTCAAATTCCACTGCCAAGGAGTTATTCGCTATTAAGATTTGGAATTACATTGGAAAAGGACAGTCTTATTGAGAATAGTAGATCAAACTCTTATATGTTGATATATATTTTGGTAATTAGCCGATGGAAAATTTATCTCTTAACATTCCGTATTTGGGATGAATAACTATGACGGTTGTGTATGATTACACCGAGGGTTGCCTTACCATGGGTATCAGTTTTCTATTTGGATGGAGCTTCCAAAGAGAGCTCTGCACTCTACTTAGTCCCTGTTTGGCACCTATTATTTGAAATTTTAATGGTTTGAATAGTGTTTTTTTGAAAAAATGTGTGGTTAAAAAGAAAGAAAAAGTTTTGGGATTACGTATAATATTGATAAAAAGAGAGAGAGAAAAATGAATTACAATTTTAATGAGAGCCAAACAGGAACTTAAATGTAAGCCAGGTACTATAATTGGAAGAGACGTGAAATCTTTCATTGAATGAATAGTGGAATACTTTGAGTAGAATGGTGAATGCACCATTGTATTTTTCTAAATTTAATACACAAATAGTTAATAACATCTGATATTTAATAAAATTTTATGAAACCAATCGCGTTCTATAGACATAATTAAATATATTTTCCTATATAATAATTAATGCAATTAAAAAAAAAAAAAAGAATCGCATTTATTTGAGAATCATCAATCTAAATTAGCATGTTTCTTCTCAATTATCATGATCTCGAACTGAATACCTCAAATTACCTTATTAGCTACAATATGGGTGGGATTTGAAAGTTTTTTTTTTTTTTTTTTAGAAAAAAAAGAAATAAATATAATATTAAATTAGCATGACGTAGACTTTCTTACTACCTAGAAGTATGTAGTGGCGTTAGCAAATATATATGAAATAATTTTTTAAGTAGATATTCTAAAAAATTAATAATATCTGCTAATAATTAAAATAACTTTGCCACTAATCATATTAATTTAGAGAAGTCAAACTATAACTATTCTTAGACATGACTGAAGTCCTTTTTCATATTTTTGAAGCTCTTGGTTAAGAAAAAGTTGTCATGTCTTCATTTATACGTGTAACTAAATATTTTCCTTATGTGTATAATACACTTTGCATTGTGACTTTCCTCGTGCCCATTTTACGAGTTGAGTATCTTGTGTTACGTTAAACTTTTACATTAACGTGGTTTCCTACTTTGTTATGATGCTTGTTCCAATATTTGATGTGAGCTTTAACCTATAGTGTAAGACCTCTTAGCTTGATGTAAGGTCATCTAGATTGACAATGCTTCTTATTGAATATAAACTCACACAATTTGTTTCAAGTTCATTGATTTGGAGCTTTTTTCCTAGACATAATTCATCAAATGACCGAGCTACATTGACATTTTCATGCGACGTAAAAGTTTATGTCTACATCATATCGAGGGTAACTATTTTAAATAATTTTGGTTGTTAAAAATGGAGTACTTTAAAATTATAAAAAAAAAAAAAAACCATTGTAATTACTAACATCTAGTAAACTTATTCTATTTGATAAAATATAATGTTATTCAGAGTGATGACTACCGGTAGTCTTACTACATGGCATATATGTTATAATTTTTTATTTGACGTATTAATATAATAGTTTTTTTTTATTATTTCATGCATCAAATAACAAACTGTCACATGTATGTTATGTAAGTTACTATGAATAACATTACTCTTTAATAAAGGTTGCATGGAGTGATGTGGCAATGATACAGAGAGACTCACCTGTCTCCCCACTACAAAAAACATGTCTTTGCACGTGCAACAATAATCAAGTAAAGCAAAGATTTGAAGAAGAATGTTATTTAGATATGCCTTAAAACCACAAACTACTCCTATTCACAAAGCAAATTCCACCTCAGAAAGTATTCTGTACACATCTGCATATGATAAAGAAACCCATATCATGTGTTAGGATAGGATTCAATAACTAAACTGCTGACAAAAGCACATACCAAATCTCTTTGGTGCTACAAAGATGACTCATGCAGCTAAAAGTTAAGATCCAACTACTACTTTTTTCCCCAATATAAAGGATGAAGAAGCATGGTTGGATCCACAGAGCTTCTTGTATCTGACTTTATCTTTTAGTTTCTTTGAACTTTTTGAAGCAGTAATTTCATTACTTACAAGCAAAGCAAGGAGGCACAAATGGAACTACAATGCAGAAAATCGACATTTGTGAATAAGTTAGATAAGAAATATGCTATAGGAATTCCAATAAACTCCATGGACAGATCTCCAAGAGGACTTTTAACCGATCCAGCTAGCCAATTTAGTGTTATGCCTTCTCCTTCCACTCAGTATTTCAATATCGGACACAGTAAGTTTTTTTTTTTTTTTTTCAGCCATCATGAGCTCAATAAGAATTCCCAGTTTCACTAATCATAATACTAAATTCTGGGTTTTGTTGGAAATGCAGGTAAAGCAGATTTAGCAATCCTTAGGATGAAGAAAGTTGGAGAATGGATGGATAATTTTACACAAGGAATCCGAGAGCACGGTAAAGCCTTAACCTTGCTTATTTCATTTATAGTATATAATAAAGATTCTTGTTTTAAGGCTAATGTTCTGCTTTATTTTTTTCCCTGCAGTGAAACTAGGACCCAAATTTACAGAAACTGTAAAAGGGAAGTTGAGGCTCGGGGCAAGAATCCTTCATGTAGGTGGAGTGGAAAAAGTTTTCAAGAAGATCTTCGATGTTTCCCATGGTGAAAAGCTTTTAAAGGCTTCTCAATGCTATTTATCGACAACAACTGGGCCGATAGCAGGCCTACTGTTCATTTCCACTGATAAAATTGCCTTCTGCAGTGAGAGATCAATTAAACTCTCTTCTCCATCAGGAAAACTGCTTAAAATACATTACAAGGTACATATCTGCCTCTATTCTCATGTCCTGAATTTCAATTTTATCCCCCATCTTCTCTTAGAAAATGAAAATTTAACTGGTTTCGAAACCTTGCAGGTCGTAATCCCTCTAGGTAAAATAAAGAGGGCTGATGAAAGTGAAAATGCTAAAAATCCTAAGCAAAAGTATGTGCAAATAGTTACCGAGGACAATTTCGAGTTCTGGTTCCTGGGATTTCTAAATCATCAAAAAGCTTTCAAGTATTTGCAGCAGGCAACCTCTCAAGCTCCATCAGTAGGAGATATAAATGCAGGGATGATCTCTCCATAGAAGCTGTTGGGTTTCGAACCCTGTACTGATGATATAATTTGGGCTGCTTCCAACATTTTAAGGGAAGTCGTGTTTCTTTGGATTGACACTTTTATTATTGTGACATTGGCTGGATTGCTGACACGTGGCTTTATCCTTACCGTTGGCTGAACGTTCTAGACCTTTCTGGCTATTAACACGACTGTGGCTCTTGGGCTGATTCATTCGATTCACTCTAAGGCTCTGGCTTTTGGTTTTATCTCTGGTCGACTCTCTCTGTTAGAGAAATATCTCATTTTCTAGGGTTTTGGTTCTTTGTGAGTGTTGATCCTGTAAATAAGTAACATCTCAAGATTTACTTCTATCGTAGTGAAGTGTTGTTAGATTGAGAGTGGGGTGATCCAAATCTTTGTGATTCTGGCTGTTGTTTGAGAGATCTGGCAGATCTTTGTGATCTTCCTGTTATTGTGCCTTGATACTGTGGTCGTTTCTTCAGTCTATGTAAAGATAAGTCTCTGTGACTTACTGCTGTAATCTTGAACTGATTGTATCTGCTTTGTGCCATTTTTGGCTATTAGTGCAACCGAGCGATGTCCATATTATTTGGATGCTCAACGGGGGATGTAGGCGTTAGATCTGATCGCCGAACCTCCGGGGCTTAGGCCAAAACATATCTTGTGTTCTATTTTTGATTTCTGCTTTATCATTTATATTTTGGTATTGATTGGTGGAATCTTGTGTTTAATATCGTGTATTACTGGGCCTTTCAGTGGTATCAGAGCACTGGTGAGGACACGATACCTGGATCTTCACAGAAAGAGTGAGAACACGATACCTGGATCTGTGAGAAAAGGGGCACGATCTATTGTAGATCTAAAATTTTTGGACTGCTGAAAAGCACATTAAAATTCTTCGAGTTTTTGCTAACTCGCTGGGTGAGATCTATACCTTTCTTTTATACTGTACAAGTTTAAATTAGAATTAGGGTTTCTTGATCATACCCTTGATTCACCAAGCACCATCGAAACCCCCTTGAGACTAATCTTTGTCCAATAGCCCCTGTGAGGCTCCTGGAATCTGAGATAAATCAAGTACGGGTGTGTTTGGGTAGAATCTTGCTGGAGTGATCTTTTTGAAACATAGTCTATGATCTCTATTGTGCTTATATTGTGCTCATCCTGCATGTCTGTAATATCTCTATGATCATAAACTTGGAATCTTGTATTACTAAGTATGCTACTGTGATTTCTTGAACTGACTGAATTTGATCTAAGTCTTTGAGAGTCTGTGCCTCTACTCTGTGATCATACTTGTGCCATTATGGCTTCTGCAAAATTTGAAGTGCCTCAATTTGATGGTAAATGTGACTTTAATATGTGGAGTCAAAAGATGAAAGCTATTTTGATGCAAATGAGAGTTGTTAGGGCTCTTGACAATAGTTGGCCTGCTGATTTACCATCTGCTAAGAAAACTGAACTTGAAGAGGTTGCATGGAGTACTATCTTCTTGTACTTGTCTGACAATGTTGTGAGAGAAATTGGTGAAACCAAAACTGCCTCTGAATTATGGACTGCTCTTCAAACTAAATATGTGACTAAGACAATGCCAAATAAATGTTTTCTATTAAAACAATTCTTTTATTTTAAAATGGACCATGTTGTTGACTTGGATGAAAACTTGAATAGATTTACAAAATTGATCACTGACTTAACCAACTGTGATGAAAAACTTTCAAAAGATTAGTTGGCTGTAGTCCTGTTGAATTCCATTAGTGACAAGTACAGAGACATCAAGGTTGCTCTTGAATATGGCAGATCTTCTATTACTACTGAAGATATAATTGTTGCTTTAAGAAACAAAGCACTTGAAATTAAGTCTGAGTCTAAGATCCACAATGGTGACAACCTACTTGCAAAAGGAAAAGGTTTTAGTAAACCAAATTATTTCTCTAAGTCACAAACTGAAAATAGGAATAAGTGGAATGACAAAAATAAATTCAAGAATAGAGCTAAAGGTAAGAAATGTTATCACTGTGGAAAATTGGGCCATTTTATAAAAGATTGTTACAAGAAAAAAAATGAAGCAAAAGATAAAGGCTTCAATGATGGTAACTCTGCCCTAGTCTGTAACAAAAATGATTTTGAAGATGGCCTTGTTCTTGTTAATAATGAAAAGAAATTGAGTGAAGAGTGGATCTTGGACTCTAGCTGCTCTTTCCACATGTGTCCCAATAAAAACTACTTCCTTGATTTTGAGCACACCTCAGGGGGGCAGGTTATAATGGGAAACAACATGACCTGTAAAGTAAAAGGGATGGGAACATTTAAGTTGCTTCTTGAAAATGGTAAAGTACTTTTCTTAAAAGAAACCAGATATGTACCTGAGCTAGAGAGGAACATGGTGTCTCTGGGAATGTTGGATGACATGGAATTTAACATTAAATTGGGTCAAGGATATATCAAAATTCTGAAGGGTGATGATTTAATCATTAGCACCCCTAAGAGACATGGTCTCTATTTCCTAAATGCAAAACCTTTACTTGGCTTAACTGCTACTGCACTGTCTGACAACTTTACTTTAGCAAAACTATGGCATAAAAGACTTGGCCACATTGGCAATAAAAGTTTGAAATCCTTACAAAACAAAGGAGTTTTTGGAAAACAAAATCTTGGTGATCTTGGTTTATGTGAACAGTGTGTTATTGGTAATCAAGTTAAATCTCCTTTCTTACCTGGAACTCATAAAACAAAACAAATACTTGAATACCTACATGCTGATTTGTGGGGCCCTGCCTCTGTTTCTACCTTGACTGGCTTCAAATATTATCTGTTGATCATTGATGATTTCTCTAGAAAAATCTGGGTTTTCTTACTTAAAACAAAAGATGAAACTTTTTCTGTTTTCAAAGATTGGAAAACACAAATAGAAAACCAAACTGATCATAAGGTAAAGACTCTAAGGACAGATAATGGTATGAAATTTTGCAATCATGAGTTTGAAAATTTCTGTAAAGAAAATGGCATTTTAAGGCATAAAACTGTTGTTTACACACCTCAGCAAAATGGCATGGCTGAAAGGATGAACAGAACTTTATTGAATAAAGTAAGATGTATGCTTTTAAGTTCTGGTATGCCTAAACTGTTCTGGGGTGAGGCTGTAAAAACTGCTGCATATCTTGTGAATAGGACTCCCACTAGTGCTTTAAATTTTAATGTGCCTGAAACTGTCTGGTCTAAAACTCCTGTCAACTATTCTCACCTGAAAATTTTTGGTTGTGCTGCATATGCTCATCAAAGTGTTGGAAAATTAGAACCTAGATCACTTAAATGTGTTTTCTTGGGATATGGTGAAAATGTTAAGGGTTATAGACTCTGGGTCAGGTGTGAAAGAGGTTACAGGGTGATCATCAAGAGAGATGTTATTTTTAATGAGTCTATTATGTCATGCTTGGAAGGTAAAGAAAATAAATTGAATGAAAATGATGTTCAAATTGAGGTGGAGTCTTCTTTGACCACAAATAACACACCTGCACCACCTGAACATGCTGTGAATGGTTCTGATCTTGATGATAATTATATGCCTGTTGAAATTGACAACATGTCTGAACCTGAAGAACAAAATACTTTGCTTGATCCACACCTTGATGAATACCAACTTACAAGAGATAGAGAAAGAAGACAAATTAGACCTCCTGTAAGGTTTAACAATGATGACTTTGTGTCTTCATTTACTTATCAAGATAAAACTGAAAATGAACCTGACTCCTATGATGATGCCATAAACTGTAAAGATCACATGTTTTGGAAAGATGCCATGAATGATGAGATGAACTCACTTCTGAAAAATAAAACCTGGGAACTGGTTAGGAGACCTAAAGACCAAAAACTAATTGATTGCAAGTGGATCTCTAAGATAAAAGAAGGTGAAGGGGGGAATAAAAATATTAGGTATAAGGCTAGATTAGTAGCTAAAGGCTTCACTCAAAAGGAGGGGATTGACTATACTGAAATATTTTCTCCTGTTGTTAAATATACCACCATTAGATGTATACTTGCTCTTGTTGTCCAATTCAAATGGGAACTTGATCAATTAGATGTTAAAACTGCTTTTCTCTATGGTGACTTAGATGAAACTATATAGATGGTAATCCTGAAAATGTTGTCTGGCTGCTAAAGAAATCTCTCTATGGGCTTAAACAAGCCCCAAGGCAGTGGTACAAAAGGTTTGACACCTTTGTTTTGAAACATGGCTTTCAAAGAAGCAACTATGATGTATGTTTGTACTATAGAGGTAATGGAGGTAAAAACTCTTTGTACTTGGTACTTTATGTGGATGACATGCTACTGGCTAGTTGCAATAAATCTGAAATTGATGATATCAAATGTATGTTGAAATCTGAATTTGATATGAAAGATTTGGGTCCTGCAAAAAGGATCCTTGGCATGCAAATTTTGAGAAATAGAGATAAGGACTTGTTATTCTTGCATCAACATGATTATGTGATAAAACTATTGAAAAAGTTTAACATGTTTGACTGCAAACCTGTTACACTGCCACTTTCAAATCACTTTAAACTGTCAGCTGAACTCTGTCCTAAAACTGATGAAGAATTTGATAGAATGTCAAAAATTCCTTATGCAAATGTCATAGGTTATGTGATGTATCTTATGGTAAGTACCAGACCTAATTTAGCACATAGCATTAGTGTTCTCAGTAGATTTATGGGCAATCCTGGTGAAGAACACTGGCATGCATTAAAATGGATTTTAAGATACCTCAAAGGAACTCCAAATTTAGGACTTATGTTTAAGATGAATAAAATGGGAATCATGTTAAAGGGATTCTCTGACTCTGATTTTGCTGGGGATAGGGATAACAGGAAGTCTACTTCAGCTTACTATTTTACTTTGTGTGATACTGCTATAAGCTGGAAATCCCAATTGCAAAAAATTGTTGCTTTATCCTCTACTGAGGCAGAATACATAGCTGCTTCAGATGCTGTTAAAGAGGGAATATGGCTGAGTAGACTGTTAAGTGAACTTGGCTTTGTTGATGAAAATGTTACCCTTTATTCTGATAATCAAAGTGCCATACACTTGAGCAAAAATCTTATGTTTCACGATAGAACTAAGCATATAGACATTAAATACCACTTTATTAGAGATGTTATATCAAAAGGGATTATGAAAATTGGCAAGG
This sequence comes from Fraxinus excelsior, assembly GCA_019097785.1. Classification (NCBI taxonomy): domain Eukaryota; kingdom Viridiplantae; phylum Streptophyta; class Magnoliopsida; order Lamiales; family Oleaceae; genus Fraxinus; species Fraxinus excelsior. Next base: position 20,441,019 of record CM032632.1, read on the forward strand.
TACCTACACAGTCTAATCCTTCTGATATGGGAACTAAGATAATACCTTTAAATAAGTTTCTGAACTGTTTGAAGTTACTGTCTATTAATGCTATGTAATGTTCACGGGTACTTTGGAGCAAATGAAGAATATCTTGAGATGTTACTCCTGGCTGCACTTAGCTAAAATGGTTGAAAGCAAGGTGGAGATTGTTGGGTTTCGAACCCTGCACTGATGATATAATTTGGGTTGCTTCCAACATTTTAAGGGAAGTCGTGTTTCTTTGGATTGACACTTTTATTATTGTGACATTGGCTGGATTGCTGACACGTGGCTTTATCCTTACCGTTGGCTGAACGTTCTAGACCTTTCTGGCTATTAACACGATTGTGGCTCTTGGGCTGATTCATTCGATTCACTCTAAGGCTCTGGCTTTTGGTTTTATCTCTGGTCGACTCTCTCTGTTAGAGAAATATCTCATTTTCTAGGGTTTTGGTTCTTTGTGAGTGTTGATCCTGTAAATGAGTAACATCTCTAGATTTACTTCTATCGTAGTGAAGTGTTGTTAGATTGAGAGTGGGGTGATCCAAATCTTTGTGATTCTGGCTGTTGTTTGAGAGATCTGGCAGATCTTTGTGATCTTCCTGTTATTGTGCCTTGATACTGTGGTCGTTTCTTCAGTCTATGTAAAGATAAGTCTCTGTGACTTACTGCTGTAATCTTGAACTGATTGTATCTGCTTTGTGCCATTTTTGGCTATTAGTGCAACCGAGCGATGTCCATATTATTTGGATGCTCAACGGGGGATGTAGGCGTTAGATCTGGTCGCCGAACCTCCGGGGCTTAGGCCAAAACATATCTTGTGTTCTATTTTTGATTTCTGCTTTATCATTTATATTTTGGTATTGATTGGTGGAATCTTGTGTTTAATATCGTGTATTACTGGGCCTTTCAGAAGCTACATGTACAATCACAAAAACCTGGAAAATTTTGTAACTATAAACTGTTTGTATATGCCACGGCATAGCCTAATTATGAGCATATGTAAATTTAACTAAACATGCGAAGATAGAAAGACAGTTTTGGAACGATGGATTCTGTATTGGATTGGCTCCATCTTTTCAGCTGCAATACATTTTAAATATAATACATTTTCCTAACTATTTCTCTTAAACAGTGTTGGGTTTTGATACCCATGAGTCCCAGGCAATGATATGAATGTTGGATTTAATTGTTACCAACAACCAAGTCCAAAGGTTTAACCCGAAAACAACATGTGCTGTTGGAAGTAACTTAAACAATTAATGTTGCTCATGACCCATATATATTACCTCTTGGATGACTTTGAATCTTGGCTCATTTAAACTCTTTTATTGGTCCAACTAAAGTCTAACCTAACCTATATATATGGTGTCTTTGCACTAGCTGCTTTGTGTGTGATTTGTGTTAGAAGGAGAAAAAACGTGGCTGCCCTCTTAGTGTGAAAGTCGGCTGCCTTTGAGAGAAGAAAAAGCCGGTGACTTCCCTTAGTATTTTGGTCTCCCTTTGTGTCTTTTTTCTGTTGTTTTTCCATTGCCTTTGTGGCCCACAAATCATAACCATTATCTTGTCCTTTGTGGGTGAGATTGATAAGCAACCGAAGTGAATATATTGGTTGTGGATTGGAGCCATTTGGATTGGTTGTTTGGTAGAGAAAGGTAACGTGAAACTTAACCCTGAAAACACCATTTTGACGACACTTGGAGCAAGCTTCCGTGACACACTCAAATGGCGTGTCCACCAACAAATCCAAAATTATGTACAATTGAATATAGAAACAGAAGTTAAATAAATATGGATGTGTCTGGCAGTAGCTATTGAAACTACTAGTAAAATTTCTCAAATGGAACAAGTCATAGATCAAATTGTTACATAAATTACGAATAACTACTCTAAGACTCATAAATGACTCCATGGATGTATTTCATTTTTTTAGTTTCCCAATTGTGCTTATTTCTGCTATCATTATTTAAGCATGTAATCTTAGTTCACTTGTTATTGAACTGTTTGTTACAGTCTTATTATTAACAATAACATTTTTTAATTTTCTTTCCACGACAATAATTTTTATTTTTTATTTCCTGTGTTTTGCCAAGTCAATTTATTATATATTTGTATTGTATTTTTTTATGTATATATTTTTTGATAATATGCTTACATGATATTATTTTATTTTACCGAATAATAAAAAAATACATTGCATAAAGTGTCATAAAATAATTTCTAAAAATTTCAAACGAAACATACTTTTCATTTTTCTATTTTGAGTTAGTAAATATTTTATTAATTAAAATAATTAAATTGCTTAGGGATTTATCCTTAAAAACACAATTACATCTCCTCGAAATAAATTTTTTTACTCATGAATAACATCTATCTTTAAACATGTTTAAGATATATTGAATAATGTTATATCACACTATTATATAGACCGTTGATCATCAAATGATGAATAATATTACTCTAAGGCCTCGTTTGATAGCCGTGATTTTTCATGGATTTTCCAACTTTTGCACATATTAGATAGCAAAAAATTTCCCGAATTTTTTTTCACATTTCCACATTTTCCAGCTTTTGGAGGAAAATATTTTCTTGTTGTTTTGGTTGGAATTAATTTTCTAGGTTCTTAGGCCTTTTTTTTTTTTTTTAACAATTGGAAAAAATCTATCAATAATGGTAAAAAAAAATCACTTCAATGGACAATTTCCATACAAAACAAAGTCAAACAAATGGTATTCGGTATGATAAATTTTTTTTTTTTTAAATTTTTGGGTAATTGGAACAAATTTTAGACTCAATGGTAGAAAAAATTATCACTTTCATGGATAATTTTCATAAAAAACGAAGTCAAATGGAACCAAACTTTCAACATTTTTAGGTGAAAAATTATACCAATCAAATACAGTTAATTACAATTCTCAGTAAATCAATTTCTAGGTAATTCAATTCTCTATAAAACATTTTTTTTCCACCCATTTTTCATCTTTGCAATCAAACGGACCCTAAAATTTTTTGTCAAAGATTAAATTACTCTTAAATCTTCCTTACAAAAAAGGAAAAATAAAATACTTTAACCTTATTCAAGCACGCTGGATATGACTTACCCAACTGTCCCCGGGCACCAAATTTCTGTACAAGGGGCTTTGCCCTCTTTATTTACGACTTTTGAAGTACAATTTTTTATTCTAATCTAACATAGATAATATTAAATTTGTTCCCGCTAACTTTGACACCCAAAACAGTTGAAAAAATTGAATGAGGCTGGCAAGTCCAACATAGAATTGACTACTTGGCATGTGTGAAACCTTGAAATTCACCAACCCTACTGGCTAATGTTCATCCTCATTAATATAAATAACTAGAAAGTCAGGAATTATTTCATAGTGATGATATCCTATTCACGGTAGACAAGAGATCAACTGTTCTCGTGTCCATTATAGACAGAAGATCAAACCCGTTATTTCATACCTAACGAGAAAAATGTACAGTTATCATAAATTGAATGCTCAGCTACCAAGTTTAGTTTCATAATTTAACAGTTCCTTTATAATTCATAATAATTCTTTACTTGGGGTCAAGAGTAGTTATGAGCCTTATATTTGTTCTTGAACTTTTTGAAAGAAGTAAATTTTGTTCGAAGAGTATTTTATTACGTTGGCTAAAACTTATTTATTTCTATTCATTTTTATTGTAGCAAGATAGATTTCGCCGAGATTGAGAACATACCAACTGACAGTTTTAGCACAATTTTTGCTTTTTTCATGATGAGTGGCACGTTGATAGGGCTTCTGCTTCTTGTAGAATAATTTAATGAGAAAATTATTTTGGGATTGTTTCATCTAAAAGTTCTTTTAGTCGAACAAAATATTTCAAAAAAAATTATCAATTACAAAAGCCTTGCAAAATGGGCACAAACTATCCAAAACTCTTATAAACCATGCAAAGCAAAGCACCTTTCAAAAAATTACCCTAATATGTTCAAGAACAGTATCTTAGTCTCTGTTTGATTCTCTTTACTTTACTTTACTTTACTTTAATTTATCTTTTATGCTCATTTTCAATCACACATTCACGCAATAAAAATATTTTACATATAAATTTAAAAAAAATTTCCTACTTTTTAATCACACATTCTTCAAAAAATACTATTCAAAACTATGTTTTTAAAATTTTAAGGCCACCAAACGAGGTCTTAGTCTTAAGAACCTTTTTTTTTTATTATTTTCCAAGATATTGCCAAATATGCCCTAATTCTAGAATTGAAATTTCTTTTACCTATTTGTCCAAGGTAATCTATGATTAATAAATTGACTCCAACTTTCAAATAATTATAAATGGGTGCTCGTTCTTTCATTCTAGCTAGAGGTGAACTCAACTCAACATGATCAACGAAACGACAGAATAGAGTTTAACGGTTCAAAACTCAATCCAAATTCCAAACCAACCCGAGCAGAGTTCAATGGTAATTTACCTCTGAATTCTTTTTTTACAACTCAAGCCTAAAATAACTTGACTATTTTGGGTCAATTCACGATCTTTATGTCGTTTCCTAATTCTAGCTACATTTTCTTAATTACAGAACATTTCAAAGTTTTGTTAAATTGTCGTGAGGTTTTCTAAATAAAATTTTACTTTAGATTTTCAAAAACCTGTCTCAAATTCAAAAGTAAAATCCAGCTTCATAAATTTGAACATCTGAAGACCACGTTACAATTTAATAGAGATTTAAACATTTTTGTCATTGGGAATTTCTAACTGCATAGGTATAGCTATATTTTTTTTAAAAAAAAGGACCAACTTGTTCCTTTTCTAAATGTTAGATACGAACCATGCAATTTTCGTCTCTCTTAACGGCCATAAGAAATTTGATTAAATTGAATTTGCTTCCCCATTACTGGCAGCTGTCAAAATAAATGGCTTAATTTATTGCATATCTGCTCTCTCTCTCTCTCTCTAGAATTCTCATGTCTATGCAGAGAAAAATCTTCAGCAGCCTCAATTGGACCAACGGAGAGAGGTTTCTCGAGTCAAAAGCTTCATCAATTTTCTAACCTGTACATTTTCCTTTTCCCGTATAAGCATACCCAGTATTCTGACTAATATTTTTCTTCCAGTTCTGTTGTTGCACGTTCTTAAGCAAAAATGGGAAATAGAAAATTTTGATTTCAGTGTGGTTTATAGTGTTTTTCTTCTTCTTTTTGTTTTTCAAGAGATGGGTATGTTAGAGTTCTATTTAATCGTGATCTTTGTTGGATTTTCTTTGCAAGCTGTGGTTCTAAACTCGCAGAACTTGACTTGCAACCCAAATGATTTGAAAGCATTGGAGGGTTTCTTCAGTAGGCTGGAGTCAGGTATTGAAGGATGGGACTTCAATTCATCTTCATCTAGTTGCTGTAATTGGGTAGGAATCAGTTGCCATTCTTCTTCATCTCTTGGTGTGAATGATTCCTTCGATTCTGGTAGGGTTGTTAAATTGGAGCTTGGCAGAAAAAAGCTTGTTGGAAGCATCCATGAATCTTTAGGCAATTTGGAGCAACTGAAAACCCTCAATCTCTCCCACAATTTCCTCAAAGGGTTCATTCCTCTTTCACTGTTACATTTGCCAAAGTTAGAAATCTTGGACTTGGCCTACAATGAAATCGATGGCTTATTTCCAAATAGCATAAACCTGCCTTCACTCAGAGTTCTAAACATTTCTGAGAATGTGATTCAGGGTCCAGTTCCTGTGGGCATCTGTAGCAACTCAACCCGGATTTCGGTTTTGAATTTGGGATTCAATAAATTGAGTGGGAATCTGCCTCCTGGAATAGGGAATTGTACTTCATTGGAGGATCTCTGCCTTAGTTCCAATTTTCTCTCTGGTGGTTTACCTGAAAATCTGTTTCGGCTGCCAATATTAGCTAATTTGGCTCTTCAGGAGAATCGATTTTCTGGACAGCTGAGTGACCTTATTGGTAAACTCTCTAATCTTGTTCGCGTGGATATATCTTTAAATGAGTTTTCAGGAAATTTGCCAGACGTTTTTCATAGATTTGGAAAGTTGAAATATTTTTCAGTTGAGTCCAATGGTTTCACTGGTAAAATACCACAAACATTGGCGAATTCACCTACTATCGTGTCACTTAGTTTGAGAAATAATTCCTTGAGTGATATAATTGTTCTTAATTGTTCGGCAATGACTAGTCTTGTTTCGCTTGATTTGGCTACCAATCGATTCCATGGGAAGATTCCTGATAACTTACCTTCCTGTCCACAACTAAAGACTATAAATTTTGCAAAGATCAACTTCACTGGACAAATCCCAGAAAGCTTCAAGAATTTTCAGAGTCTTTCTTACCTTTCCCTCTCAAACTCCAGTATTTCCAACCTTACAGCGGCCCTTGAAATTTTACAGCATTGTAGAAACTTGACCACTCTGGTTCTTACTTTGAATTTTCGAGATGAACCAATGCCAACTTTTTCTAGTCTACAATTTACTGGGCTCAAGGCTCTTGTTATTGCCAACTGCAGACTCACGGGTATAATTCCTCAGTGGTTGAGTGGGTGTTCAAAATTGCGACTGCTGGATTTGTCCTGGAACCGTTTGGAGGGTACAATTCCACCTTGGTTCAGCAATTTCCAATTTATGTTCTACTTAGATTTATCGAACAACTCTTTTACGGGGGAGATTCCAAAAGAACTTACTAGACTACAGAGCCTCATCTCTGGCAATGTCTCATCGAAGGATCCATCCCTGGATTTCCCATTTTTCCTGAAAAAGAATGTCAGCCATGAAGGTTTACCGTATAAACAAATTTTAAGCTTTCCTCCTACTTTGGAACTTGGTAATAACATTTTCACTGGACCAATTTGGACAGAGTTTGGCAATCTGAAAGGATTACATATTTTGGATCTAAAATGCAACAATTTGTCGGGATCCATCCCCAGTGAACTTTCCCGTATGACAAGCTTAGAAACTTTAGATTTATCCCATAACATGCTGAATGGGACGATACCTCTTTCTTTAGTTCACCTCAGCTTTTTGTCGAAGTTCAGTGTTGCTTATAATAAACTGCGTGGAGCAATTCCTGCTGGAGGCCAGTTCATTACCTTTTCATACTCAAGCTTTGAAGGGAATCCAGATCTCTGTGTTGAGCATGGTACTTATCCTTGTCCCAATGGCAATCAAGTACCTGATCTATCAGCTAACAGATCAGGAAAACCAAGAGGCACTATTATTGCAATGGCTGTTGGAATTGGACTCGGAACCGTTTTTATTCTCTCTCTTATGTCCTTGATCGTTATGCGGGCATGTAAGCGAAGAGTTATTGATCCTGAATGGCAGGATGCTGATACTGTTGAGAAGGATTTGGAAGAACTAGGTTCGTCGAGTCTTGTTATACTTTTCCAAAATGCAGAAACTAACAAAGAGATTTCACTTGGTGACCTTGTGAAAGCTACTAATGATTTTGATCAATCAAATATCATTGGTTGTGGAGGCTTTGGTTTGGTCTACAAGGCCATCCTTCCTGATGGTAAGAGGATTGCAATTAAACGGCTTTCGGGTGAATATGGTCAGATGGAGAGAGAATTCCAAGCTGAAATAGAAACACTCTCGAGAGCTCAGCATCCAAATCTTGTTCATCTTCAGGGCTACTGCAAGTACAAGAATGACAGGCTTCTGATATACTCCTACATGGAGAATGGTAGCCTTGATTACTGGCTGCATGAGAAAGTTGATGGACCTTCGTCTTTGGATTGGGATATGAGGCTGCAGATTGCCAGAGGGTCAGCAAGAGCACTTGCTTACTTGCACCAATCTTGTGAGCCTCATATCCTTCACCGAGATATAAAATCAAGCAATATCCTTTTAGATGAAAATTTTGAAGCTCGGCTGGCTGATTTTGGTCTTGCAAGGCTCATTTATCCCTATGACACTCATGTCTCAACTGATCTTGTTGGAACCTTAGGCTACATCCCTCCAGAGTATGGCCAGGCTTCTGTTGCAACCTATAAGGGCGATGTGTATAGTTTTGGAGTCGTTCTTTTGGAGCTTTTAACTGGGAAGAGGCCAATGGACATGTGCAAACCGAAAAGCAGGCGTGATTTGATCTCTTGGGTGATTCTAATGAAAAGCGAAAAGAGGGAAACCGAAGTGTTCGATCCATTTATTTATAACAAAGAAAATGCCGAGGAAATGTTATGGGTTCTTGAGATTGCCTGCCTTTGCTTAAGTGAGATCCCAAAGATAAGGCCTTCTACAGAGCAGTTAGTTTCTTGGCTTGATTCAACATCTAGCTTTTCATCAGAGAGTGGGAAATTGTCATCTTTCTGCTAAGCAATAACTATTTGTATACTTTGTAACGAATTTCACAATCCTTCACATTTAGCAGAGGTCTAGTGTATATACTTTTGTGCATTAATTCGAATGTAAACATGAAGAGGGCGAGTACTATAACCCCCAGCAACGATACAAGCATCACTTCGTGTATCCTATATGTTTTCTTGATGGAGAATATGTTGTTTGTTAGTATATGCATGTAAAATTCTTGACATTCGAGGTCTTACGGTAACCAAGTTGCATTACAAAGGGTAGGAAGTCGAAATTTCACTCAATTTCCTATTCTCAAATTCGCTTGAGAAGTTTGTGTTTCTATGTGGTGCCGGAAACCACCCATGACAATTTTGTATTTTCATGTACTGTTTCAAGTTTTGTTGAGGCTGTGTGTGTTAACTTAGAGCCTGTTTGGTAGAGATTAAAATCAGATTAAAATTGAAAAACTAGTTGTTATTGTTGACTTTTATTAGACGAGTGAGACTCAATAACGGTCATATTTTCAATTTTAATTGTTACCAAACAGGCTTCTAGTCTGGTCGTCAAGGGTTGTATTGACCCAACACAACTACATGCGTATAGTGTTGGATTGTGTATTGACTTGCCAAGTCGCCTCGGTCGTTATCCTTTTCTTCGAATTTGGCATAGTGATGGCCCTACGGGTGATTATAGATCTTGTGTTTTTTTCCATGAACTGATATAGAAATGTGAAGTGTGAACTACCACTCTAGAGATGAAGAGTGGCAATCCTTTTTACCCGTAAGGTTGACATTTTCCAATAATGAATGTTACGATTGTCAAAAGCGAGGACTTATTATACAAAATTTGGAAGGTAGCTGCCATTTAGTAGTATCATAATGTTTCTTGGAGTAAAAGTCTCAATTAAAAAAATTAGTCCATGTTTGGTACAAATTAAAATTTAGAGTTTAATCTAAGTCAAAGTCAACAATGAATTTTAACTACATATCTCATAGGATCTATCACTTTCTTACCGCACGTTTCATTAATTTTTATCAAAAAATATTAAAAATTTGATTTTAATCCCGATCAAACAGGGAGCTAATATAAGAAAAATAATTGGAAGGAAAATTTGGTTGGAGGGGACCGATGCCCGAGGGGTCCTCCCACAAGACAAATTGTATGGCTGGATGAACCGTTGACAGTTAAAACAATTATTAAATCGTTCAATTTGTTCAAAACCTAACGTTGACAAAGTCGTTCAATTAGATTCAATAATTAGCAAGCAAGTTTCCTGTACGACTTTCATGTTAAGCTGACCAACTTAACCTCACACTCGAATTTTCATATTTTAGGCGTGTTCGGTATATATTAAAATTCAATTAAAATTAAAAATATAGTCGTTATTGGGTCTCACTCGTCTAATAAAAGTCAACAATAACAGCTAATTTTTCAATTTTAATCTCTACAAAACACCCTCTTAATTTGAAAATAACAGGATTTCTTTTATGAATTGGTTCGAGTAATTAGCACAAAACAGCGTACATTTGAAATTTATTGTGCAAAACGTATCATCTTATATTTATTTTTTACATTTTCATCCATATTTATACATTTCATTGCAAAAATCATCATTTTCATTTATTTGCTCAATAAAAAATTGTGAAATGACGAATACGCCCTCGTATTTAAAGAAAAAAAAAACTAATTGCAATCATACTTCCGATTTTTTTAAAAAAGTACATACGAGTCTCAAATAAATTATTAAAAAATAGAAATAAATAAATATCCTTTCTTTCTCTTCCTACACCACCTACGAGGATTAAAAAAAGATTCCACCTACAAAAACACAAATAATACAACATTGAACCATTGACGTGCAGTCGCCTGCTTTAGCAACACTGTAAGACCAGTTAATGTGGCCTAAGTAATGTTATTAATAAATTAATTAAAGTGATTTATTATTACTAAAATTCTATTAGTTCGTTCATTGAGAAGTGACAGTTTTATAAATATCCACTTTGATAGAAAGTGTGCAGTCCGTCTCTGCATAAAAACGTGAATTAAACTCATCAAATTAGTTCAATTTCAACTACAGAGAGATAAAGGGATAGAACGGTTTCTTGATTTTACTAATTTCTCTTTTGTAAGTTTAAATAATTCAATTATTGCTATGGATCAAGGTACGTTTCTTGATCAATTAAATTCTTGATTTTCCTTCAAAGATTACTGTTTTTCATTTATCGATCTTTAACTTTTCTTATCGATTTATGGATCATTGTGTAAAATTAGAATAAAAGGCAACAAAAAATCGTTGTTAAAATGAATAATTGCATCTTTGATTTTCCTGTATGCAGCGAAAATAATTAGAGGGTGTGTGGTAGAGATTAAAATCGGATTAAAATTGAAAATATAGCCGTTATTGTTGACTTTTATTAGACGGGTGGGACCCAATAACGGCCATATTTTCAATTTTAATTGGATTTTATGCCGTATCAAACAGGCTCTTAGTGAAAAGTGCAGTCGGCAGTTCCCTGTCTAATCTCAGAAAGAAAAGTACAAAATCGCTTGCATTTATTATTGTCATCACGTGTCGCGTAAATTAATGGGTCTCAAGATTTTGGAACGTCCATATTGTTGAGTTATGATTGGTTTCTTGGTTTTCACAATCACAAATTACGTCATGCCGTTCGTTGCGTAGATAATTTGGGAGTGAAGTGTTTTTCAGTTTTCTAGTGCCTTTATGGGGGACCATAATCATTTATAACGTATGATAATTATATGGGGTTTTCAGTTTTATATGGGCATTATTAATTAAAGGGAAAATTGCGACCACAATCACAAATTTTTCACATTTAATCACAAATTTTATTCAAACTTTTCATTTGTGACAACCATAGTATCAAATCTTTAAACAATTCGCACTTGAAATCCTAATTGACAGAAATCGTTAGTTGATCAATAATTAAATATCTGACCAATTTTTAAAGGGATCTACCAAAGAAGATTAACAGTAGCTTTTTTTTTTTTTTTAATTCTTTAAAAATTGGTCAGACATTTAATTATTGGTCAACTAACAGTTAAACTAACGATTTCTATCAATTTGGACTCCGGGTGCAAATTGTTTAAAGGTTTGGTACTGTAGATGGCACAAATGAAAAGTTTGGACAAAATCTGCAAAAATGTGAAAGGTTTGATACTGTGGCTGCAATTTTCCCTTAATTAAATTGTGATTATTAGTGTTCTGAATGCCAATATATGTTGTGCTTATTGCTCAAGAATGTTAATTAAATTGTGATTATTAGTGTTCTGAATGCCAATATATATTCTGCTTATTGCTCAATAATGCTAATAGTCAAGTGGTGGATTTATTATGCATTGTGATTAAATAAGAACATGTAAATCTGTAAATAAACATTAAGTGATAAAATGCTTTATTTATGTAATTAATGTTCGATTAGTATTGTTTGCTAGTTGCCAAAGTGGCCAAACATTATGATATTGTGAGCACCAAATTACATAATGTATTTGTCAATTACTCTTGATAGTTTGATGCTTATAAATGAAGATGACATTAGGATTATTGTCAAGAGCTTATTGACATTCATGGATTATAAAATTATTAAGGATCGCCCAAAGGCTTATCAATTAATTCTATTAATCTTGAACATAATCATGGTTAATTGATATATTTAGTTGGATGTGTTTTGTATACCCAAAGATAACATGCATGTTTGGTTAAGGTATATTTAATAGGATCCTTGGCATACAAATTTTGAGAAATAGAGATAAGGACTTGTTATTCTTGCATCAACATGATTATGTGATAAAACTATTGAAAAAGTTTAACATGTTTGACTGCAAACCTGTTACACTGCCACTTTCAAATCACTTTAAACTGTCAGCTGAACTCTGTCCTAAAACTGATGAAGAATTTGATAGAATGTCAAAAATTCCTTATGCAAATGTCATAGGTTATGTGATGTATCTTATGGTAAGTACCATACCTAATTTAGCACATAGCATTAGTGTTCTCAGTAGATTTATGGGCAATCCTGGTGAAGAACACTGGCATGCATTAAAATGGATTTTAAGATACCTCAAAGGAACTCCAAATTTAGGACTTATGTTTAAGATGAATAAAATGGGAATCATGTTAAAGGGATTCTCTGACTCTGATTTTGCTGGGGATAGGGATAACATGAAGTCTACTTCAGCTTACTATTTTACTTTGTGTGATACTGCTATAAGCTGGAAATCCCAATTGCAAAAAATTGTTGCTTTATCCTCTACTGAGGCAGAATACATAGCTGCTTCAGATGCTGTTAAAGAGGGAATATAGCTGAGTAGACTGTTAAGTGAACTTGGCTTTGTTGATGAAAATGTTACCCTTTATTCTGATAATCAAAGTGCCATACACTTGAGCAAAAATCTTATGTTTCACGATAGAACTAAGCATATAGACATTAAATACCACTTTATTAGAGATGTTATATCAAAAGGGATTATGAAAATTGGCAAGGTACCTACACAGTCTAATCCTTCTGATATGGGAACTAAGATAATACCTTTAAATAAGTTTCTGAACTGTTTGAAGTTATTGTCTATTAATGCTATGTAATGTTCGCAGGTACTGTGGAGCAAATGAAGAATATCTTGAGATGTTGCTCCTGGCTGCACTTAGCTAAAATGGTTGAAAGCAAGGTGGAGATTGTTGGGTTTCGAACCCTGCACTGATGATATAATTTGGGCTGCTTCCAACATTTTAAGGGAAGTCGTGTTTCTTTGGATTGACACTTTTATTATTGTGACATTGGCTGGATTGCTGACACGTGGCTTTATCCTTACCGTTGGCTGAACGTTCTAGACCTTTCTGGCTATTAACACGATTGTGGCTCTTGGGCTGATTCATTCGATTCACTCTAAGGCTCTGGCTTTTGGTTTTCTCTCTGGTCGACTCTCTCTGTTAGAGAAATATCTCATTTTCTAGGGTTTTGGTTCTTTGTGAGTGTTGATCCTGTAAATGAGTAACATCTCTAGATTTACTTCTATCGTAGTGAAGTGTTGTTAGATTGAGAGTGGGGTGATCCAAATCTTTGTGATTCTGGCTGTTGTTTGAGAGATCTGGCAGATCTTTGTGATCTTCCTGTTATTGTGCCTTGATACTGTGGTCGTTTCTTCAGTCTATGTAAAGATAAGTCTATGTGACTTACTGTTGTAATCTTGAACTGATTGTATCTGCTTTGTGCCATTTTTGGCTATTAGTGCAACCGAGCGATGTCCATATTACTTGGATGCTCAACGGGGGATGTAGGCGTTAGATCTGGTCGCCGAACCTCCGGGGCTTAGGCCAAAACATATCTTGTGTTCTATTTTTGATTTCTGCTTTATCATTTATATTTTGGTATTGATTGGTGGAATCTTGTGTTTAATATCGTGTATTAGTGGGCCTTTCAGAAGCTACATGTACAATCACAAAAACCTGGAAAATTTTGTAACTATAAACTGTTTGTATATGCCACGGCATAGCCTAATTATGAGCATATGTAAATTTAACTAAACATGCGAAGATAGAAAGACAGTTTTGGAACGATGGATTCTGTATTGGATTGGCTCCATCTTTTCAGCTGCAGTGCATTTTAAATATAATACATTTTCCTAACTATTTCTCTTAAACAGTGTTGGGTTTTGATACCCATGAATCCCAGGCAATGATATGAATGTTGGATTTAATTGTTACCAACAACCAAGTCCAAAGGTTTAACCCGAAAACAACATGTGCTGTTGGAAGTAACTTAAACAATTAATGTTGCTCATGACCCATATATATTACCTCTAGGATGACTTTGAATCTTGGCTCATTTAAACTCTTTTATTGGTCCAACTAAAGTCTAACCTAACCTATATATATGGTGTCTTTGCACTAGCTGCTTTGTGTGTGATTTGTGTTAGAAGGAGAAAAAACGTGGCTGCCCTCTTAGTGTGAAAGTCGGTTGCCTTTGAGAGAAGAAAAAGCCGGTGACTTCCCTTAGTATTTTGGTCTCCCTTTGTGTCTTTTTTCTGTTGTTTTTCCATTGCCTTTGTGGCCCACAAATCATAACCATTACCTTGTCCTTTGTGGGTGAGATTGATAAGCAACCGAGGTGAATATATTGGTTGTGGATTGGAGCCATTTGGATTGGTTGTTTGGTAGAGAAAGGTAACGTGAAACTTAACCCTGAAAACACCATTTTGACGACACTTGGAGCAAGCTTCCGTGACACACTCAAATGGCGTGTCCACCAACAAATCCAAAATTATGTACAATTGAATATAGAAACAGAAGTTAAATAAATATGGATGTGTCTGGCAGTAGCTATTGAAACTAAATTTCTCAAATGGAACAAGTCATAGATCAAATTGTAACATAAATTACGAATAACTACTCTAAGACTCATAAATGACTCCATGGATGTATTTCATTTTTTTAGTTTCCCAATTGTGCTTATTTCTGCTATCATTATTTAAGCATGTAATCTTAGTTCACTTGTTATTGAACTGTTTGTTACAGTCTTATTATTAACAATAACATTTTTTAATTTTCTTTCCACGACAATAATTTTTATTTTTTATTTCCTGTGTTTTGCCAAGTCAATTTATTATATATTTGTATTGTATTTTTTTATGTATATATTTCTTGATAATATGCTTACATGATATTATTTTATTTTACCGAATAATAAAAAAATACATTGCATAAAGTGTCATAAAATAATTTCTAAAAATTTCAAACGAAACATACTTTTCATTTTTCTATTTTGAGTTAGTAAATATTTTATTAATTAAAATAATTAAATTGCTTAGGGATTTATCCTTAAAAACACAATTACATCTCCTCGAAATAAATTTTTTTACTCATGAATAACATCTATCTTTAAACATGTTTAAGATATATTGAATAATGTTATATCACACTATTATATAGACCGTTGATCATCAAATGATGAATAATATTACTCTAAGGCCTCGTTTGATAGCCGTGATTTTTCATGGATTTTCCAACTTTTGCACATATTAGATAGCAAAAAATTTCCCGAATTTTTTTCCACATTTCCACATTTTCCAGCTTTTGGAGGAAAATATTTTCTTGTCGTTTTGGTTGGAATTAATTTTCTAGGTTCTTAGGCCTTTTTTTTTTTTTTTTTTAACAATTTGAAAAAATCTATCAATAATGGTAAAAAAAAATCACTTCAATGGACAATTTCCATACAAAACAAAGTCAAACGAATGGTATTCGGTATGATAATTTTTTTTTTTTAATTTTTGGGTAATTGGAACAAATTTTAGACTCAATGGTAGAAAAAATTATCACTTTCATGGACAATTTCCATAAAAAACGAAGTCAAATGGAACCAAACTTTCAACATTTTTAGGTGAAAAATTATACCAATCAAATACAGTTAATTACAATTCTCAGTAAATCAATTTCTAGGTAATTCAATTCTCTGTAAAACATTTTATTTCCACCCATTTTTCATCTTTGCAATCAAACGGACCCTAAAATTTTTTGTCAAAGATTAAATTACTCTTAAATCTTCCTTACAAAAAAGGAAAAATAAAATACTTTAACCTTATTCAAGCACGCTGGATATGACTTACCCAACTGTCAGGACCCGGGCACCAAATTTCTGTACAAGGGGCTTTGCCCTCTTTATTTACGACTTTTGAAGTACAATTTTTTATTCTAATCTAACATAGATAATATTAAATTTGTTCCCGCTAACTTTGACACCCAAAACAGTTGAAAAAATTGAATGAGGCTGGCAAGTCCAACATAGAATTGACTACTTGGCATGTGTGAAACCTTGAAATTCACCAACCCTACTGGCTAATGTTCATCCTCATTAATATAAATAACTAGAAAGTCAGGAATTATTTCATAGTGATGATATCCTATTCACGGTAGACAAGAGATCAACTGTTCTCGTGTCCATTATAGACAGAAGATCAAACCCGTTATTTCATACCTAACGAGAAAAATGTACAGTTATCATAAATTGAATGCTCAGCTACCAAGTTTAGTTTCATAATTTAACAGTTCCTTTATAATTCATAATAATTCTTTACTTGGGGTCAAGAGTAGTTATGAGCCTTATATTTGTTCTTGAACTTTTTGAAAGAAGTAAATTTTGTTCGAAGATTATTTTATTACGTTGGCTAAAACTTATTTATTTCTGTTCATTTTTATTGTAGCGAGATAGATTTCGCCGAGATTGAGAACGGACCAATTGGCCCTTTTAGCACAATTTTTGCTTTTTTCATGATGAATGGCTCGTTGATAGGGCTTCTGCTTCTTGTAGAATAATTTAATGAGAAAATTATTTTGGGTTTGTTTCATCTAAAAGTTCTTTTAGTCAAACAAAATATTTCAAAAAAATTATAAATTGCAAAATGGGCACAAACTATCCAAAACTCTTATAACCAAGCAAAGCAAAGCACCTTTCAGAAAATTACCCTAATATGTTCGAGAACAGTATCTTAGTCTCTGTTTGATTCTCTTTACTTTACTTTAATTTAATTTATCTTTTATGCTCATTTTCAACCACGCAATAAAAATATTTTACATATAAATTTAAAACTTTTTTCCTACTTTTTAATCAAACATTCTTCAAAAAATACTATTCAAACCCATGTTTTTAAAATTTTAAGGCCACCAAACGAGGTCTTAGTCTTAAGAACCTTTTTTTTATTATTATTTTCCAAAATCTTGCCAAATATGCCCTGATTCTAGAATTGAAATTTCTTTTACCTATTTGTCCAAGGTAATCTATGATTAATAAATTGACTCCAACTTTCAAGTAATTATAAATGGGTGCTCATTCTTTCATTCTAGCTAGAGGTGAACTCAACTCAACATGATCAACGAAACGACAGAATAGAGTTTAACGGTTCAAAACTCAATCCAAATTCCAAACCAACCCGAGCAGAGTTCAATGGTAATTTACCTCTGAATTCTTTTTTTACAACTCAAGCCTAAAATAACTTGACTATTTTGGGTCAATTCACGATCTTTATGTCGTTTCCTAATTCTAGCTACATTTTCTTAATTACAGAACATTTCAAAGTTTTGTTAAATTGTCGTGAGGTTTTCTAAATAAAATTTTACTTTAGATTTTCAAAAACCTGTCTCAAATTCAAAAGTAAAATCCAGCTTCATAAATTTGAACATCTGAAGACCACGTTACAATTTAATAGAGATTTAAACATTTTTGTCATTGGGAATTTCTAACTGCATAGGTATAGCTATATTTTTTTTTAAAAAAAGGACCAACTTGTTCCTTTTCTAAATGTTAGATACGAACCATGCAATTTTCGTCTCTCTTAACGGCCATAAGAAATTTGATTAAATTGAATTTGCTTCCCCATTACTGGCAGCTGTCAAAATAAATGGCTTAATTTATTGCATATCTGCTCTCTCTCTCTCTCTCTCTAGAATTCTCATGTCTATGCAGAGAAAAATCTTCAGCAGCCTCAATTGGACCAACGGAGAGAGGTTTCTCGAGTCAAAAGCTTCATCAATTTTCTAACCTGTACATTTTCCTTTTCCCGTATAAGCATACCCAGTATTCTGACTAATATTTTTCTTCCAGTTCTGTTGTTGCACGTTCTTAAGCAAAAATGGGAAATAGAAAATTTTGATTTCAGTGTGGTTTATAGTGTTTTTCTTCTTCTTTTTGTTTTTCAAGAGATGGGTATGTTAGAGTTCTATTTAATCGTGATCTTTGTTGGATTTTCTTTGCAAGCTGTGGTTCTAAACTCGCAGAACTTGACTTGCAACCCAAATGATTTGAAAGCATTGGAGGGTTTCTTCAGTAGGCTGGAGTCAGGTATTGAAGGATGGGACTTCAATTCATCTTCATCTAGTTGCTGTAATTGGGTAGGAATCAGTTGCCATTCTTCTTCATCTCTTGGTGTGAATGATTCCTTCGATTCTGGTAGGGTTGTTAAATTGGAGCTTGGCAGAAAAAAGCTTGTTGGAAGCATCCATGAATCTTTAGGCAATTTGGAGCAACTGAAAACCCTCAATCTCTCCCACAATTTCCTCAAAGGGTTCATTCCTCTTTCACTGTTACATTTGCCAAAGTTAGAAATCTTGGACTTGGCCTACAATGAAATCGATGGCTTATTTCCAAATAGCATAAACCTGCCTTCACTCAGAGTTCTAAACATTTCTGAGAATGTGATTCAGGGTCCAGTTCCTGTGGGCATCTGTAGCAACTCAACCCGGATTTCGGTTTTGAATTTGGGATTCAATAAATTGAGTGGGAATCTGCCTCCTGGAATAGGGAATTGTACTTCATTGGAGGATCTCTGCCTTAGTTCCAATTTTCTCTCTGGTGGTTTACCTGAAAATCTGTTTCGGCTGCCAATATTAGCTAATTTGGCTCTTCAGGAGAATCGATTTTCTGGACAGCTGAGTGACCTTATTGGTAAACTCTCTAATCTTGTTCGCGTGGATATATCTTTAAATGAGTTTTCAGGAAATTTGCCAGACGTTTTTCATAGATTTGGAAAGTTGAAATATTTTTCAGTTGAGTCCAATGGTTTCACTGGTAAAATACCACAAACATTGGCGAATTCACCTACTATCGTGTCACTTAGTTTGAGAAATAATTCCTTGAGTGATATAATTGTTCTTAATTGTTCGGCAATGACTAGTCTTGTTTCGCTTGATTTGGCTACCAATCGATTCCATGGGAAGATTCCTGATAACTTACCTTCCTGTCCACAACTAAAGACTATAAATTTTGCAAAGATCAACTTCACTGGACAAATCCCAGAAAGCTTCAAGAATTTTCAGAGTCTTTCTTACCTTTCCCTCTCAAACTCCAGTATTTCCAACCTTACAGCGGCCCTTGAAATTTTACAGCATTGTAGAAACTTGACCACTCTGGTTCTTACTTTGAATTTTCGAGATGAACCAATGCCAACTTTTTCTAGTCTACAATTTACTGGGCTCAAGGCTCTTGTTATTGCCAACTGCAGACTCACGGGTATAATTCCTCAGTGGTTGAGTGGGTGTTCAAAATTGCGACTGCTGGATTTGTCCTGGAACCGTTTGGAGGGTACAATTCCACCTTGGTTCAGCAATTTCCAATTTATGTTCTACTTAGATTTATCGAACAACTCTTTTACGGGGGAGATTCCAAAAGAACTTACTAGACTACAGAGCCTCATCTCTGGCAATGTCTCATCGAAGGATCCATCCCTGGATTTCCCATTTTTCCTGAAAAAGAATGTCAGCCATGAAGGTTTACCGTATAAACAAATTTTAAGCTTTCCTCCTACTTTGGAACTTGGTAATAACATTTTCACTGGACCAATTTGGACAGAGTTTGGCAATCTGAAAGGATTACATATTTTGGATCTAAAATGCAACAATTTGTCGGGATCCATCCCCAGTGAACTTTCCCGTATGACAAGCTTAGAAACTTTAGATTTATCCCATAACATGCTGAATGGGACGATACCTCTTTCTTTAGTTCACCTCAGCTTTTTGTCGAAGTTCAGTGTTGCTTATAATAAACTGCGTGGAGCAATTCCTGCTGGAGGCCAGTTCATTACCTTTTCATACTCAAGCTTTGAAGGGAATCCAGATCTCTGTGTTGAGCATGGTACTTATCCTTGTCCCAATGGCAATCAAGTACCTGATCTATCAGCTAACAGATCAGGAAAACCAAGAGGCACTATTATTGCAATGGCTGTTGGAATTGGACTCGGAACCGTTTTTATTCTCTCTCTTATGTCCTTGATCGTTATGCGGGCATGTAAGCGAAGAGTTATTGATCCTGAATGGCAGGATGCTGATACTGTTGAGAAGGATTTGGAAGAACTAGGTTCGTCGAGTCTTGTTATACTTTTCCAAAATGCAGAAACTAACAAAGAGATTTCACTTGGTGACCTTGTGAAAGCTACTAATGATTTTGATCAATCAAATATCATTGGTTGTGGAGGCTTTGGTTTGGTCTACAAGGCCATCCTTCCTGATGGTAAGAGGATTGCAATTAAACGGCTTTCGGGTGAATATGGTCAGATGGAGAGAGAATTCCAAGCTGAAATAGAAACACTCTCGAGAGCTCAGCATCCAAATCTTGTTCATCTTCAGGGCTACTGCAAGTACAAGAATGACAGGCTTCTGATATACTCCTACATGGAGAATGGTAGCCTTGATTACTGGCTGCATGAGAAAGTTGATGGACCTTCGTCTTTGGATTGGGATATGAGGCTGCAGATTGCCAGAGGGTCAGCAAGAGCACTTGCTTACTTGCACCAATCTTGTGAGCCTCATATCCTTCACCGAGATATAAAATCAAGCAATATCCTTTTAGATGAAAATTTTGAAGCTCGGCTGGCTGATTTTGGTCTTGCAAGGCTCATTTATCCCTATGACACTCATGTCTCAACTGATCTTGTTGGAACCTTAGGCTACATCCCTCCAGAGTATGGCCAGGCTTCTGTTGCAACCTATAAGGGCGATGTGTATAGTTTTGGAGTCGTTCTTTTGGAGCTTTTAACTGGGAAGAGGCCAATGGACATGTGCAAACCGAAAAGCAGGCGTGATTTGATCTCTTGGGTGATTCTAATGAAAAGCGAAAAGAGGGAAACCGAAGTGTTCGATCCATTTATTTATAACAAAGAAAATGCCGAGGAAATGTTATGGGTTCTTGAGATTGCCTGCCTTTGCTTAAGTGAGATCCCAAAGATAAGGCCTTCTACAGAGCAGTTAGTTTCTTGGCTTGATTCAACATCTAGCTTTTCATCAGAGAGTGGGAAATTGTCATCTTTCTGCTAAGCAATAACTATTTGTATACTTTGTAACGAATTTCACAATCCTTCACATTTAGCAGAGGTCTAGTGTATATACTTTTGTGCATTAATTCGAATGTAAACATGAAGAGGGCGAGTACTATAACCCCCAGCAACGATACAAGCATCACTTCGTGTATCCTATATGTTTTCTTGATGGAGAATATGTTGTTTGTTAGTATATGCATGTAAAATTCTTGACATTCGAGGTCTTACGGTAACCAAGTTGCATTACAAAGGGTAGGAAGTCGAAATTTCACTCAATTTCCTATTCTCAAATTCGCTTGAGAAGTTTGTGTTTCTATGTGGTGCCGGAAACCACCCATGACAATTTTGTATTTTCATGTACTGTTTCAAGTTTTGTTGAGGCTGTGTGTGTTAACTTAGAGCCTGTTTGGTAGAGATTAAAATCAGATTAAAATTGAAAAACTAGTTGTTATTGTTGACTTTTATTAGACGAGTGAGACTCAATAACGGTCATATTTTCAATTTTAATTGTTACCAAACAGGCTTCTAGTCTGGTCGTCAAGGGTTGTATTGACCCAACACAACTACATGCGTATAGTGTTGGATTGTGTATTGACTTGCCAAGTCGCCTCGGTCGTTATCCTTTTCTTCGAATTTGGCATAGTGATGGCCCTACGGGTGATTATAGATCTTGTGTTTTTTTCCATGAACTGATATAGAAATGTGAAGTGTGAACTACCACTCTAGAGATGAAGAGTGGCAATCCTTTTTACCCGTAAGGTTGACATTTTCCAATAATGAATGTTACGATTGTCAAAAGCGAGGACTTATTATACAAAATTTGGAAGGTAGCTGCCATTTAGTAGTATCATAATGTTTCTTGGAGTAAAAGTCTCAATTAAAAAAATTAGTCCATGTTTGGTACAAATTAAAATTTAGAGTTTAATCTAAGTCAAAGTCAACAATGAATTTTAACTACATATCTCATAGGATCTATCACTTTCTTACCGCACGTTTCATTAATTTTTATCAAAAAATATTAAAAATTTGATTTTAATCCCGATCAAACAGGGAGCTAATATAAGAAAAATAATTGGAAGGAAAATTTGGTTGGAGGGGACCGATGCCCGAGGGGTCCTCCCACAAGACAAATTGTATGGCTGGATGAACCGTTGACAGTTAAAACAATTATTAAATCGTTCAATTTGTTCAAAACCTAACGTTGACAAATTCGTTCAATAATTAGCAAGCAAGTTTCCTGTACGACTTTCATGTTAAGCTGACCAACTTAACCTCACACTCGAATTTTCATATTTTAGGCGTGTTCGGTATATATTAAAATTCAATTAAAATTAAAAATATAGTCGTTATTGGGTCTCACTCGTCTAATAAAAGTCAACAATAACAGCTAATTTTTCAATTTTAATCTCTACAAAACACCCTCTTAATTTGAAAATAACAGGATTTCTTTTATGAATTGGTTTGAGTAATTAGCACAAAACGGCGTACATTTGAAATTTATTGTGCAAAACGTATCATCTTATATTTATTTTTTACATTTTCATCCATATTTATACATTTCATTGCAAAAATCATCATTTTCATTTATTTTCTCAATAAAAAATTGTGAAATGACGAATACACTCTCGTATTTAAAGAAAAAAAAAAAGAACTAACTGCAATCATACTTCCGATTTTTTTTAAAAAGTACATACGAGTCTCAAATAAATTATTAAAAAATAGAAATAAATAAATATCCTTTCTTTCTCTTCCTACACCACCTACGAGGATTAAAAAAAGATTCCACCTACAAAAACACAAATAATACAACATTGAACCATTGACGTGCAGTCGCCTGCTTTAGCAACACTGTAAGACCGGTTAATGTGGCCTAAGTAATGTTATTAATAAATTAATTTTAAAGTGATTTATTATTACTAAAATTCTATTAGTTCGTTCATTGAAAAGTGACAGTTTTATAAATATCCACTTTGATAGAAAGTGTGCAGTCCGTCTCTGCATAAAAACGTGAATTAAACTCATCAAATTAGTTCAATTTCAACTACAGAGAGATAAAGGGATAGAACGGTTTCTTGATTTTACTAATTTCTCTTTTGTAAGTTTAAATAATTCAATTATTGCTATGGATCAAGGTACGTTTCTTGATCAATTAAATTCTTGATTTTCCTTCAAAGATTACTGTTTTTCATTTATCGATCTTTAACTTTTCTTATCGATTTATGGATCATTGTGTAAAATTAGAATAAAAGGCAACAAAAAATCGTTGTTAAAATGAATAATTGCATCTTTGATTTTCCTGTCTGCAGCGAAAATAATTAGAGGGTGTGTGGTAGAGATTAAAATCGGATTAAAATTGAAAATATAGCCGTTATTGTTGACTTTTATTAGACGGGTGGGACCCAATAACGGCCATATTTTCAATTTTAATTGGATTTTATGCCGTATCAAACAGGCTCTTAGTGAAAAGTGCAGTCGGCAGTTCCCTGTCTAATCTCAGAAAGAAAAGTACAAAATCGCTTGCATTTATTATTGTCATCACGTGTCGCGTAAATTAATGGGTCTCAAGATTTTGGAACGTCCATATTGTTGAGTTATGATTGGTTTCTTGGTTTTCACAATCACAAATTACGTCATGCCGTTCGTTGCGTAGATAATTTGGGAGTGAAGTGTTTTTCAGTTTTCTAGTGCCTTTATGGGGGACCATAATCATTTATAACGTATGATAATTATATGGGGTTTTCAGTTTTATATGGGCATTATTAATTAAAGGGAAAATTGCGACCACAATAACAAATCTTTCATATTTTTTACAAATTTTATTCAAACTTTTCATTTATATCATCCATAGTACCAAATCTTTAAACAATTCACACCTAAAATCCAAATTGACAGAAATCGTTAGTTTGATCGTTAGTTGATCAATAATTAAATATCTGACCAATTTTTAAAGGGATCTACCAAAGAAGATGAACAGTAGCTTCTTTTTTTTTTAATTCTTTAAAAATTGGTCAACAATTGGTCAGACATTTAATTATTGGTCAACTAACAGTTAAACTAACGATTTCTGTCAATTTGGATTCCGGGTGCAAATTGTTTAAAGGTTTGGTACTGTAGATGGCACAAATGAAAAGTTTGGACAAAATCTGCAAAAATGTGAAAGGTTTGATACTGTGGCTGCAATTTTCCCTTAATTAAATTGTGATTATTAGTGTTCTGAATGCCAATATATGTTGTGCTTATTGCTCAAGAATGTTAATTAAATTGTGATTATTAGTGTTCTGAATGCCAATATATATTCTGCTTATTGCTCAATAATGCTAATAGTCAAGTGGTGGATTTATTATGCATTGTGATTAAATAAGAACATGTAAATCTGTAAATAAACATTAAGTGATAAAATGCTTTATTTATGTAATTAATGTTCGATTAGTATTGTTTGTTGTTGCCAAAGTGGCCAAACATTATGATATTGTGAACACCAAATTACATAATTTATTTGTCAATTACTCTTGATAGTTTGATGCTTATAAATGAACTAGGTGTAAGCAACGTGCAATGCACGTTTGTTTAGTTTATATTTAATAGTTTTGTTTAAGAATTAATTTGCTATTAATAAAGATGTAATTTTTTTGGTTAATTAAATAATTAATGATGTAATGTTTATATAATTGATAAATAATTAAATAAAGTGCTTCTCGCTGTCATTTCCAACCCAAAATCACAAACAGAAAACTCAAGGTATGTTAAGGGGTAAGAAGATGAGTTTACTTAGACTCCATTTGATTCTCATTAATGTAGAATGAGAATGAAAAATATAGCCGTTATTGGACCCCACACAAGAGATATAAATTCAAAATTGATAGATTGATGTGATGGATAACGGTCATATTTTTCATTTTTATGGGTTTTTAATGAGAAACAAACGGAGGCTTAAACTTTTTGCATGGCTTAAGTCTTTACTCTTTTTTAAGTAATAATACAATTCATTTTATTGCTAAAGTATTATATGTATTACGATAATATATGTATATCATGTGTTAGACTTAATATTGGTAAGTAACGGGTAAATTTTCGAGGACGAAAATATTTTAAGGGGACGAGAATGTAATACCCCAAAATTTTTCATAAAATATAATTCAATTTTTATATACTATATTTTAATATTTTGAAAGTTAGGGACTAAATGATACATTTATCAAATTATATTTTATTTGTGTCAAATATTTAGATATTGATGGAGTTATCGTAAATATATGAATATTGGTCTCGTTGGATAAATCGTAATTAGATATATAAATCAGATTCGAGAAAAAATTGATTCGGATAAGTTAGCTCCAAGATATTTTAGTTTGAAGGAATTATCAAAAGCTAATTTATTATTATTATTATTTAATTATAATTTTGAAAGTAGGGGGTGGTGAAAAAAAATTTCCGTTAAAAACAAGGAATTCCGTTAGTTTTTCCGTTAAATCAAGAAATTCCGTTAGTTTTTCCGTTAAACCAACAAATTCCGTTAAATAGACACTTTTTATATATAGAAAGATATGACATTAGGATTATTGTCAAGAGCTTATTGACATTCATGGATTATAAAATTATTAAGGATCGCCCAAAGGCTTATCAATTAATTCTATTAATCTTGAACATAATCATGGTTAATTGATATATTTAGTTGGATGTGTTTTGTATACCCAAAGATAACATGCATGTTTGGTTAAGGTATATTTAATTACCAATTAAGTGAAATTAAACTAGTATCATTGTATTTATTTATTTTTTTGATACCCAGGTATCCCAACTAACACTAGACTATTTCCTGAACCGCCCATCACTGGTGCCTCAACTCTGGGCGGAGGTAAATCGCGGGTTATGCCCAATCAAGCATTAATATTAGAGCATTTTATATTTTACAGTATATGTTCCTGTTTCTTTGCATTCACACGCTTTATCTGTATCATTATTCAATGGGCTCAATTTCTCTACCTAGTGTGAACAAGTCTAGTACTTAGGTGTTTTGGACTTAGATTTGACACTTCAAGTTGAGAAACCTGGTGATCTCACTAATGAGAGCAGTGCTGGTGAAAGATCTTTTCATAAGACATGAGAAAGATTAAACAAATTAAACCTAATGCTATGCGGATGACCTTAGCAAAGAATATCAAGTCTACTATCTCTAAAATTGAGATTGTTAGAGAATATATGAATTTTGTAGAAGAGCATTCTCAAATAGCTGACAAATCACTTGCTAACACACTGGTGGGTACCCTAACCACCATGAAACTTGATGGTTTTCGTACCATGCATGAGCACGTTACTGAAATAAATAACATTGCAGCAAGACTTAAGACTATTGGAATGACTATGGTCAAGAATTTTCTGGTATAGTTTATCATCGACTCCTTGCCTCATGGGTATGGTCCATTCCATATGAACTATAATACCTTAAAGTACAAATGAAATTGAATGAATTGCGCAGTATGCTCATGCAAGAGGAAACAAAGCTTAAGAATCGAGGAACTCATTATGTTCATCTCGTAAGTCATCAAGAGGCTAGAAAGAAATATAAGAAAAGGTCTGAAAATGACATTAAACAAGGACCTCTAAAGATAAATGAGTCTTCCGCCCAAATTCATGATAAGGAACACAAGAAAGACACATACTATTTCTGTCGTAAACTTGAGCACCATAAAAATGATTACTAGAAACGTAAGGCACGGTTCGAAAGTAAAGGTAATATGATTTCTTATATATGTTTCGAATCTAATTTGGTATAAATTCCTTATAATACTTGGTGGATTAATTTCGAATGTACCACTCATGTTACCAATATGGTGAAAAGATTCCTTTCAATTTGAACCATAAATCAAAATGAAAAGTTTGCTCTCATGGGCAATCGAGTCAAAGCTCCTGTTGGAACCTACCGTTTGATTTTAAATACATGACATCGTTTATATTTATTTCAAACTCGTTATATATCTTTTATTTCCCGCAATTAAGTTTTCTTATCAAAACTTGATTCTTGGATATTTCTTTAATAGTGGAAATGGATGTTTGAGTTTGTTTAAAGAAAATCATCTTATTAGTTTTACCACTCTTCGTGATGACTTATATAAATTAAAGCTTGATAATCTGTTTGTCGAGATTCTTTTAACATTGCATCATAATGTTGGTACTAAACGTGGTTTGTTGAATGAACGACATGCTAACTTGTGTTATAAACGTTTGGGTCACATATCCAATGAATGGATAGAAAGATTAGTAAAAAAAAGAAATCGATAGAAAAATTAGTAAAAAATGAAATCATTCCCGACTTGAATTTTAGTAATCTCGAAACCTATGTAGAATGTATTAAGGGCAAACAAATCAAATACACAAAGAAATTAGCCACAAGAAGCATATAACTTCTTGAAATAATATACACAGATATATGTGGGCCTTTTGATGTTCCATCATTTGGTGGAGAAAGTATTTTATCACTTTTATTGATGACTTTTCACGTTATGGTTATGTCTATCTACTGCATAAAAAGTCTCAAGCTGTAAATACTTTAGAGATCTTAGACAATGAAGTTGAACGACAATTAGACAGAAAGGTGAAAATCATTAGATTCGATAGAGATGGTGAATATTATGGAAGGTATGATGAAACTGGACAACACCCTGGTCCATTTGCTAAATTTCTTGAAAGACGTGGAATATGCTTTCAATACACTATGCCGGCACACCACACTAAAATGGTGTAGTTGAAAAGCGTAATCGTACTCTAATAGAAATGATTAGGTGTATGTTAAGCAATTTTTCTTTACCCATTTCTGTGGATGTTTGCATTAAAGACTGTTATGTATTTGCAAAACAGGGTTTCTATTAAGGCAGTTCCAAACTCCTTTTGAAATGTGGAGGGGAAAGAAACCTAGTTTAAGACACCTACATATTTGGGGTTGCTCGACATAAGCAAAAATTTATAATCCACATGAAAAGAAATTAAACTCAAGAACAATCGGTAGATTTTCCATTGGTTATCCAGAAAAATCAAAGGGGTATAGAGTATATTGTCCTAGCCATAGTACTAAAATTGTTGAAATTGGAAATGTCAGGTTCATTGAGAATGGTGAAGTTAGTGGGAGTTAGAACCACGAAAATGTGGAAATACAAGAAGTTAAAGTTCAAATTTCTCTACCCTCAACTTCTTCTAATGTTGTCATGCCTCGAATTGTTGAACAGTGTGATAATTTGCCAGAATAACAAATCAATGATCAAACATCTCACAATGAAATTGCTGCTAATGAATGTGCACTAAATGAACCAAGAAATAGAATTAAGAAGGTCAAAAAGACAACTTAGACTGCTATTTCTGATGATTATGTGGGTTACCTACGAGAGTATGAATTTGACTTGTGAATCATTGACGATCCAGTTTCATTTTCACATGTTATTGAGAGTGCTGATTCTGATAAGAAGTTAGATGCTATGAAAGATGAGTTGAAATCTATGATGCATAGTGAAGTCTGAGATCTTGTTAAATTACCAGAATCATGTTTGACTTTAGTCAAGAGCACATGTTAAATAATTTAGGAACATTGATTTGTCAATATTTCAATCGTGTGTCAAAGGGTAAAGCTAGGTTTAAAAAGATTATTACTTAGGAATTCGTGATGTTGTTCATTCACCATACATTCAAAAACTTCAAATGACATTCAACGCTATTTGCATTTAATTTAGTTAAATAATTTATAATTGCATACTTAGTATTATTTTAGTTATAATTTCATCACGACAAACACGTCATTCTAATCTAGTTTCGGTTAAGGTCAAGGTAATATGAATTGAACTAATTAATTTCGCGGAACGATACTTAGACTCAGAGACGGAGCTAGGGGGGGGCGGGGAGGGGCGACCGCCCCCCCCAACATTGTCCGCGATACACTATTTCTAGTTAATTTGTAATGTATTTTTCAATTTCGCCCCCCCAAGATTTTTTCTCGCCCCAAAAATTTTGAAATTTTTTATTTTTTTCCATTAATAAATATTGAGTAAATAACTTACATTTTAAAATTCAACATACAAAAATCTTAGATCTAAACAAAAGATCCAATAGTTATTTAAATAAATCAATAGCCCAAATCCAATCCAAAACCTAAGTTCCCAATTCTCAAGCCCAACTAATTAAAACTCAATTCCCAACCTGGTTTATGCATAATGCATGTTTAGTTGTTCTTGAATATTTGAATTTAAGAATTAAGTAGAGTAGTTGCTGTTAGTTTGTGTAATTGTGTTAGTTATTGAATATTTGAATTTAAGAATTAAGTAGTAGAATAGTCAGTAGTTATTGAATCGAACATTGAATTTCAGTACTATTTTGGTACTCAAAATCGTCGTTTTCAATTCTTTTAGTTAAAAAAAAAAATTTCGGGGGCTCCGCCCCCGAACCCCCGGAAGGGGGGCCTGCCCCCCTCCACCCCCCGTATTTTCGCCCCCCCCCAACTTCAAAACCTGGCTACGTCCCTGCTTAGACTCAAAAAGTCCAATTTATTACTTGTTAATGAACCGTACACTTGCTGTGATTTTAATTTGAAATATATTTTCATGAACATTAATATTAAAAATTTGAATTATCATCTGATTTTTGAATTGAAAAATTAACAAACGTGTGGATGTAATTTAAACAAATGCACTCTTAAAGTTATATGTTGCCATCAATTTTATATCCATCAAACATTTTGAATTAACAATCAAATAACTAACAACTTTTAATAATATATATTTAAAAAAAAAAATACTTCACTGTTAAAAGTTCTAGTTGCTTACTAAACTCGAATTTCAAGTTTGTGGCATGTCAATCAAAATTTTTTAATACATTATAAACTTCAATCTTGCTAAAATTCTCAGTGAATTTTCGAAAGTACCTTGAAAGATTAGAAGAATTTGTCGGAGAACAATTTTTTGTGTGTATGTCAAAGTTTATAATTGCTTATAAGCTGATCGAATTCAATTTTTTTAAACTACATTTTTTATGATCCACTTCTTGTAAGCACATAAAAGCTTAGCCAAACAAGTACTTAACAGCAAATGTAAAATAAGTCATCAGAGTTTGATGTCAACATTATACATTGCAGTAAAAAATTAGGAAGGTAATTATCTTAACATCCATTTTGTAAAATACAAAATATATATAAACAATAAACACGGTAAATAAGAAGTATTTGAGATTTTACAGAAATAAAGTTTTTACCAAAATAAATACAAGTTAAAAAACTTATTAGTTTAGAAGTCTACTAATTGCAAATCCATTTCCTTCTGAAAAAGGAGTATAATGGGCCAAAACACCCAATCTATGCCAAGACAGCCCATGGACGTGGGCCTCGTTTGTTACTGTTAAGTTTTTATGGATATTTTTACGGACTGAACTGTGCCACGGCCCATGAACCATCCCATTGCCCACGTATTTTGACATCGGACGCATGGTGGCCACAGCCGGCGGCGCATGATGCGCGTGCGGTGGTTGACAGCGGTCGGATTTATTCCTCTTGACTACCTTTTATTTTTTATTTTTTGTTCATTTCTGCGGATTGAGGGTTGCTCAACTTGCTCTTTATTTTTTCAGATTGATTTTGACAGACGCGTTGCAAACCTTGAGACGAGAAATGTTAAATATCGAAATTCGCATCTCTCCGTTATTACGAATACAGATTTGTTCACTTGATAAAAATCTTCTAACCGTAGACTCTTAATGTCGATCAATGATAGCTACCTCGTAAATAGCAAACTACTACTACTTTGTTGGTTTTTTATGTGTTGATAGCTACGCTTCAAGTCTCGACAAGCAAATTGTGTATTGGTTGGTGTTATTATCTGTAGATAGCAAATTGTTTCGTCGAATTCTTTGTGTCGATTGTTATTTCTGTGAAGAATCTTCTCTATTTGTGACTAATGTTGAAATTTTTGTTTAGTTAATAATTGATTGATAAGTTGCTTGGTGCAGTTTTTAGGTTATTGCATAATTTGTTTTACGGGGAATTGTAATTAAATGTGTTTGATTGGTATAATTTTCCATGAAAAATGTTGAAAGTTTGAAATCCGTTTGACTTCCTTTTTTATGGAAATTGTCAATTAAAGTGATAATATTTTCTACTATTGGGTTAAGAATTTGTTCCAATTACCAAAAAGTAAAAAAAAAAAATTAAAAAATTAGAAAAAATTACCATATTCGTTTGACTTTGTTTTGTATAGAAATTGTCAACAAAAATGAAAATCTTTTTTACAATGGTTGATAGAATTGGTTGCCATTGCTAAAAAAAAAAAGTTGGAAAATGTTTTCCCACCTAAAAGGTTGGAAAACATTTTCCACCATTCGTGCATTAAAGGGTTGTACCTAGAAAAAGGGAGGAAAACATTTTCCGTGGAAAATTTAGCATATCAAACAGTCAAAAAGTGGAAGTAGGAAAATATTTTCCTACTTCCAGAGAAAATATCGCCAATCAAACGGAGCCTTAGAGTTCAAATTTCTCTACCATCAACTTCTTCTAATGTTCCTGTGCCTCGAATTGTTGAACGGTGTGATAATTTGTCAGAACAACAAATAAATGATCAAACATCTCACAATGAAATTGCTGCTAATGAATGTGCACTAAATGAACCACAAGAAATAGAATTAAGAAGGTCACAAAGGCAACTTAGACGTCTATTTCTGATGATTATGTGGTTCACCTACGAGAGTCTGAATTTGACTTGTGAATCGTTGACGATCCAGTTTCATTTTCACATGTCATTGAGAGTGATAATTCTGATAAGAGGTTAGATGCTATGAAAGATGAGTTGAAATCTATGAAGCATAATGAAGTCTAGGATCTCGTTAAATTACCTAAATCATGTTTGACTTTACTCGAGAGAACATGATAAATAATTTAGGAGCATTGATTTGTCAATATTTCAATCGTGTGTCAAAGTGTAAAACTAAGTTTAAAAAGATTATTACTTAGGGATTCGTGATGCTATTCATTCATCATACATTTGAAAACTTCAAATTACATTCAACGCTATTTGCATTTAATTTATGTAAATACTTTATAATTGTATAGTTAGTATTATTTTAATTATAATTTCATCACGACAAACACGTCATTCTAATCTAGTTTCGGTTAAGGTCAATGTAATATGAATTGAACGAATTAATTTCGTGGAACGATACTTAGACTCAAAAAGTCCAATTTATTACTTGTTAACAAACCGTACACTTGCTGTGATTTTAATTTGAAATATATATTCGTGAACATTAATATTAAAAATTTGAATTATCATCTAATTTTTGAATTGAAAAATTAACAAATATGTGTGGATGTAATTTAAACAAATGCACTCTTAAAGTTATATGTTCCCATCAATTTTATCCATCAAACATTTTGAATTAACAATCAAATAACTAACAACTTTTAATAATATATATTTTTTTAAAAAAATACTTCACTGTCAAAAGTTCTACTTGCTTACTAAACTCGAATTTCAAGTTTGTGGCATGGCAATCAAAATCTTTTAATACATTATAAACTTCAATCTTGCTAAAATTGTCGGTGAATTTTCGAAAGTACCTTGAAAGATTAGAAGAATTTGTCGGAGAACATTTTTTTGCGTGTATGTCAAAGTTTATAATTGCTTATAAGCTGATCGAATTCAATTTTTTTAAACTACATTTTTTATGATCCACTTCTTGTAAGCACATAAAAGCTTAGCCAAACAAGTACTTAACAGCAAATGTAAAATAAGTCATCAGAGTTTGATGTCAACATTACATTGCAGTAAAAAATTAGGAAGGTAATTATCTTAACATACATTTTGTAAAATACAAAATATATATAAACAATAAACACAGTAAATAAGAAGTATTTGAGATTTTACAGAAATAAAGTTTTTACCAAAATAAATACAAGTTAAAAAACTTATTAGTTTAGAAGTCTACTAATTGCAAATCCATTTCCTTCTGAAAAAGGAGTATAATGGGCCAAAACACCCAATCTATGCCAACACAGCCCATGGACGTGGGCCTCGTTTGTTACTGTTAAGTTCTTATGGATATTTTTACTGACTGAACTGTGCCACGGCCCATGAACCATCCCATTGCCCACGTATTTTGACATCGGACGCATGGTGGCCATAGCCGGCGGCGCATGATGCGCGTGCGGTGGTTGACAGAGGTCGGATTTGTTCTTCATTTTTGCAGATTGAGGAGCCTACTTTTAATTTTGACATACACGTTGCAAACCTTGAGACGAGAAATGTTAAATCTCGAAATTCGCATCTCTCCGTTATTACGAATACATATTTTTTCACTTGATAAAAATCTTCTAACCGTAGACTCTTAATGTCGATCAACGATAGATACCTCGTAAATAGCAAACTACTACTACTTTGTTGGTTTTTTGTGTGTTGATAGATACCTTTCAAGTCTCGACAAGCAAATTGTGTATTGGTTGGTGTTATTATCTGTAGATAGCAAATTGTTTCGTCGAATTCTTTGTGTCGATTGTTATTTCTGTGAAGAATCTTCTCTATTTGTGACTAATGTTGAAATTTTTGTTTAGTTAATAATTGATTGATAAGTTGCTTGGTGCAGTTTTTAGGTTATTGCATGAACTAATATTCGTGCCGAATTGTCGTGTTTATTTTTCTGTTGAAATTATAAGTTATTAACACATCTCCCAGAATTGACCTGCTGCTCCATATTGTTCATTGACCTTTTACATAATCTTGGGAGAGGAAGATATTTAACCTAAAATTAAGAAATAAGGATTTCTTGGTGATTTTTCTGATTTTGAATTTTTTTTTTCTTTTCTTTATCGTGTCTTTGTGCCACAATGTGTGAAGTTAGAGTAATACTAGGCGTACAGAAAATAGTTCACATAATTTTCACAGACTTCCACTTGACAATTTTTCATTCATCCTTAACCAAAAACACAAAAAGGGCATCATCGTACAGGTGCTGCCAACACAACACATGTAAGGTGTCTATGAACTTGTTCGCAAAGTTATTTGGGAAATATGGTTGAATTGGTACTTTGTTTACTCATAATAAGTTTTGGTTAAGATGAGTCCCGAAAAATTGCTACATGTAGTTTTGATTCGGGGGTTTTTAATGAAAATGTTGATTTTTTCTAGTTGACAATAAAATATGTGGGAATTTTAGTACAACAAAAGGTTTCTAGTCGCATATGGTACTTGTGCTTTAGATGCGACTGACTATACAAAAAAAAAAAAAAAAAAATCTGATTATTTAACTTGTACTTCCAATATTTTACACATCTTAGATATTGTTTTGAGAAAAGTTGTTGATATTAATTTATTTTCATTTATAAAAGCTTTTGGTGAAATTTCAGTCTTCAATTTCAAGTGTTTGTTCCATGATCAAAGAAGCTAGAAATTCCAAGCTCAAAACATTGTAGAGTTCAATTAATAATTTAATAGTTTTATTCCAAGATCTGCTTCTTCCTTGTTATTATTCCCCGGTAATTAAATCTGCTTCAGTCCAAGATCCAAGCATTCAAGTAGAAAAAAATTCAAAATTTTCAAGCTACGAGTAGAGATGGTAAACAATTCGCGCCCACCCCAACGGGGCCCATCCCGAATGGGACGAAAAAACCCGCCCCGACCCCGACCCCGACCCCGCCTCGCGCCCCGTCCCGTCTAAGGTGGGGTGGGGCACCCCCCCCCCCCCCCCGGTTGTCATCTCTAGCTACGAGTCTAAGTAATTTTACGAGGCATGCTATTATGGTCCAAGATGGAAGTTACGGATAAAATCTCTATCTTGCAGGACACTATAGAGATAAAGTTCTACTCAACTCGTACAACTCTACATCAGAGTTCTAGTATACGTTAACTTCTCATAAATTAGTCTAGGAAGATTGCTATGACTTTTTATTTTTATAATACACGGAACAAATTCAATTATTTTAAGCTCAAAGCATAAATCTTTACGTCAAGACCTTAGTCAACTAAAAATGAATAGTACAATTACTAATTTTTTTAATATTAATTCTATCACACATAACTATGATTCAAGGATCTAATGATAATCTAACTCACAGCAGTTGAATTTAAATTCAGATTAAAGGCCGTTCAGTAAGGATTAAAGTTGAAAAACTAGTCATTATTGTTGACTTTTATTAGATGAGTGAGATCCAATAAAGGTCATATTTTCAATTTTAATTGAATTTTAATCCGTAACGAACGGAGCCTAAGCATAGCGACATAAATCATATTATTCATTGACTTGCACCAATTTTCAATTATTTACTTATTTGAGTGGATTAGAACTGGATCCATTCATCAAGAAATTATAGAAGTTCAAATTGCATTATAAACAAGAAATAAATTAGTTTACTTTTAAGTTTGACCCTTGTTAAAGAAAAGAAAAAATTCTGCCTACTCTCTATCGAGCTTTTATGGAACGAAAACGACTTCATCGACTAAGAGACGCATCAGATATTTACATAAATTCCTACCCTACTTTTACGGCAATGTTTATGTTCATCGAGCCAATTTTTTTTGAGGAATTGTACACCGCTAGATTATCAGGGTTATTTTTTTTTTACGTAAGAATTTGCAGTCGTTATCTGTGACTGCTCACCGGGTAAACATCGATTATCAAGGTTACTTTTACCTGAATTGAAGTGGATTAAGACTTGATCCATTCATGAAAACATCATAAACAAGACATAAATGACCTTTTCGATTAACACTTGGTCTTAACGAAATTAAACCAGATTTAATTATTGGGACGGCATGGCACGTGACTGTCACTTGGCCACATTTGACCTATTCCATATTTTATTATCTTTAATTATTTTCTTAATCACCATTAGCCATTGTTAAGTTCTCATACATATATTTCCTCCAAGGCTTCTTCAATATAACCGCCCCTACGATTCCTCCGCTCCGCTCCTCTCTCTTTCTCTGTCAATTTCATTTATTCATCCCAAATGGAATTATTATGTGGAGGAGGAGAAAATGGTACCTCCGGACAACCCCATGCAATTGAAGAAGAAAGGGGAGAAATTAATTCCCCCGAGAATGAGGGGAAAACGGATTCTAAAAGATATGGAAATTCCGATTCTAATGGAGAAGGAGAGAAGGAAGTCAATGGCCGTTCCAGTGAGATGATAGTATATTCGGAAAAACCAATACAGGAAATGATCCAACAACCCCATTCTCAGCTGCCCAAGCCAGAAGCGCCACCTGGGGTTAATAACATCCTATCGCCGAAGATGGAAAGGTCAGTTTCGGTGCCGGATAATTTTGAGATGCCGGCGATCGGGAAATTTATTCGCGACAAGAGTAATACCTTTTCCGCTGCCATAACGAGGCGATGGTCGTCTTTGAGAGAAGGAAGAAACGACGATGGAGACGAGGAGGCGGCTATATTGAAGCCCGCGTCACGCGTTACGGAATTCAGTCTTCCAGGTCTGAAAGTGATCAAATCACTGAAAGAATCAGGTAAAATAGAGCTAAAAGGAAGAATTAGCTTTTTCTCGCGATCGAATTGTAGGGATTGTACTGCAGTGAGATCATTTTTGCGCGAAAAGAACCTGGTTTTTGTGGAGATCAATATTGACGTGTATCCAACGAGAGAGAAGGAGTTAATCGAAAGGACAGGCAGTGGAACAGTGCCACAGATATTTTTCAACGAAAAGCTAATCGGAGGATTGGTTGTATTGAATTCTTTGAGGAATGGTGGGATGTTGGAGAAGAAAATGGAGGACATGCTGGGGAGTAAGTGTCCCGATGATGCACCAGCACCGCCCGTCTATGGCTTCGATGATCCAGAGGAGGAGGAGGAGGCGGAGAGTTTAGATGACATGGTGGTGATTGTTAGAGTTTTGCGGCAGAGACTACCCATTCAGGATCGTCTGATGAAGATGAAGATTGTCAGGAATTGCTTCAACGGAGCTGATCTTGTGGAGGTTCTAATAAACCACTTGGACTGCGGCAGGAAGAAGGTATGCCTCTATACTTTCACTCCATTTTTGTGATTTTTCTTTTTTTCAATCTACCATTCCATGATTAAATTTCTTTATTACGGGGTTTTTTTTTTCTCTACTATGTTCAAGAAGTTGTGGCCCCATTAAATGGGGAATTAAAATTAATTTTTGAATTCAATTTAAAATTTTATCCATTTTTTTACCCAAACCAAATAGGGACCAAATAACTATTAGTAGTGTTGAAATAATTATCTAGGACACCGAGATCCGCATGTGCGGGCTATTTTCTTTACTATCCCTATTACGCAGGTTACTATGTTCATGATGGTCGGTAGAATAATCAAGTAACGTTTAATGTTGAAATAATGATCTAATTCGTGTGTGGGGTTCGTTAGTGCAATGCTATCAACTCATAGAAGGTAGTTTAGCATCATTCTATCGATGAGTATGAAGTAAGGACCGATGAATCAGCCATCGGCAACTCTTCTACATTTTATTCGTTACTCGTATAATGAGTTGCATCGTCATCTTTGCTAGAACCGAGTGCCCAAAAAAAATCGCATTTTTAAAACTTCAAACTATTAGTTATTATGCCCTTGTTTAGCAGGAATAGATATCAGATTTTTAGTAAATTTCGATAAAAAATGATGAAATATGTGATTGAAAAGAAGTGAATCACATGAAATATGCAGTTAAAATTAATTGTTGAATTTGAATTGAAATTTTAACCCATATCACACGGGGGATAAGATTACTATAAGAAAAATGGATATCATTATTCATCATTATAAGGATCTATCGCTGATGATGTGATGAATAGTATTACTCTCGAGAAATAGATCGAGTATTATTTTATTTAAATGGCGTACTGTTAAAGAAGGAGAGAGGGAGTTGAAGTGCCATCTTAAATAATCGAATCTATGTGATATATTTGGGGGTGGGAGTTGTAAAAAGGTGAAAACGAGATAATATCTTAGTTTAATTACCAGGAGGAAAGCTGCTTTTTCGTAATTAATTATAAGTGGGACCATCAATAACAGTAGTCAATTAAACGCGTTTTGATGTGTGGACCAGTAAGTAACTAAGTACCTCTCTTTCGTTTTAATTAAAATGTGGCATTAGATTATGTTCTGTTATTTGGAAATCTGGACAGTTGGGAGGCGCTGACCAAATCGGTTTATTGATTAACTAATTGAAATACAATTAATTAAGAATGAGATGTTTACTATTAGGTTGTCTAGCGGATTAGTAATAATAAAATTGCATTAACACTGAAGTTTGAACAACAAAATAGTACTCTCTCCGCTCAATTTCCTTGTTTTCTTGTTCTAATTATATAGTCTTGTTTCCTTATTAAGAATGTTTTGTTTCGTTCGTTTATTGATATATCATTATTTACTGAATAATGTTATTCATTCTTACTGGAGTTATAAACACAGTCTATGTGGCGTTAATGTGGCATTAAATGATATGTAGTCATTTAATTTAACATATCACTTAAAATCATCTAGATTGTGTTTGTAACCCCACTGAGGATGAATAACATTACTCTTATTTATTTACTACTAGTTATTGATAATTAAATGAGGATAAATTACAAAAGTTTTGGATAAAAATTGCATTTTCAATAACATTAAGCCATTGTTTGGTACACATTAAAATTTTCATTCTCGTCTTCTACTTATTTTCAACCACACATTTTTCAATAAAATAATATTTTTTTCATTACGTCAATAACTTTTCCTTCTTTTTCAACCACACATTATCTATCAATCTACTATTTTGGAATACATTGTTCCAAAATATTGTGACTCAAACACGTCCTAGATAAGATTTATTAATCCGTGGGAAAAACAAAATAAATCGAGAGGAGAGTAATTAAAGAAACATTTTAATGGAGAAATGTGTATTAGGAGCCAACATTAATAATTACAACCACATGCGGGATGATGGCTGGCTGGTTGGCTTTTCCTCGTTATCAACACTCGTATATTTTGTTTAGTACATAGTAGGAGTAATCATGTTAAGTTATGTTCTCAAAATGCACGGTCCAAATTAAGATTTGTTTATGACCAAATTTTCCTTCTTTCTATGTTTTCTTTTTCTTCGTCCTCATTTTTTTATTTTTTTAAATTTGCTCGTTGTCGAAGAGTTTAAGCTTTACACAATTGTAGTACAACGAGTTAAATGTTCGATTAAATTAAACAAGGCTCGATTAGCAATTAAAAATTGTTATTATGATAGTAACAATAGAGGCCATAGAATTGAGTCCAGGTTATCCTTCTAATGTAGTTCGTAGTCAAAATTTGAATAATTCAATTTCAGGTCTGATTTGAGGAAGATATTTTTGGGCGACGTCAGTTTGGTTTAGAAAAGTAAGGGTTGTTTTAAGTTAGTTGAGTGGTCCCACAGTTGTCGTGTCAAACGTTGGTGATGTGAACAAAGGAAAGGGCTTTTAGCCTTCTTCTTCGTTGCCGTGTTGGTACAATTTTACGCGTCAATTAATGTGTTTGATTGAATACAAGTTGATGTATCAATAGGGATGACAAAAAAAGTGTTGTCTCGGGCTCGGCTCGGAAAAGCTCGAGCGGGCTGGTTACACTGAGCCGAGGTTCGGATCGAGTCTCATTTTTTGGTCGGACTTTACTCAGCTCGACTTGGCTCAGGTCCAAAAAACTCGAGCCGAGCTCGAGTTTTTTTATTTAATTTATAGTACTATAAACCGTATAAAATTTTAAATTCTTTAAATAAAAAATGTAGATTTGACATTATATATATAATCGAGCCGCTCAATCCGCTAAGGCTCAGCTCGAAAGCTCAGGTCAAACCTCATTTTTTTGGCCGGACTTTGCTGGGCTCGACTCGGATCGGCTCGTTGACATGGCTATGTAACAACGAAAAACGAAGAATGTGATCTAATATTCGTTAATTCTTATTTTAGTAATAATGAATACTTAACAATCAAGAGTAATCTCTCAAATGATTGTTTATTATTCGAGAAAAGCAAAACATCCAAACCATCGTCACTTGCGGCGGATTATATGAATGGCATAATGAAAATTGTACCTTTGGTCCCAGTTTTCCTACCTAACAAATTATAAAATAAACCTTAAATAATAAAATAACTTGGTAAGTAAATAAAAATACTAGAAATTTAATTGAGACTTGAACTGTATCAAGAGTACTAAACAAATATTTTAAGTGTTTAATTTGTTGAATTCGGGAAAAAATGAAAATGACACATTACACCAAACTTTCTTTTTTAATCCCATTTTTCGATGCATTAGACAGAGTATCGCCATTAGAGGCGTAAAATTGAGCATCGCTAAGGTATCGAGTGTTTTGACTCATCTAGAGAGGCAGATTGTGGAGAGCTTAGCTATTTGAGCTCCTGTTTTACATTTTTCTTTTTATTCATAAATTTTTGGTTTCTCCATTTTTCGTTGTTCTTGAAAGGTAAAGATAATTGTTGACTCCATCGACCTGCCCACACAAATACACTACGGGCTTGTTTGATTTAGGGTCCGTCTGATTGTAATGGTGGAAAATCGGTGAAAAGAAAATGAATTTCAGAGAAAATAATTGTCTAGAACTTATTTTCTAGAGAATTGTTAATTAAATATATTTGATTGGTATAATTTTTCACTAGGAAAATTTTAAAATTTTGGATCTTTTTGTGTTCGTTTGACCTTGTTTAACTTGAAAATTGTCCATTAAAGTGATAAATTTTCCCACAATTGGTTATAAAATTTGTTTCTATTGTCGAAAAGTAAAAAAATAAACGAAATTTTTTTCCCTAAAAATCATTTTTTTATCAAAGTTTAATGTTCGTTTAGCTTCATTTTACATGAAAATTGTTCATTAAAGTAATTTTTTTTTTACCATTGGTTATGAAATTTATTTTCATTGGCCTTAGATTTTTTGAGAATAGGTTTTGTGAAAAATGATATTTTTGAAGAATGTGTAATTAAAAAATAAGAAAACATATTGATCTACATGTAAAATTATTTTATCGAGATAATGTATGATTTAAAATGAGTTTTAAAA
Source organism: Fraxinus excelsior (assembly GCA_019097785.1). Taxonomy (NCBI): domain Eukaryota; kingdom Viridiplantae; phylum Streptophyta; class Magnoliopsida; order Lamiales; family Oleaceae; genus Fraxinus; species Fraxinus excelsior. The sequence continues at coordinate 20,482,154 of CM032632.1, forward strand.
AATTTATACCAAAAAGGATCGACATATCCCGTTAAACCTCTTTATTTGACAGGACAAATAAGTATGATCCTAAGGTTGTGCCGAGGCCAACCAATCTTGGGTCCTTGGTCTCTCGAGCACGTTTGACTAAGTTTAAAAGTTGTCAAAGTAACTCTTTTCTTTTAGGGAAGTTGTTAGTAACTTCTGCTGCAGCAAAGTTTTGCTGAAAGAAATGTAAACCCAGGCCAATCCATCTTCAGGTCACTTGCATCTTATTTGTTAAGTAATTTTTTACTCAGTACAAGTTTGCTACCAGAAAAGTGAAATAACTGTTTGTACAAAAAAACTTATTTTTCAAACAATTACTTTTACATTGTTTCAACACTCTTTTTACCCTCTCATAAAGCTTTTTGAGATTATAAGTTGGTGGATCCTTTAAAAAGTGGATAGAAATTGTGGGTCCAATGAAACGTGTGTTTTAAAAATGACGTTTTACTTTGTGTTTACAAGTTGGATTGCCTCTTTTGTCAGGATTTATTTTTCTGCAATTCTTTTTATTCTGTCATCATCTTACCTATTGTGTTTGTATACACTCATAATAGATCACTCATTAGTAACACCCCTACTTTTGGCCTAAAAACATCCGTAGAAATTCAAAACCCCCTCTTTCTCGATTCATTTGTAAGATTAAAAAACTTGATGATTAAGCCAACATGCAATTCTTTTGTTTTGTCTACAATTCTTCACCTATTAATGACTTTCATATTTTGTCTCACAACTCATACATATGTAGGCCATTGAGATTGGGAAGAAGCTGGCAAGAAAGCATTTCATTCATCATGTTTTTGGGTAAGAACAAGCGAACTTACAACTTTCAAGTTTCTACCTACTTTGGTCTTACAGATATGATGTATTAATTGCAGTGAAAATGAATTTGAGGATGGGAACCACTCCTACCGATTGCTTGAGCACGAGCCCTTCATTCCCAAATGCTATAATTTCAGAGGATCAGTAAATGACATTGAGCCCAAGAACGCTGCTACTGTAAGCCAGAGGCTTGCCCGAATAATGTCCGCCATACTTGAGTCCTATGCTTCTGATGACAGACGCCATCTTGATTATGTGGGCATCAGAAATAGTGAAGAATTAAGGAGGTAGTATAACCTGTGCATTAGTTGCATTTGAAATGATCCTTTGTGCATGCTACCGTAGTCTAATATACGAGTATGATGTGCTGATCGGAATTGATATATTAAATTGCAATGAGGAACCTTGTAGATCCTTATCTTTATGCTCTTAACGGGACTATGCTTTGAGTTAGATCAGTCTTGTTCAGCCTAAATCCTCTCTAGATCAGTCTTGTTCAGCCTAAATCCTCTCTCCTTTTCGTTTCAGTTATAATTTGCATGTCTTTCTTCTGGAGTTGTTACTATACATAGAAATTGATTGGTCTTGATAAGTTGGATTGTTCAGGACCAAAACAAAGCTCTTTCAACTTCAAGACGTCCTTTTTAGTTCATGTCTGTTTTCTTTTCTTATCGAACAGTTAGTCTTGCAACAATGAAAATTTACTGATACGAAAAGTTCATATTAACCTTTTTCACATCTTTATTGGACCTCTTGATTAGCTACATTAGCTTGTGTGATGCTTATTTACTTCAATTACAGTCATACTTGTGTCCTTCGTTGTTTGTCAAGTTTGAATAGAAACTGATTATAGGTTTGGGTTAAGGCGTTGTCATGCATTAGCAATATAAAACTGGCTACCTATATGATATGTAACTTTTTTCTGTACTGACTGATTATAAATGCAAGTGTAGTTGGCTAACTTCTTACTTCATTTCTTTATGAATACAGATACATAAGTTTGGTGCAGGATCTCCAGAGAATGAATATATCGACACTTTCAGTGGATGAGAAGTTGGCATTCTTCTTAAACCTGCATAACGCCATGGCTATTCACGCGGTCATTAGAATTGGTCATCCTGGAGGCATGATCGATAGGAGGGCTTTCTTTGACGATTTCATGTATATGGTTGGAGGCTATCCCTATTCCATGAGCACAATAAGAAATGGGATTCTTAGAAGCAATAAAAGAGCACCTTTCTCATTAACAAAACCTTTTACTGGTGGAGACAAGCGTCTGGAGGTAATTAACTTCAATCGTTTCCTTTCTCCTTGATAACCGAATCTTCTGCTGCACTAACCTGAGACTGAATTAAAGCCAGGATTTAACACATCCCTTTTGATCTCTGGACTTGTACATGAAACTGAAGCTGAACTTGTTCATTTTTCAATTCGTTTCCAGTTGGCGTTTCCAAAAGTGAATCTTTTAATTCACTTCGGGCTCTACAATGCAACAAGGTCGAGTCCCGTGGTGAAGTTCTTCACTGCTCAGGGAGTTGCATCAGAATTAAGATATGCTGCAAGGGAGTTTTTCCAAAGGGATGATGGAGTGCACATAGATCTTGCCAAGAGGACCGTGTACCTCTCTCGTGTGATCAAGTGGTGAGTCATTAATGAGGAAACTTTTTATTTATAATTGAAATCAAGATTTTCGTTGAAGATCGTTACGAAAGTCATGGTTTGACAAAATCCAGATTCTTAGCCTCTGTTTGACAAATTTATAAATAGGAATAATAGTGGTCCCACGAGAGATGTGCGAAAAAAAATGAATAGGAAATACAAATTTGTGTAATATTGAAATTAATTTTTGATTTGATAAATATGTATCCAAACGGTGGCTATACCATATAAACTTCATTTAACTTTACTTTTGTGGATCTTTTGTCCTACAGGTACAGTGCAGACTTTGGGCAAGAAAAAGAAATTCCCAAGTGGATCATAAATTACTTGGATGCAACTAAGGCGGGCCTTTTGACACACCTTTTGAATGACGGGGGCCCAATTAATATTGTGTATCAAAATTTTGATTGGTCTCTGAATGCTGCCTGACCATTGACATTGTACTTGGTGCCACGGTTCACAGGAAGAGAGCAAATACTCTCCTTTTTTTAAAATGTTACTTTTAATTTCTCATTTTTTTTTAAAATTAAAGTGAGTGATATAATACATTTATCTGATGGATAAGGGGGGTTTTGTATATATGGATATTGTTTTTGAAAAGGAAAAGGGCTCTATGCTTCTGTTTGTCAAACATTTAAAGCCATTAAATAGTTAATTATTAATAATCTTACGGCTATATCTTGAATAAACTTTAGGGTGTGTTTGAGACACATTCTTTTAGAATAATGTATTCTGAAATAGTAGATTGATGGAGAATGTGTGATTGAAAAAAAAAAGTTATTGATGTGATGAAAAATATTATTTTATTGAATAATGTGTGGTTGAAAACGAGTGAAAGAATGGGAACGAAAATGAAAATGTGTACCAAACAGGGGTTTAATGTTATTTTTCATCATCGTCTAATACGTCAATAGCTTGACATCTTGGTGCAGTCATACATTTCATCAGTTAAGATGAATTTCACATGTTCTTCACAATCCTTCTATTACGTCTTGTTGCTCTTTATTTATGAAAATTCTACACGTGGGACCCGCATTTGATTGGGCAAAAAAAACAGTGTAATCTAACGATTTAAACCATGTCTCATCGTTCGACAATAACTACTAACCTTAAATATGAGAAGTTAGAAAAATGCCGATATCTTCATAATTTTATACATTCTTGATTTAAGAGAGGCGAGGTCAGTTGAGGGGGAAATGAAACTATTGACTAACTAGGAAGCATGTTTAGTATATTGAATTTGGTATGATTTTATAGGATCTATGAGATCAAGTACATGACAAAATTCAGTAGTTATCTTATCTAATTTTATCAAATTTATTGCACCAAACACGGTACTGGAGCACTATTAGAGACAAGTTTCTTGTCTTCTACAACATCGAAATATTCTAGTGCACCGAGTATCAGTTTACACGTCTTATTACAAATTTTTTGACTCGACAATATCGAGTATTTTGTTAAAGGGGTTGCTTTATTATTGTATCTAGAAATTTACTAGACGATAACTAATATCTAAGCTAAGGAGGTTTTGTAAGAAATATTTTAAATAGTCGTTATCCTAATAAATACATTCCACGTGTACGATTTCTTGGCCGAGTTTGGTCTGATTCATGGAACTCCTAAAGTAAAATAAGAAATAATTTATCACTTAATTCATCTTGTCCCATAGCACTATTTGGATCGGATGAAGTGGGACGACACTCCCTTGGATAAGAAGGAACACTAGTTAAAGCAACATTTTTAGGTAAGACTAAAGACGAAACAATATCAACAAGGACATCGTAATTAACAACACGATTACTCGTGGCATCACTGAATATCATCCTTTATCGGGATCGGATTGGCAAGCTAGCTGCAATACATAGCCAAGATAGTATGTTTTGAGGCTTTCGTATATGCTTTAGTTGATGGAAAAAGCACAATTCCGATTAGTGTCACTCTCTTTTAGCCACTTAATCTCTCTCTAATCACACTGCGATAATTCATCTCTCTTCTAAAAGGTTTCCAAATCAGCATGAAAGCTGCAGGGGCGAGGAATAAAGCTAGTTGTACAACTTTTATTTACAACTTGGTTAATAATTTTTAATCACATATTTCATCAACTTTTATCAAAATTTATTAAAAATTTGATTTTAATATTCACCAAACAAAGCTTAATACGTAGTATGAAATATTATGTATTTAACCAATTGTTATTTTATATTTTGTGATGGGTTTTAAAAGATTTTAAATAAAATTATTCTATTATATTTTTAGTGAGATTATTAATTTTAGGATAGATATGGTCCGGTTCGGTTCGGTTTTCTTCAAAACTGAACCGACCCAAAACTTTCGGGTATTTATTAAATGAAATTATTGGGTCCAAATATAATTATGGAACTGTTCGAGTTCGAGTTCAGTTCATTTCCGTACCATAATTAAATTTTTAACATTTATAACAACACTACATAAATATAACTAATATCATGTTCATTCGTAACTATTACAAATTAACGTAGTCCAATTTAAAAATATATAAATAACAAGTCGTTCAATAAGATTAATTCAATGGGAAATTAGGCCACATACGGTCAAAATAGGTCCAATTAGAAAAATACTCTAGATTAATTAGGGGAACTAATTAAAACATCACAAAATCGTATTAATTACGTTCTAACTTATAACAAAACCCAAAATCCCCAAACCCCACATACCTTGCACCCTCGTCTGCAGTCGCCCAAATCTCCCAAACCCAAAATCTCCCAAGCCCTCGCCTGCAGTCGACAGTTCGACAATGGTGAGTCTGATTCCGACCTATTCATTCTGACGTCGACTTCGATACCAAAATCCTATTCCTATTTCTGCAATGGCTGGAGAAAGTGTGCCGAAGAGGAAAAGAGATATTGATGAAGAACCATCTTCAAAGAAGAAGAAATCTTATAAACCCAAGGTTCATTTTTCGGTCATTGTCGCTCTACAGTTGTTTTGCTCGTTTTCTAATAATTATTGCTCTCGAAAATATTTTATTGTTCATTTTCTGATGATTATTGCTCTACAGTTGTTTTGCTGTGTTCATTTTCTGATGAAGTAATTTTTTGATGGCTATGGAAATTGTGTTCTTGTGTAAGAGTATGTGCCGGAGTAATGTGTGATTTTTTTGGAGTAATGTGCGGTTTTTGTTTGAATATGTGCTGGAGTAATGTGCAGTTTTTTGGAGTAATGTGCTTGTGTAAGAGTGTGTAGGCCACTTTTTGATTGTTGTATGTTAAAAACATGATTTTAATCATTATCATATCTTTTTGTAGGATTGAGATTTTATAATCACCTCAAATTGTTGGTTCAAAGGGAAAGTTACATTATATTCGCCTCACGAGGTTATAACAGACTTGAATAAAAAAACTTAGTCCACATCAAAGGAGTTTATTCAAAAATACGTGCATTGGTGCTTTTATAGATTTGAATGTAATAGAGTTGCAGCCACAACTGATACATCAACTGCTGCTTAGGGAGGTGAAGCAGCCGAATACAAATGAAGTGTATTTCAACATTCATGATCATCTTGTGAAATTTTCAATTGAGGAGTTCTGCTTAATCCCAGGGCTGAGATGCTTTGGAAATGGTGATTTTACCAGATTTAGAATGAAGAAGAGCCATTTGAAATAGCACTACTTCAAAGAGTACCAAAGTATCTCAACAAAAGTAGTCCAAGAAGTGTTCGTTAATCTCCCAATCAACACTGTAGATAAAGATGTAGTTGATATAGGCATAGTTTATCTTATTACATCCTTCCTGTTTTGTACCTCTTATCACAAGGGTGTTGATGATTCCTTTTTTTGTCTTGTGGAGTCTGAAGAGATGAATAATTTTCCTTAGGGTAAAGAAATTTTTAGTGTGACTATCATCATTGAAAAATACCTTTAACAAAAGAATGAAGAATTTTTTTACTGGAAAGAAATTTTTAGAGTATAGGTTGAGTGGATTCCTACTTGCTTTTCAAGTATGGATTTATGAAACCATTCCTGCTATTTCTCAAAAGAGGTTTTGCATCAAGCATAAACCTCAATTTCCTCGGATGTTGAGTTGGAGTTGCAAAGAGCACGTGACATCAGTGACTTTAAGGAAGAACATTTTTTATTTGCTCAAAGTAAGTTTTCTACACTTCTAATATTTATTTTATATCTTTAGTATTTTGTGTTCTTGTAAATTATATGATTTTGTATTTTTCAGCTAAAAGTAAATCGAGTGGTGCCTCTTTAGGTAGAGAAGAAAGAAAACTATGCAGTTGGCTTGTTTGTTGAAACGAATTGTGAAAGTTTGGGCAGTGACAAGGATGATGACGACTTTGAGCATCCAATAGGTCAACAGAAGAAGTTACTGGATGCACCATTTGTTGGCCGTTTTGGCAAGTCTTCAGAAAATAGGGACAAATGGAATAATGATGAGGTTTGTGCATTTGTTAATTTATTATCATATTATGCAACTTTTTTTGTGAAAAAGTGACACTGTGTCGCTTTTTTGATGCAGTGTCACTTTTTTTATCACAAAAATGTGACAAAAAGTGACAATGCGTGACTTTTTTATCACAAAAATGTGACAAAAAATGACACTGTGTCACTTTTTTATCAGAGACTTCATTCATTTTGTCACTCTTTGTTAAAAAAGTGACAGAGGTTATTATAGAGCATACCAAATCTGTCACTTTTTATTAAAAATGTGACAGAGGTCATTATAGAACATACCAAATCTCTGTCACTTTTTTAACAAAAAGTGACATAGGTCATTATAAAAATCTGGGACAATTTTGTTTTCAAGATATGCAATTGAGTGAAATCTGGGACAATTTTATTTTCAAGATGCTGGTACATTTACTTTTCAAAACCAAGAAACCTGGGACAATTTTGACACATTGGCATTGGTTTTGTTTCTACTTTCATTTCATCAAGATAAAGGAACTGATTGTGACTGTCACTTATTATCTCTATCACAATGCGTCACAGTGCGTCGCTTTTTTTGTCACAGTGTCAATTTTTTTTTTTGATGCAGTGTCACTCACTTTTTATATTTTTGGTGCATTGAATTACAAGTGGATAATAAATTTGTCTTCACTAATGTTTTTCAGGGAGTCTCAAAGACTAATAAAGAACTTTGGAAAAGGTTGGCTGAGGTTGAAATGAAACTTGTGCAGTCAAATGACATCATTTCTGAACGCATTTCTGACCTCGAAGTTAAAATTTAGTCAAACAAATTTAATAACAGTCTAAGAGAGGTTGAAAAGAGGGTTATAATGAATGATGAAGTTATGGAGCGTCTACAAATTTTGGAATGAAAAATGGACAGTGTACTGATGGCTAGTAATGGAAAAGTAACGGATCGTCTACAAGATTTGGAACAGAAAGTGGATAGTATGTTGATGGCTAGTAATGAAAAAGTAACGAAGGTATTCAAGTATTTTCGAGTTTAAATTTAATACATGCAATTTTTTGTTTAGTTTTTGTAACTTTTTTAGTCTTTGTGACTTTTTTATTTTCTGAAATCAACTTTTTTTGTAGGATTATGTGGAGAGTTTACCAAATGAAATGAAGGTGACAAATCAGGTGTTTTATGATTATCCTAGTTTTTCTTTAGGCGTTGAGTTTGAAATAAGTGGTAAGGAAAAAGATATTGAGGTGCCACTTAGTAAAACAGAGATGACAGTTCATGAAAGTGACAAGATAGTGGAAAAAGTGGTGACAAGAAAGTTGAAAATAGTGACAAGAAAGTTGAAGGAAGTAGCAAAACACTTGAAATGAATTTGAATGAAGATGATTGGTTAAGAGTTGACCATGATGTTGCTCGTAGTTTAGCAAAAAATCAAGAAGTATAAATATATTAATTTGATTATCATTTTCTTTATATTTGGGTGTGTCTTTTGCACCACTTGAATTGTACATCTATTAATCTGTAAAATATATTTGTTTTAATGATTGTGTTTCAGCATGTTGCATCACCATCTGTTGAACCCGGATTTCAAGTGCTGGACAATGAGGTTGAATTAAAGGATGAAGTTTGACAAAAAGTTGTGGAAATAATAGATGTATTTCAAGCTGAAACTGAAATTGAAGAGAAAAATGTTGATGCTATTCTAATTGATGATGAAATTACACCAAATGTGCCGTTGAAGAGACAAAAGAAACCTGCAGCATTACTTCAGTCCCCTGGGTGAATGAGTATGATTCTACATCAAGAACTATAAAACGTGTTGTAAACGGCACCTATGCATTTCCAGTCAGTTTGGGCCCTCATGCATATGACATTGATGCTTTCGAGCTTTGGTACAACAAAGGGTTGGTAAAAAAAAGTAAGTTATTAATATTCATTGTTTATAACTTTTATCTAGTAAAGTAACAATTCAATTGTTTATTATCACAATGTATCTTTTCTTTTTAAAAAGTGACACAATGTGACTTTTCTGTTTAAAAAGTGACACAATGTGACTTTTTACATTATGTGATGTAGGCATAAGCATTTCAATGATGAAAATTCAATTATCAATCCTTGTTTCTACTTCGGTGATATTGCTGTATCTACCAAACAGTGGTGGTATGAGTTGTTTACTCCGAACGAATGTCTAGAAGATACAGTAAGATTCTTTGTTTGTTGGTATTTTAAGATTCTTTTATATAATTTTTAGTACAATCGTTAATTTTGTCATTTTTCACTTTTTTGTAGCATATCGATGTCTGTTTCTATTACTTGAGAAAGATGTTAAGACGTGGACAATGTATAAGTGTAAAGGCTACAACCACAGACTTTCCATTTGATAGCCAAACGAGAGGTATATATACTGATTTTTGCCAAGATAAGTCGGCTTTAAAAAAGCAGACTTCACTCCTTTCATATGTTATCGGGTTGTATATGTCATGTAATACAAGTTAGACCCTTGTTGACCATGTGTTTATGCCAATGAGAATGTCCAATTCAGCCCATTGGATTCTGTGTCAATTTGACATTCAACATATGTGTCTTCATGTGTATAATTCATATCACAAGATTGTTAGGAAAGCTTTAGTACTTGAGGCTGTTAAACCATTTTCTAATATAATTCCTCATCTTCTTTATCACACTGGCTTCTTTGAGAGAAAAGGCATTTCAGAAGAAGATGCTTTGAAATCATTGGTTGTAAAAATAGTTCCAAAACTTCCACAACAGAATAACGGGTTAGACTATTTTTCTATGAATTTTTTTTTTTGTTTTCATTTGATATTCATGTATTTAATTATCTTAATTACTTTTCTTTTTTTCATGCAGTGGAAATTGTGGAATATATGTAATTATGTATGCCCAATACTTCATTAATGGAATGTTAAGTGAATTGCCAAATACATTTAACATTCCACATACTAGAAGAAACATTGCTACTCAATTATATGTTTATGGGAAGAAGAAGCAAGATGAGGAATATGATACAGACAATGAATGGCTGTCAAAAGAGATTGATTAGTGATATGTTGTTTTCAAATGAGATGGATTAGTGATAGAGAAGAAGAAGATTTTGAAGAAGTGGAGACATGTCTTGTAATGAAATGAATGATTTTAGTAGTTAGAATATTTTGTGGATGCATGTAAGCTGATTCTAGTTGTTAGAATATTTTGTAATGACTGATTTAATGAACATGTTTTCTTTACAATATCAATGGAACATGGATATTGGTGATGTAGCTGATCAATATTAATATTAGTACCTAACAATTGTTTCGTTTTGCTAATACTTTGGAACATGGATATTGGTGAAAAAGTGATATAATGTCACATTTTTAACAAAAAAGTAACACACCGTCACTTTTTGCTAAAAAAGTGACACTGTCACTTTGTTTACTGTCACTTTTTGTTAAAATAGATGGTTTTAATAAATGAGAAGTCAAAACAAGAAAAAATAGGGGAAAACTCAAGCACGGTGCCAACTTTTATAAACATGTTTTCTATTGAATGTGCAATTTTTTATGTCGGTTATATAGTTTTGTCTGGGAGTTTTGTTTTTAACCTTCGCATGACACACCGTCATTTTTTGCTAAAAAAGTGACACTGTCACTTTGTTTACTCTCACTTTTTGACACACTGTCACTTTTGAACAAAAAGTGACAGTGATATCATGTCACTTATTGTAGTAGTTTTATATTTGAAGTCATGCTGAAAGGCTCAGTGGAGGATGCTAGAACATAGTCCATTTATTAAGTAATTGTGGATCTAATGTCAATGGAGTATGATATCCATTGTCACATACACGTACACATGACAAAACATTTTTTAACAAAGTTGTATCCATCAAAATTCATCGTCATTTTTTTTAACCAAATCACATGCATAATAATAATAATAAAAAAACATTCTAAAACTAAAACTAAAAAATGTCAAGTAATCTAGTTTCATATGATGTCTTTCAACTTCCTTTTCTTTTGTGGTTCTTTTTCCTATTTGTTGGATTTTGACATGATCTACAATTGTAGCCAGTGGCCACTAATTCCACATCTCCCACATTTTATACTTTGGATTTTCTCTCGTTTTGATGGTATTCTTTTTTCTTTAGATCGTTTGAATTTTCTTTTTTGATCAGGAGCTAAGACTACTCTTGCTTTTACCTCTTCCGATACATTCCAGTAATTGTGATCTCCAAGTGGAAAAATTGCTCCCATATATGTTCGAATATATATATATCTGTTGTATAATATACCGAACAATATGAATATGAATCTCCATTTATCTTTGCAATAGCTGCAAGTGCGTGTGCACATGGAATCTTGTCTACTTGGAATTGGTTGCATGTGCATGTTCTTTCTTCCATATTCAACAAATATGAGGCACAACCATCATTAACTTGATACAATATTGAACTTGAAGTTGATACCTGTTTGAAAATTTTGTCACTATTTTATATTAAAGGAAGATTTAAAGTGAAAACTCAATATGTATAGAGGCTACAAACAACGTTATATGAAAAATTCTGACATAAAATAACAAAACAACGGGTTTATAGTATTTTACCTTCATTTTTTTTTTACTCCACGGACTTTTCTCTCAGTTTTTTTTCTTGTTTGGTGGAAAGTGTTGTGAAGGTTGCCCGTGCATCATTTATATGCTTTACAAACCATTCTTGCAATAAGTATCTTAACGATTCCAATAAATGCTCTATCGGACAACCTTTTGTTGCTTTTGTTACCGAATTTACTGATTCAATTATATTCGAAGTCATTGTAGAAAATCCGTTATTTGTCATGTAAGCCATTGACCATTTTTCATAACCAATATATTTCATAACCAATAAATTCACTTTTAACAAAAAAGTATCAACACTTGCAAACTTTTTAAACAAAAAAATGACATTTTGTTACTCTTTGTTAAAAAAGCGACACTCGTTAAAAAAGTGACAAAAATCATTATAGAGCATACCAAATGTGATCGAATCACTGTATTGATTTCATTAAATTGTTTCATATGGAACTCAAAATCATTCTTAAAAAAAAAAGTATTAACACTTGCAAACTTTTTAAACAAAAAAAATGACATTTTGTCACTCTTTGTTAAAAAAGTGACAGGTTATTATAGAATATACCAAATGTGACCGAATCCCTGTATTGATTTCATCAAGTTATTTCATATGGAACTCAAAATCATTCTTAGAATATGCTTTCACAGCTTTGTTGAAATGCTCCGCAATATTCTTTCCATTTTTCTTCCCACCAAAAGACGACTTCAAGTTCTTTAACAAGTGATAGGAACATAGACCATGCATTGCATTCTCATACACTTCGTGAATTGCATTTTTTATGCTTGCATGTCCATCTGAGATTATACACAATCCTTCTCGCTCACCATAAGTTTCTTTTAACGTAGTTAAAAACCATTCCCATGAATCATTAGTTTCTAAATCATCAACTCCAAACGCTAATATGAAAATATTGTTGTTAGCATCTTGTGTACATACAGTGAAAAGCGTTCTGCCATAGTTGCCTTTTAAGAATGTAGCATCTATTACTATAACTGGTCTACAATACTTCCACCATTGAATAGATGCTCCTAATGCCATGAATAGGTATTTGAATTTGTTATCTTGATATGTCTCAATTTTTGTAACTGATCCGAGATTTGTTTCTTCTATCATATACAAGTAGTTTGGAAGCTTTCCATATGACTCCGTGAAATCTCCTCTCAACAATTCCAATGCTTTCTCCTTAAATCTCCAAACTTTTTCATAACTCATCGACACTCCATACGCATTCATCGTGTCATTCATAATGTATGAGGGAGTGTATGTTGTTTTTGTCGAGATATACTTATACATGATGAATTCTCCTACTGTTGAGCTGATTGCTTGATGATGATATCCCAAAATGATGTTATTTGAGCATATATGATCATTTTTAATATACCTTACCTTAAACATATATGTTCTACCAAGTCTTGAAGCTCTAAAAGTCCATTTACACTTATCATCAATGTACTTCAGCACATAATCTTTCTTGTCTGACGTACTTACATTGAATTGAAAGTTATTGTGTATCGCATATATCGAAATACTTCTCTTAACCAATGTCTTGTTTTTGAACACTTTATCTTTTGAAATTTCATCCATAGTAATTACTGAAATGATATCACTGCCTCCTTCATTCGTCGTTTCTTCAACTCCTGATATACTATTATATACATCAACAGCAATTTCTTCCATACTAGGTAATTTCTGAACTGATGTTGTAGAATTATCAGTTACATCATCATAAAACTGCACTTGCATCATAACATTTTTTTCGAAATCAACAGCCTCCAAACATTGTATAACATCAACAAATTCAGTTTCGTCACGTTTTGATACCGTTGTCACATCTATGCACAATGGAAAGCTTGCAAGATCTTTATCCTTTCTCTTGAGCTCCAAATAAAATGTTAGAAAAATATCGTCTGAAATCTTCATCAAATGTAGGTTTTCCTTGACTCAATATTGTACTTTTATTCTCTGTGTTGATGAACTTAGTTTCATCATAGAAAATATCATGCTTTCAAGGATGTTGTATGTGCAATCCATTGGGACAACAATTTCGACCATTTTGTCACTTGTATATTCATTATCTTGTGTCCATTTGCCTCCATAACAAATGAATACATTAATTTTATCCATACCTATAAAAAGATTACAAAGAAATTGTGTGAGACTTTTTCATAGAAAAGTGACAGATTGTCACTTTTTCATAAAAAAATGACAGAATTCATAAATATCTTGCATGGATCAATGTAATTGATTTAAAGTTTTTTTTCCTATGTATTAACATAAAACAGACTGTAATTGCTTGAATTTGTATGTTCAAATTTTCAAAAACGCGCATGTATGCATCTAGTTAATGCTCCAATGAGATACTGTGACTTTTTTTTTTTTTGAGAAAAGTGACAGAGCATCTTTTTCACATTTTCCTTTTGTCAAACACATTGCATGCATCAAAGTAATTGTAATTGATTCAAAGCTAATTTTCCATATGTAGTAATCCTCAAATCATTTTCGAAACATCTTATCATTCAAATGAAACTTACACTAAAATTTACTCAAAACACAAATAACTTCAACAATGCTAATGCACAATTGTTGCGCTAGATTCCATAAAACTCATGTTTATGGAATCCAAATTTACCTTCTTGTGTAAAATTAGATGGATTTAAACTCAAAATTCTCTTTCTTTGATTTATGGAGAGTTTGCGTATAAATAAAGAGATAGTAGACACTTTTCAGGTAAGGGTTGCGGCCAACTACCGACTGCTCCCTCTCGGAATTCTTCTTCTTCTTCTTCCTCATTTTAGTTTTCCTTTGATTTTTGCATACTGGTGCCTGGTTTCTGTCGTGAGTAGAGCCGTATTTTTTACGGTAAATTATATATAATTACCACTTACTCCAAGTTTATCATGATTTTTCAAAACTACCCCAAAATACAGGATATTTCTGTAATTGTCCCTTAATTCAATATATACAAATACCAAAAAGTAGATATTAATACTAAATATTAATTGGGCCAGAAAATTCAAACAAAAATTTAATTTTACCTAATTAAATTGCTAATTTGTTTAGAAAAAATTAAAAAAATTTAATTAATTAAATATAAAAAATTATTTAGATTCGGTTATTATTCGATTTTTGACATAGAATCGAATCAAACTCATTGGTTCTTGATTCAAATACTTGTTCAGGTATTTAATTTATGAAACACCACTCGATTCAGTTTGGTTTAGAAATTTTCACTATATCCTCTCCAAAATATTAATTTTTATATTTTAAATTATTATTTTGTAGAGATTTTACTGTACAGCAAAAAGAAGCTTAAATGTCCGTGGGCCTCCCACAGTGTCCGAAGCCCAAACCCAAAACTCATTTCCCCATACATTTATGCTCCCGCCAAAAACTTGGCGCTCTCTCTCTCTCTCTCTCCATCAATATAGATGACGGCATCTCAATTCATAGAAAAGTGAAAATTTGTGGAAAAATCCTAGAAATGGAGAAGAGTAGTGGCGCCGCCGCATCTGCAGCCCCAACTGGATGCTATAAATGCGGCCGCCCAGGCCATTGGTCCCGTGATTGCCCTTCGAATCCCAATTCCAATATCCCACCATCTTCCAATTCCAATTCTGCTACTACCCACAACAATGCTAACCCTAGACCCACATCATATAATTCAAAATCCACTGCTGAGAAGCCCAAGAAAGTACCCAGAAAGAGGCCGAAGCTAACCCCAGATCTCCTCCTCTCCAATGATGGGCTCGGCTACGTTCTTCGCCACTTTCCTCGCGCATTCAAATGCCGCGGCCGTGGTCACGAGGTCAATTTTTTCCCCAATAACTATTCTTCTTATATTTACTACTTCTCGCTTCCTTCGTTGCTTAATTTGGTTGCCTTTCCCGGTAGAAATTAGAGTCATTGAAGTCAAATTTAATCCAAAATTTAGGTTTTTGTATCTTGTGTTGATGATAAATGGATTGTTTATGAAGTAGACTAATTGTCAGATAAAGTGAACGCTTTAAATTATTAAAACTTCTCAAGGATCTTATCTCTTGGGGGATATTGAGGCAGATGTTATGAAGGAATTGGTACTACTTAAGGAATGGTTATTTATGGAGATTTGGCTGCTGAGTTTTGTTGGACAACTAAATCTCAGCAATTGATGATGTTCAAGAGGTTATAGTAGTACAGACTCATAAAATTCGCTTCTCGCCTTCGGACTTTATTATATTCATTTAATGCTTAATTGTTACCAATCAAAACTCCCAAGAGCATGCTATTGTGAGAACTGAAATTCTTGAGAATTCAAATCATTCCAAAGTAATAAGCTTGATATTGTCCTAGTGTTTCGCAGAGTTAACAATTGGAAAACTTCCAATGGTTACACGAATATTGAATGGCAACTCATAAAATTATATGAACTGTGGAAATTATGAATTATAGTTGTAGATGACAAGTGCATATAGCTATATAAGATTGTCAGTTGGTGCATGTTTTTTCCCCTGACAAGTGGAATTCCCCAGCACTCATAGTTGAAAGATATTTAAACTTAAGGCCATCGCATGATACTTGAAAACTAGGATGAAGTATGCTGCAAATTCAAGTACTGCATTTGGGAAATCCCTTCTGTCAGATGCTTGTCGATATTTTACTAGAATTCAAATAACGAGGTGGTTGAGTATCAGTTTCAAAGATTTTAGGGCATCATCTTTTTTCGATCTGATTATTGCACGTCCACAGTTATAGATTCGATCTACAATCGTTTTTGCGTTTTGCAATAATTTTAAACACACTTCAGTTCTCTCCTTGTTTCCTAAATGGCCTTGTTAACAAGTTAACCTGTGTCATCAGTTTGGTGACCAATGCTTTTTGGCTCACGCCATCTACATTGGCAAAGTAAACATACATGTTCTTCAAACTTTTTGGTTTCATTTTCTCAGAAATTTCTTGCTTCAACTTCATGCCCTAGAATATATTCTAGTTGCATTGATAAACCAAAGGCATTCTTAAACATAAAGTCAAATATCATGCAGTTTTCCTTAATATTGTCTGTTACTGAAAGTTCACCCTTGATGGTGTTATTGGCTTCATGAAAAACTTGTTTGTTTGTTGATTTTCTGTACGTAATATCGGAGCCACGACATGGAAGAGATATTCAGGATATGGTTATTTGTCTTGATCTTTCCCTTTCATTTGGCTCACTGATGAGTCTTTCAACTTTCAAGCATATTAACAACATTTGTACAGGTTAATGATCTGCGGCACCTTCTTGGCCTATATGCTGAATGGCATTCACGTTTGATCCCCTACTATTCCTTCGATCAATTTGTGCATAAGGTGGAACAAGTTGGCACGACAAACCGTGTCAGGGTAAGGCATTTTTTACTTTTATTGAAATTTATTATGCATGTATAAGTGATTATTATTTGTTAGATGCACACATGCTACCCCTTTTCCTTTTCCTCTGTGCACGGTCATAGTTAAAGCTATTACTGATATGAGCAAAGAATTTGAACTAGGAGAATTGCAAATGCTGTTTTATATTAGTTTTTCATGTTAAGGTTTTATGTTGTGTGCATGCATCAAAGATCGATTTGTGCTCTTCATGAAGCATATGTAAAGGATCAAGATCATATGAGATCGATAACTGCTTTTCCTGTATGGTTCTTAGAGTTGGGAAGGTTGTGATATGATTCATTGGGTAAAAGTTAAAAGAACAAAAGGTTGTGAATCTCAATTTTGCTATAAATAATTATTTGACTAAACTTGTTGGAGACTAATAAAATAAGAAACTGCTATTCAATTACATCGAAAAATATAAATATCAAATCATTGTGACCTTTGATGTCTTGAAAATAATTTGCTATTTTATTTGTTTGGATTTTACAATTTCTTTAATTAGCGCTGCATAAGAGAATTACGAGACACAGTTGCCCATGGAGAAGATCCAGCAAAGCTGCACGAGTCTCAAGTTCAACAAGAAAACCCAAGTCACGATCAAGGTACCCAACACCATTTAGCTACTGTTATAACAAAAGACTTGTTTTAGCCTCTACTATATTTAGTTGTTAATTGCTCAAATACAATAGATTTTGGGGGAAAAAAAAATCAAATCTTCTCATGTGATTTCCTTTATCAGAGGAGATAGCCTGCATATACTTTATCCTTCCCATCAACAAGCATTTATGGGCTAATCTTCTCGTCCCATTTTTCTTAACATTCTTTCTATTTCCTGTTCGTGGTCCTTGAAATTCAATGTATAATATACCAAGTATGAACGGCAAAAAAGGGTAAATGATGTTGTTTGTACAACAGTCTCTAACATGAGAGGGAAGAATAGTACTACCTAAAACAGAACACCGAAGTTTCATAAGCCATGTTAGATGATGCAACAAAAGCTTGGCGAAAGTATAAACTCAATTGTCTCCAGAAGCAGCTATAAAATTAGATGAATAAGACACATAGTGACCATGCCGAGCTAAACAATTTTCTAATGGTGTGGTTGGAAATATTTATTTCTAAGTTAATTCATAAGAAATCTGGTTGTTGACAGAAGCATGATATAGGAATATTCCACTTTTTAAGCTCGAACTGTTAAGAGTATTGCTTAATTCACGCCTTGGCAGTGATAAAACGTCGTTAAAATGTTGTTAGCTTGTTTAGTAGATGTGCTACTGACAGCCAAGTGTTTAACCATGCCTTTAAAGGGATTTTCGTACTTAGGTTTTGTACCAGTTGCCACAAGAAATTTGAAGGATGCAATAACTTTATTAGGAATATGGTTAATTTGGGATTGAAATAACTTTCGTAGTGTTGTGCCACATATCTACTGATTCTTGCAGATTCTCACCGAAAATTCCTGCTTTTATAGATGCTCAGGGTCCTTCAGAAGAGCCATTTTTTGTTGAGGAAGATACTTTGCCAAATCATGACGCTGATAATTTTCAGGAAGATATTCCTCATGGCATCTTGGAAAAGGCCATTGAAGTGAGTTCAAAACGTTTCCTTCAATCTCTTCTCTATAGTCACTTGAATTTGAGAAACAAATTTATTTCTCACTTGGATTCTTTCAGCTTAAATATGGGAAAGAATTTTTGATTGTGTATGGATCTGTTAATCACCTGGCAGGAAGTATCTCAAGCCGGGAGTGTTAAGGCTGATACATCCGGAGGCAAAGACAGCACAAATGAAACAGTAGAGGATAATAGAGGTAGTAGCAGTCGCAATCAAATTCAGATCTCAGAGGACCAGAAAGCTCGCATGGAAGCAAATAGAATGAAGGCATTAGAGCGAGCTGCTGCTCAAGCCAACAACTCTTAGCACCGTGTTCCTACTCGATGGTTTTGACTATATTATGATCTTGGATATATTGCTGTTGACTTAGGATTTGAATGATAACTCGTTTTCAAATATTGCCTCTCGTTAATGGATATGCACACATTTCAATACTTTTGGTTTGAACTCTTGTAATGTCCGCTGGTGTTTCTATTTCATGAATGTTAATTTACTTAGCTTATTTAACTTTTGAACATTGGTATCAATAATTCGAATTCGAATTCGAAAACTTTGTATCATAAGCAAAACTGCTACTGGTAAATTAAAGACCAAAGGTTCAACGTAATTCATTAAACAGACGCCAACACCATCTAATAAACAAGATGATGTGCTTATTCATAATCTCTGATAGCAGGCCAGATTATTACTGTAACGCACAATTCTGCCACCCCCTAATATGAGAGTGTTTGAATTTCACAGCGCTGACGCGAATTGAAACGGCATAACTCTGTGCAGTTTCCAGCATCTCTCTACCCTGCAATTCTCCTTTCTGCGTTTGTTGCTGCACAACCTGTTTTATACCCTCGCACCTGCATTGCTCATCCATCTGCTCCAGTGGGTCGCAGCATCGAGGAATTTTTTTCACGCTAACCACCTTGGCCTTCCATGAATTGGCTGCTTTGCCGGAGGTATTCCTGGCAGGAATTCAACTGCTGCTGACTTTGAATTTGTTGTTGACAGCGCTGCGATAAACCTGGATTAGCATCGTTCATCTCCACCGTGGTGATGGTGGCGTAGACGCGTACGTAGTAGTTGGAAGCTGCGACAACGGTGGCGCAAAGGACTGAAAAAGTGACCGCAAAGGGCAAAGCGCCATTATGAGATGTTAACATTGTTTAGTAGAGGGGAATCTATATATGGAATCATAGGGGTTGCATGGCGAGTACGCGGCTCATGAAAACGTGCAATGGATGCCATGAATTTGGCAGGTGGCTGTTTTGGAGTTTTGCATTGTGCATTGAGGTTTCCACGCGTAATTAATAACAGCTGATACCCCCAGGTTTGATTTGAATATAAATTTGATTATATTTTGATAAAAGTTAATGATATGTAATTAAAAAGTTGATAAAAGTTGTTAACTTCATAAAATGTGGTTCAAATCTTCGCATTTTCACGATGATGGAGGAGTTTAGAGGCTCGCGACTTGTGAATGTTCTATCGAAAGATGCGTAAGGTTAAGACACATGAAGTATAATAATTTAAAGTGATCATGAGCAAGAAAGACACTTCACTTGATATATAATGACGAGGATTAAACATAGGGCACATGAAGTAAAATAGTTTAAGAATCTTGATATATGTACATCAAGATTTACATAATATATTATATAATGGCACACAGTGATTTATCACTTGTCAATTTAAAACACAAATCAGGTTTTTTATCCAATATCCCCCCCCCCCCCCAAATTTTATTATGTAATCCATTATATACATTTTTTTTATGTACAGTAGCAAAATTTATAGTTTTAACCTGTTATTGTACTCTCCCCCTCTAAATGAGATATGTTTTCGTTTACTTTTTTTTTTTTTTTTTTTTTTGTATCGTTTTAAATTTTGTGATTAATAAAGCTTGTCATCTATAGAGTTTATTAAAAAAACACATTAATGGAGATGATGACATTTGTGTTGTCGAAAATTCAACTTTGCCAATCAAAAAGAAGAAAGTAGAAATAGAATGAAGAGATTAAAGATGAAGTAAAGTATACGACTCTAAATTTCCTCCACATTGGTGCTAACAGAATTTTATGGACATCTGTCTCTTAGCCCCTATTTGAGCTACATTATAATTTTCATTATCGTTCTTCAACTCATTTTTAATCAAATATTTTTCATCGCATCAATAACTTTTTCATTTTTTTTCATCCACATATTCTCCATCACATTAACCAAAAAAAATGCACTCTCTCCAAAAAATGACTACCAAACATATATACTACATTCTTTCATGATTAATACAAGACAACATTAATCTTGTCGGGGCAAACTACAATTTGATTGGTACAAAAATTCAGCCCTGCTACACACAGAGTAGGGTTGTAAATTTTACAGCTCTCTAATAACCGTACAAGTAACATTTTTGACAAAAGTTTGAGGTGACCAATTACACAAACTTTAGACATTAAAAAAGGACCCTAATGCTCAATTTGAAATTTTGCTTAATCTACAGTGATAATTAGTGAAGTTTAAGCATTTAATTTTAGAATAATTATGGTCGAATACAAATTTCACGTGTGTCTAGTCAACAATCATCATCTTTTAAAAATCAATCAGGAAGAAGGAAAAGAAACAAAAAGGAAGATGTAGAAAATTCAAAATAAAATAAAATAATAATAATTAAAAAAAAATGGGATCATCATAAAATAACTGAGTAGCAATTTTGTCACACTTGTTACTTTCTAGATAGCCTCGCTCTAGTCTGGATGTGGATCAGAAGAGAGCATCTTCAATTCATTCCAAATTCAAAAGCTTATCACGATATGTGGAGTGGTAACTTTTGCTACGATTGACCGTTTCGCACGCCGTTAGTAAGGGGAGAAATTATGTCGTGAGCACTTTGAAATGGTATTAAGAATGCAATATTTTGACTACGTCCGACATACCGTAATAATCCCGCAAAATTGAGACAAAAATAAGAAAAATCGTTTATATATTTTGGAACAGCTTATTTCGACGAATGATAACTTTTGCTACGGTTGACCTTTCACACGCCGTTAGTGAGGGGAGAAACTAGATCGTGAACACTTTGAAATGATATTAAAAATGCAATATTTCGACTTCGTCTGACATACCGTAATAATTCCGCAAAATTGAAGCAAAAATAAGAGAAAAAAATTGAAAAACCAAAAAAAAATAAAAGGTTGTCAACCGCTAGCCGACAATTACGTAGCTTTGCCTTGCAGCGCATATCCCTTCTCTTGCGCTCCAAGCGCATGAGAATGGGACTGTTTAATACTGTCACGTTGATGTTGTCCTGTTTTTGGACAAAATTTTATATTCTTATGTCTTTGTCACGTGGGATGCGGCATTTGGACGCTCAACCACCCCATTTGTCATCACCTGGGCCCACGACGCTTTCTTTTAAGTTTTCATCGTTAGCAACCACTTTAAAAAAATGACTTTTTAAGCATACTTTAGTCTTTTTGCATTAAATTTCTCGAATTTTCAGTAGAATTTTAATTATGATACAAAACTTTAATTTTAGTTTCAAATTGTACCACTTCTTCACGTAACTATTCTAAATTGATCAAATTTACTTATAATTAATGGTCTATCGCAATGAATTTTCTACGCAATCGCTATGGCCAATTTACTAGCCGGATTTTTCATGCAAATACTAAGTAAATATGTCAATTTTACCATAACATCACGTTATGAAAGCGTTAAACAAAAAAAAAAAAGCATTTACATTTTTAATCTAGAATCCTACAAAGTGATTATATAGAGAAAATCAATGATCATTTGGCTAATAACTATATTATATTCGCTAGTATAGAGGATGATAGATGATAATGCAGTTTAACTCTCCTGTGTGATTTGCGAACTATTATACATGAAGCGGGTTTTATTCAGTGCGCACTCACAGTGGTTAGGCCTTCGCCCTTTCGGGGTGATCAGGGCTCCGCGACGGATAGCGGCTGCGGGTATCTACATAATAAAAAAAAAAAAAAAAGAAGCAACTCACTTATTTTTAAATTATAATTAACAAAAAAAACTTGTAATTTCTTAATTTTACTTGCAATACAGTGGTAAAGAGTCGCCAACAAACATGGTGTAAGCATATTCTGTAATTTGTTCAAAGATCCCCATTCCCCAATACAGTAAACCCCTAAATCGCTCACTGTATTTACTTTGATATTTACAGCGTGCAAACTTGAATCTTCGGCTCAGACACAGAGAACACAAAATCTGTGGGCTGCTCCTCTACTTCAACTTCAAACTCTGCTGTGGTGTGTGTAATTATTTGTTTACCTATTTTGCTAAGTTCATTCTAAATACTATTTTCTCTCTTATATCGGTAAATTCTCTTACAAAGTTTGAAATAGTTTTTTTGGTGGTTGTAGATCTGAAAGTTCTGTAGCCGTATTTTTATATATTTTTCGTTTTGTTGAAATTCCTGTATTTTCTGTCAAGTCCTTGTATATTTCGTTTTTGTATTAGAAAACTGCCTTCTCATGAACCACCAACGTTGTAATTTTTATATTTTTGTTGATAATATGAAATAAATGTAGGAAATTGTTACTTGTGAAATTCTCAGATCCTTCTTACAAATTTTATTTGATAAGACAAGTTGGGCACGATAATTTTGATTCTGCAAAAGATTTTAAACTTTTATTTAAATCTTATACTTGACAAATTGCCCCCAAAATGAAAAGAAAACGTCAACGAATATGATTTTAGTAGGATTCGTGTATGATTTCGTTATCACTTGTTCGAATCTGTATTTTTCCAGTTTGCTTTTGTTACGTTGATAGTATCGATAGTAAGTTGTTTTGATCTTTATATTGCTAATATGAGTTTTTGCTCTTTCACTGATAGGTAGTGTACTGGACTGAATTCTGTGTGCATTTAGAAAGACTGGGAAGTGAAAATGGCAAACATAGACATTGAGGGAATTTTGAAGGGGATTCCAAATGACGGGCGTGTCCCCAAGACAAAGATTGTGTGCACTTTGGGGCCAGCATCTCGGTCAGTGCCAATGGCGGAGAAGCTCCTTAGAGCCGGAATGAACGTTGCCAGGTTCAACTTTTCGCACGGGACCCATGAGTACCATCAGGAGACTCTGGACAACCTCAAGATTGCTATGCAGAACACTCAAATCCTTTGTGCTGTCATGCTTGATACCAAGGTCTGTATTGCACTCACACTTGTGTATTGAGATCCATTTGCCTAAATATGCACCTGTTTTTCACTATGAGAAGTTTTGTGATTTGAGCTGATGAACTTGATTTTTCTGCATAGCGTGTTTCTAAGATCTTATATTAGTTTCATATTAATATTTGTTTGTTCTAGGCCCCAAGGATAATGACCTCTTTTATGATTTGAATATTCAATGATGAAATCAATTATTGAAAATTCTTTTATTGCTAGAGATAATTTCGGGTTATTATATTAGACAAGGTGAAGTTTTATTTAGCCATTTTTCTGTTTCTTATACAAGTCAGGATGTCTAAATCAAAGCTGTAAATAATTTAGCCCGTGCTTTGTTAGGGTGGAAATCGAGAGGTAAGTAAAAGTGTCCGTAAAGGAACACATCACCTTGTTCAGTAATCAAGCGAAGAGGTTAGGTTGATTTTTGAGCTACTTTTAAAGGGTTTTATTCTTGGTTAAATTAAAAGAGCTAGATGATTTTGACATCCACAAAGAATCAGGCATTATTTTCGCGATGTTGCCACTGCCAGCCACAATATATGATGGAACCTTGTTAGTTATTTTCCACAAACGTTGCATAAATGATATTAGGGGAATTGCTGCTTAGTTCTCACTCAGACTCTGAGAAAAAACAAAACCTTGTAGATTCTGAATCGCTCTTTTCTTTCCTTTTTATCTTCGAACCATTTTCTTTTTATTTATTTTATTGAAGATAAACACCAAAGTTGGATGCAGCCAAACTACATAAATGTTTAAGAAAATCATCGCGGTTCCATCCACTTGGGGCAACGCTTCTTTTATTATTGTTTAGACACAATTCTATCATTCCTCACGTTTCTCAATATATATATATATATAAATTTTTTATTTTTTATTTTTTTTTATGATCTGTTCTATTATCTAGTTCTACGTGAACCAGCTTTTAAAATTATCCTTTTTTTTAAAACAAATTTTAAGCATGGTTTAGCATTATATGACTTGTACAAAAAAAAAAAAGGTGTGCTTAGTTTGCTTTTTGCAGCTTTCTTTTTGCAAAACGCCCAAAACTTGTTTGGGCTGATACTTTTGAAAACAACTCAAAATGCATTTTTGATATTTTGAGTGGAAATTCTGAAAACATTCAAAACATGGGAAATAAGAGCTTAAATAAAATAATATTTACATAAAATTCTAAAAAATAAACATATAAAATTCTAAAATATAAAATCATAAAAAATAAAAATGAAAGAAGAATAAAAAATTGATAAAATTCTAATAAGATTTTTTAAAAAAACTAAAAACTTTGAAAAGTTAAATTCTAAAAAATTCTAGAAAAATAAAAATTGTAAAAATGAAAAATAAAAATAGTTCAAACTCTTTATTATTTACATAAAAATTCTAAAAAAATGTATATAGATAAAAAATTCTTAGTCCATGTCATTAATTTTATTTTTTATTTCCTATGTTTTGCAACTCAATTTATTTTTTATTTTTTTTGTCTTGCTTTTGCAGCGGATGAAAAATATTGTAAGATTTACAGACTTTAAATGTATATATTACTAACATAAAATTGTTCTGAATAATCAAATTTTCAAATTTCATAGTATAAAATGTCATAAAACAATTTTTCAAAATTTAAAATCAAAAGTATTTTTTAGTTTTCTGTTATCAGAATGACAAATCAAACTTGCTTTTAGCAATCTTAAAACAAACATTCAAAATAGAAAACTGAAAATGAACTCAAAACTAAAAATTGAAACACAAATAAACGTGCCTGAAGTGTTTCCATAAAGATTTTGATTTTTGTCTCACATTTGGATTGTGTGAGAATTAACCGACTGCCTGAAAACCATTTTCCACTTTCACATGTTTCGTACTTTGGTCAGTTATGTCCCTTTCATACCATGTTTACAAATGATAGATGTCTTGGATTTGATCTTAATCTTGTTGATTTAATTGCTTCCATCCCTAGATAGCCTTTTTTTCCAGGATAACTGTAAACTGTCATTTTCAACTTCTTGTTACTGCTTGGAGCTGAACAGTGCGTCATTTTTTTATGCAGGGACCTGAGATTCGAACTGGTTTCTTGAAGGATGGAAAACCTATTCAACTCAAAGAAGGCCAGGAAATCACTGTAACCACTGATTACAGCATAAAAGGAGATGAAGAAATGATCTCAATGAGCTACCAGAAGTTAGCTATTGACTTGAAGCCTGGAAATACTATTCTCTGTGCAGATGGTACTATCACCCTTTCTGTTCTGTCATGTGATCCAGCTTCTGGAACTGTGAGATGCCGTTGTGAAAATACTGCCATGCTAGGGGAGAGGAAAAATGTCAATTTACCTGGTGTGGTAGTGGATCTTCCCACACTTACAGATAAGGACAAGGAAGATATCCTGCAATGGGGTGTTCCTAATAACATTGATATGATTGCTCTATCATTTGTTCGCAAAGGCTCTGACCTGGTTAACGTGCGCAAGGTTCTTGGTCCTCATGCCAAGCGTATACAGTTAATGTCAAAGGTATGTAAATTCCTTTCCAATTTTCTTTTGGTGATTTTTTATTTATGTTTTTTTGGAGGATAAGAGAAAGGGAAGAAAAGACTAGCATATCGTGCCAATTGGTTACACTCCCTTCTAGTAATATTTTATATCTCCTTGTTACTCCTAATAGTTTTCCATAGGGGATCGACCGTTTTTGGCAAGTGATAAAATGGATGGTCCCCCTTATAAGTTTCTTATTTATTTATTTATTTGATTTTTGGATTTTATTTGAAGGTTGAAAATCAGGAGGGAGTGGTTAACTTTGATGAAATCCTTCGTGAGACGGATTCATTCATGGTTGCACGTGGTGATCTTGGAATGGAAATTCCAGTTGAAAAGATTTTCCTGGCACAGAAAATGATGATATATAAGTGTAATCTTGTTGGCAAGCCTGTTGTGACTGCCACACAGATGCTTGAATCCATGATTAAGTCTCCAAGACCCACTCGTGCTGAGGCAACTGATGTAGCTAATGCAGTCCTGGATGGTACTGATTGTGTTATGCTAAGTGGGGAGAGTGCTGCTGGGGCTTATCCCGAGGTTGCTGTAAAAGTTATGGCTAAAATCTGTATTGAAGCAGAGTCTTCACTCGACTATGGAGCGATATTCAAGGAGATGATTAGGTCCACCCCACTCCCAATGAGCCCATTGGAGTCTCTGGCATCATCAGCTGTGCGCACTGCAAACAAGGCTAGAGCTAAACTCATTGTAGTGATGACACGTGGTGGGACTACAGCGAAGTTAGTTGCAAAATATAGGCCAGCAGTTCCGATTTTATCAGTTGTTGTTCCAGTTCTCACCACAGATTCATTTGATTGGGCTGTCAGTGATGAAACACCGGCTAGGCATAGTCTGATATACAGGGGATTGATACCCATCCTCGCTGAAGGATCTGCAAAAGCAACTGATGCAGAATCAACTGAAGAAATTTTGGAAGCTGCCTTGAAATCTGCCACTAAGAAAGGGCTGTGCCAGTCAGGCGATGCTGTTGTGGCGCTGCATCGAATTGGAGCTGCATCTGTTATCAAGATATGCATAGTCAAGTGAATGTGGTGTGGTACAAACTTGCACTTCTATTTTGCTTTATGCTTTTCTTTTGCTTAAATTCGGTCACACGTGTTACTATATACTTGATGAGCCCGGATTCTGGCATCTTCGGTTGGGGATTTATTTCCTTTGTGACCTTCAGTCGATGTTTTTAAGCATATTTTGTGACGTGCAACTGGAATAACAAGCTTCCTTTTGAGTGCAGCTTAATTTTCACGTTTGTGTCAAGCTTGATATGGTAGAAGAAAATAGAAGTTAAAGGAATTATGAACTGATTCTCTGTTTTATAATTGCAGTTTTCAACTACTGTCCCGAGTATCCTAGGGTTTTTTTTCCCGGTCTTGAGAGTTCTTCATTTGCATTGCCACTTAGGAGAATTTAATCTGCTTGGACCTTGCTATACATAATGTTACATGTCACTCTATCATTTGTCAGTTTAAAATACAGTTAGCTTTTCTATCCAATCTTTTCCGTTCACATTATTTTATGTAATTCATTGTTTTTTTTTATAATTTTAATTTTATATACAAGTAGTATAATCCTAAATGGACAGATTAGTCGACCAAAAAATTTGACATTGACCAAATTTAAATCAATTTTAGAAGGGTAAAATGGTAACTTCAAGTTATATATATAAAATAAGTTCAAAAAAATTAAAAAATCAAAAAGAAAAGGAGAAAGAGAATACTCCCCATAAATGTGCAATCCAATCTTCAATTACATGATTTTTCTCACAAACCAACCAGAGTCTCAAATTTTATGCGTTTTCTGCATTGATTACTGCGGAACCATTCAGCCTTCTCATTTCCTGTAGCTTTCAATTTTTTCCTTCCTTCAAAACTTTGCTCCAGCTGAAACTTTAACTTCATAAATGAATTTCACCAAAGGGTCATGAAATTAAACATGATTTGTTAACTCTAGACCAGATAAACAATCTCTCCAAGAATGAACAAAATACCAAACTGAAATGATTTTATTCTATTTTCGAGCAGCTATTTTTCTTCTGCTGTTGGGGGGTGTGTTGAATGCTCTCCTTTGGAGTTCTTGTTCTTTTCTTTTTTGCTCTTTAATAGGGTTCTATAGCTTATTGCAAATGATTCATTTTCTTGAGAATGAAAAACAGAAAAGAAAAAATTATTTTTAATTCGAGAAAGAAAAACTTCATTATGGTGAGGTGGGTTGAAGGCAAGCAAGGGGACGGAAATGAAGTTTTGATTGTGGTGGGGATGAATAGCATTACTCATTTTATAATTATAGCCCTAACTCAATTAAAAACAGGTGGTGTACATTTCCTTTATTTTAGTTCTTACTTTAATGCTAGCTTTTAATATATATACACACACACACAATGAAGGCGATATATTCACACCTTATTTTTCATAAGTTTAGCACATTTAAGATTTATAATTTTACTCATTATTACACTTAATAACCTGTTTGACAATCATTATTGTAGAAAAAAAAAAAGAGTTTTGAATAATGATTTTTAGGAGAATGAGTGATTAAAAAAGTAAGAATTTTTTTTGATATATGTGTATAATATTTTATTGTGTAAATGTGTTGTTGAATACGATCATGTGACAAACTATATGGCCTTGTTTGATAGGGGGACAATTCCATGGAAAATAGAATTTGTGTTTCCCGCTTTTTGATTGTTTGATTGAATTTTTTTTCCTTGGCAATTGGAATTCTCACTTCGTCCCACACGGTCACAAATTCTTGGTTTTCCTTGAATGAATTTTCCCACCACTTAGGTGAGAAAGTGTTTTCCAGGTGGAATTGTAACAAATTTTATCTATTTAATGGACAATTTTCATGAAAAACAAAGCTAAACGAATATCAAAATATCCAAAATTTAAATATTTTTCACGTAGAAAATTATACAAATCAAACACAATTAATTAATAGTTCCCATGAAAACAATACTAGGCAATTCAATTCTCTGAAATTCATTTTCTTTCCACCCAAATTTCACTTTTACAATCAAACGGACCCTAAAGTAAATTAATGGTTGTCAAACATGCTATCAGAAAATTATGACTAAATATTTGTTCCTTATTTAAAGCAAGTTGACAAGAACTGTAGGGTAATATTTGCTAATTAATAAAATGTAAGGGTAAAAATGTGATGAAAAACAAAAGTTACGAACATAAATGAAACATTGAATAAAGATTAGTCTTTCAATACAATTAAAATGTGTTGCATTTATTAAAAAATTGATGTGAATGTAACAATCTATGATGAATGAATAATGATGATTTAACAGGCTCAAAAATAGAGAAATGATGGACAGGTTGACTTGACAGTACTTGTTTCGGTATTTTATTATTATTTTTCAAACCGTTCAATCATTTGTCAACATGTTTCGCCCATATTTTTGAACTTGTTTTTTTGGCTTGTTTGAGTAGCGTGATTGATGATGAATTATTTTTATAATTAAAAATTAAGGGATTATTGACAAAAGGAAAATTCTAAGTAGGAAATTGTCAATCATATCCAAATCTTTTATATATGGTAAGATTGTAAATGTGTAGTTTAATTTTTATAAATTCATCATGGTAAGTGTTAGCGTTAGTATGTGAGCAAGAGGAAATTGTGGGTGTGGGGATTAAAAAAAAAAAATTGTTTTCAAATTTACTTACATGTGTTACTTCTACGTAAATTTACTTTTTGTTTGACACGTGTTAAAATAATTTATTTTTACTTTTAAGTAAAATTAAACTCTTTAAAAGTAACTATTACATTACTATCAAAATAAGTAACTTACTTTTAATTTAATTGATAAAATAACTATTTATTTTCAAATTTATTATAAATAAATTTACTTTTTGTCTACTAATATTTTTGGATTACTCATTTGAGTATAAATTTTTATTTGTATTGTCCAAAAAGTTACTTATTTGCAAGTAAATTTTGCTTCTATAAAAAATTCTCATTGCATTAGCATGTAAGCCTGTGGTTTAGGTTGATGATTTGAAAATGCCGAAAAGTGTCCACGATCGCCTAAGTCGCTTTTTGGTGAGAGCCAAAAAATTATTACATATATTATATTTTTAAATAATAAAAATTCCAAAAAAAAAAAAAAAGTATTAATACATTCATGACTTTCAATTTTGTATTTTTCCCTCTCTCTCTCTCTCTCTGGTTTGTTATGTGACCTTTTCGACTTTTATTTTATTTTATCTATACTTGTTTAATCATTCTTAGTTTTTCATCTCCAAATTCAATTCTCTGCAATTTTATAATTTATATTAACAATTTTTTGACGGTAATACTGATAGGATATATGTGCATATTTTCTGGATAATGTGAAAGGTTTGACGTCGCTCAGTCATTGCTACAAACACGTTGTAGAAATTAAGTTGAAAGTGTTAAAAGAATAAGATTTCAAGCTTTAGAAATATATGTCGCATTAAAATACTCGATGAACGGATGTGATGACGAAAGTTTATCTTATGACATTATTAATTTGAATTATTGTTTGATATTGTTATTTTATACAATATATATTGTTTGTCATTAATAGAGTAAACAAAATGTTGCAAAGTGAGAACTAGACATCGATGTTGTTATTTGTCACTTAAAAGCACTTAGGGTCCGTTTGATTGTATGGGTGGAAAGAACATGAATTTTAGATAAAATAATTGCCTAAAACTTGTTTTCCATGTAATTGGTAATTAACTGTGTTTGATTTGTATAATTTTCCACCCGGAAAATTTTAAAATTTTAGATCATTTTGTATTCGTTTGACTTTATTTTACATGGATATTGTCGATTAAAGTGATAATTTTTTTCACAATTGATTATAAAATTTGTTTTCATTGCCAAAAAGTATAAAAAACGAAAAAAAAAAAATTTCCTAAAAAATCATTTTTTTAATCAAAGTTTAGTATTCATTTGGTTTTATTTTATATGGAAATTGTCCATTAAAGTGATTTTTTTTTTTACAATTGATTATGAAATTAGATTCTATTGTCCAAAAAAAAAAAGGCAGAATCGATTTTCCCACCTTAAATAATTTCCCTCCACGCCTAGAAATAGGCGCGTGGAGGGAGAACTTTTTCCACCCAAGGGTGGAAAAAGTTGGATCATCAAACACCCTTAAACATGGAAAATGAAATTTGAATTCAATTTTCCATGAAAAAGGGGTGGTATCAAACACACCCTTATTTCGTTTTTTGAAACATATAGAAAAACTGAATTTTAATCAAACAAGATTGATGAAAAAAAACTGTTGCTAAAATGGAAATCGAAGTTACTTTTCATGAAAAGCTTATTTTTATAAAGAAGCATTTTGATAAAAATGTCAAGAAATAATACATTCAGTTGAATATTTAAGAATTGATTATTTCTTATATATAGTTGGTCAATATTTCTTCACTTAAGTTATTGTTTGAATCCCTTCAAAAATAAGATAATTTGATTTAAAAGATTGCTGCATAGGGTAATTGTTTGAAGGGTTGGCGTGAGTTATTTTTCTAAGCTGCAAATTGTTAGAAATTTTTTGTTAGAAAAGATTAAAAAAAAAATGTGATTGAAATGTTAGACTATATAAAAATGGAATATTGTTTCCCAAATGTGTGGACTGCATGTAGAATATTATTGTCTATATCAGTTATTGTTGCATCCGTCGATATGAGCTTTTCTAAGTTGAAATTGATAAGATCATACATTTGGTCAACAACAAGAAATGTTAAATGAATGGATCATTTTGTCTATTGAAAATTAAATTCTAAAACAGATTGATTGTAATAATAAGTGTAATTGTTGATTTACTATTATACATATTGAAAATTATGGATTACCAAATTAACGGCTACTAAGTTACCTAATAGTTATAATTATCTGTTTTTAGTTTTGACTATATGTGCAGAATTATTCTATTAAAGGCAATATGTCAATTTTTAATAGTTTCTAAATGATTAAATATACACGTCCAATTTCCCTATATTTGAATACAGCAGTTTGTAATATGAAAAGTAAAAAAGACCACAAAAAATTGTTGACGGAGAAACTCAACTGGGTAAAAACTCCAAAACCAAGCCAGTTACCTCCATTATAGACAATATAGATTACAATCCGTTTTCCAACCTAGCAAATTCTACTAATTCCCGCTGTTATAATTCTTGTAATCTCAAAAATTTGCTATTTCTTTCAGACTCACGATCTACTACCGTAGATACTATTTAGCCAACGTACTAGATATACAAATCTACCTCATGTAGCTTCCAAGATCCGATGTTTCCTTCCAACTTCCTAATCTTCTTCAATTGTCTATTTCAGGGGGATTTTCAAGAATCCCCAATTCTTATATTTTTCCTGTACTTGCGGTCCATCCTCTCTCAACCTTCAAAAACTTCTAAAGTCCAATTGAGAAAGTACCTTCCTAAGGATATTTATGAAGTATGTGTTTTGGATTCTTCAATATGATGTTTTTCCAAACATGTGGTTATTTGATCTAAAAAATAAATGATGAATCATAAAGAAAGAATATGTTCTTGAATTTTTAGAAAATAAGATGAAACAATGACAATAACCTTAGAAATCTGTGCATAGACTTGGATATTTATATGAGAGAGTAATTGGGTTGAATGAGCCGGAAAAAATCTGTTAAAAATGCAATTTAGGATTTTCCGTATAAACCTGTCGCTTGAGCGAGCGAGGCCTATCGTTTGAGAGAGCTAGGCGACAGACGAGTGACATGGATTCTATTTTTGTCGCTCGAGCAGTTTTCAGACGATAGGCTAGCGAAAATGCGGAGCTTGAACCCTAAACCTCATAGCCAAATTTATACAAATTGCACCCTAGGTTCTTGACTTTTATAACGCGTTACAAATTAGTTATTTGTCTACAGAATCACCAACACTAAAAACCAAACACGTATATTTAATTCCATGCAGATAAAGTAACAAGTTTTAATATGGTGTAAACTTATTGTTTCATTGGGTGTAAGTTGGGATTAAGTTATTGATCGTAGAACATATTAGAAGATTCCACTAATAAATCAATTTGGGTATAGTTTTCCCAAACTATGAATTATTCGATATTATATCGTACACCAAATGTAACCTCAAAGATTACAAGCAAGCACATTCTCCATTAAGGAGGGTTATTACGTTGATGGATGTTGACAAGACCTATGCACGTATGCTTTGTACTAGATTGTTCCTACTACAAGGATACAAATTATTACGTTTTTTATATCGTAAGTGTACGATATCGTAACAAGCACTATAGTGGACATTTGAGTCCAAATATCGTTCATACGAGAACTATACTTCAGAACCTAATCTACTTTTTCTAACTTCTATTAGATAAAAGCAAGTAAAGAATTATGATAATTGTGATTTTTTTTCCAACTACTTTTAATTACTTGAAAATATCAAAATTTTGCAAAGGAGTGATTGAAGATTCAAATATTGGATAAAGATCAGGGTATAACAATTTGATCACCTTAATTCTTAGTTTAAGATTTATAGCCTAATGCAGTGTTCGTTCGAATTCTTCTATTGTATTCAATTTACCCATTTTGAGTTGTCAATGAGTCTATTTAACTAATTCAATTACATATCTCTATGTACATCAACCTTAGTTAAATGAAACACTAGTTCTAAAAATTCATATTATGACCGCAATAATTAATATATGTATCTCTACACGTTATACGAATTTACCGAATTTTACTATATAGTCTAAATCTCAAACTCACCTTTCGATTCGTAAGAGACTCACGTAATCATCAAGTTAGCGATCAATTAATCCAACGCATTAAATTCATAATAAAATCAACACATATAAGAACAAATCACAGAAATTCTAAATAGAAAAATAAAGGATCACAAGTCGACTACATTGTTTTCCCTAATATGAAAATTAATTACTCATATTATAAAAATAAAAAAATGTAAAAGTGGAACGACATCACAAAAAAATGGACGAAACGTTAAACTGCTCGTGTCTGCCGTTTCCTTTCTTCGTGCGCGTGTGCGTGCACTTATCCCTATGACCATCACTTTTTCCTCTCTGTTATCAGCTCCGTGAGTGCATATATTTTCCCTTTTTTTGCTCTCTGTACGTGAATGTGTGTATATATTTTCACCCCGACACAGCCGCCAAGTTTGATTCCAAAAGTGCGTCCTTCTCTGTTTCTCTTTTTTTTTTTTTTTTTTTTTTTTTCTTTCTTTCTTTCTTTCTGTTGGCAGCCATTTTCTTCTCTCTTCCTTCTTCCCTTTCTTCTTTTTCTTTCCTTCTCTTTTCTTTCCTTTTATATGTGCCCTTTTTTCTCCTCATGGCAGCCGTAATTTTTGACTTCAAAAACAAGCCCTCCAATCTCTTTCTCTCCTCTCCTTTTTCTCTTTTTACCCTCCCCTTTCTCTCTTCCTTGCCGCCGTTTTTTCTCTCCTTTTTTGTGCGTTTCCTTTTTTTTTTACCTCTCTTCCCAGCCGCCCTTTTCTTCCTCTCCTTTGTGCACTTTTTTTTCCTTCTCTTCTCAGCGTGTATATAGCCCTGTTTGACCCCCATTAATTTTTTTTTTTTTCTCATTCTCATTTTTATTCTTCATTTCAACCACACATTCTCCAAATAAAATAATATTACACACAAATTAAAAAAATTTCATCACTTTTTCACCACACATTCTCACATCAATCACTATTCCAAAATTTCTATTTCTCTCAAAATGGGTTTCAAACAGGTGCATAATGTTTAATTTGGGCCTCCAATTCAAAACTGCTTTTTTTGTGTGTATATATTCCTTCAAGTTCTTTACTTTCCAAAGTATGAAATTTGATCCTCAAATTTTGCATCCAATAGCTAATTTAGTCCACGTACTTTGAATTTTGCCAATTCTTCATCAAACATAAAACTTTACCCACAAAATGCGATATAACATAAATTAGGTAGAATTTTATTCAAAGAACAATAAAATATCATTAATGAAATTGTCATTATTGAAGATCTTGTCTGAATTTTAACTAGATCAATTATAGACATTATTAATGGTGCTCTCTCTTTCATTTGGTCCCTTCTTGATGAAACATGAATTATGTATTAGGCTATATTCAAATTGGGGGTATCCATGATATGAGCTATTGACTAGTCACGTACTGTCAGCTAAGCTAGAATATCATCTAACTTCTCTATGAAGCGATTATGAACATCCCAACATATCGTCGACATAACTTTGAGGCTAAATAACTTGATGCATGATTGTCGCTTTCCTCCTCTAAGATGATTTTTGAATTCTCAATACTTAACGACATAACATAGGTCTCCATGATCGAAATGATTGGGACCAACCACTACACCAAAAATGAGTATTCGCAACACATAAAAGGTAACATTAACAACACACGCTAAAACGCTGCAAAATGTATTTTTTAGTGTAGTGAACCCTCAACCCTTGCGTAAGCGACGATTCTTCACTTATTAAGCCACGTAAAAAGATATTGATTTACTCCACTATCACCTCCACCACCGTCTAGACATTACTAGCAAACCTATCATTAAGTGACCATCATCGTTCTGAGTAATCCAAATTCCAATCCCTTCGGTTTTTTCATCTTTCCTTAGTTTCTTTTAAGTTGAGTTGATAGGTGTCACCTTACTTTTTTGACGTAAACAGGTAAATAAGAAGTATCTACAATTTTACAGAAATAAACTTTTAATCAAAATAAAAATAAGTAAAGAAGCTTGTCTACTATTTGCACCATCATCTGTAGCAAATTAATTGAAGTTTCTGAAAATAATAATAATAAAGAATGTCATGGATCAAAATTGATATGAAAATAATGTCTCATTCAGTAGGGATTAAAATTCAATTAAAATTGAAAATATGACCGTTATGGATCTCACTCGTCTAATAAAAGTCAACAATAACGATTAGTTTTTCAATTTTAATCTGAT
The DNA here is from genome assembly GCA_019097785.1 of Fraxinus excelsior. Lineage (NCBI taxonomy): Eukaryota > Viridiplantae > Streptophyta > Magnoliopsida > Lamiales > Oleaceae > Fraxinus > Fraxinus excelsior. The sequence goes on from CM032632.1 coordinate 20,518,327, forward strand.
TTTAATCAATATCGAACGGGCTTTAAGTAATTTTATCTATTGAAAATAATTAACTAAATATGGTCGATGAAAATATCAACAGATGCTTCCATTTTGGAGCCAGCTGTAGAATTCCCTTTATGGTATTGGTAGGTGAATATGTGATATTCCAGTGGTGGTTGTCGTTGTCTATCCATATAAGACGTGGGCGTTCACAGCTTCTAAAAACGTGCTATAAAGCGATAGTAGAGTCAACCACGATTTTGATAGCCCTTTTAGCATTCAAATTTCAATCATGCTCAATACCTATCAACGTCAAATTAGGTTACAAGAGGATAGTGGAAACGCACAAAAATAATAGTGACTGTAGTAAAATTTTCACTTACCACATCGGTGACCAAGAGAATCTCGAAAGAACCATGCTCAACTACCAGAAGGAGGTTCACAGGGGGTGGGATTGTTGGTTCACAGACATTCATAAATACGGTGGGCCCCACCCTTGTGTGTAATGGTAAAACATATGTGAAGCACTATTCTGTACACTTGGCTTTTCCCATCTCGAAAAGACTATTTTTAACGAGTGCATTCTACAATTTAGATAGTAAAATTTTTTAAGTAGTCAAAAAGACTCTTTATATTTAACACTTAATTTTAGTATTTCTAAGAAAATATTCGTTATTTTTTTTTTCTATCCTTTATTTTCACTAACTTCCCTCTAAATTATTATTTTTTTTTTTTCCTTCATTGAAAATTAAAACATTTTGAATACATTTAAACATATAAACTTATAAAGTGGGTTTGAATTTTCAAATTTAGAGAGTTAAACTCACTTTCTAAATTAAAATATTAATTTAAAACGTCTCTTGAAACGTAATTTTAAAATTGATAGTATCTTATAATTCTTATCCGATTCTTGACTTAGGTAGAGAAAAACACGAGTACAATAATATGATCTTACGTACTATTGCAATTTCACTCGTGACTTACTTTTTTTTAAAAGTCCACACGATAAATTAAGAAATTGAAAAAATGCACTTATTGTATACATTTCACTGAGCCCTTGTTTGAATCTCATTAAAATGATATTTTAATAGAATTTCATCTTACATAATAGTAAAATAATTGTTTAAAAATTGAGGTGCATGGAACATGGTAGAACAGTTAGTGGAAGAGTTAATGGAAGGGTAAATTGGAAAAGTGAATGTTCGTACATGGCACTATACCTGTACCTGCAAAAGTCAACAATGAAATGTGTCTTTTCTCATACCAACCGATAAATGCAATGAATGTTGTTCAATGGCGGCAGAAAATGAAATTGGCCGATTCTATTTTTAATAGGTCTCAACAGTGGTTCGAGGCCAGTCGAGCTATAAGCCGAAATTCAAAATTTAGACTCGACTCCAGCCAAATAGGTCCGAATTTTTTTGGATCTAACAGAGTCGAACAAAAGCTCGACCAAATAAAGAGGCTCAGCCTGAGCTTCCGACTCAAGCCTTAGCGGACCGAGTCGGCTCGTGTTTTAAAAAAAAAATCGTTATAAATCTATAATTTTTTATAATTTATTTAAAATTTATGCAATTTATACGTATTATAAATAATAACTAAATATTAATATATAAAAAAATACATCTAAACTTAAAAATAATAATAATAATAATAAAAACAGCTCACGGGCTGGTCGGCTCTAGTCGACGTCCCAAACCGGGCCTCGGCCCCGTCATCGAGCCTTTTTGACATCGATGGTCTCAAGCTGTCCAAAATACAATCTGATGGAGAATATGATGTTAAAAAAAAAAAAAAAAATTTAAATTTGTGTGTAATATTATTTTATTGAAAAATGTGTAATTGAAAATGAAAAAGAGCAAAATATATTTTGAAAATAATGAAACTCAAACAAGAGCTAAATATACTAATTTATCTACATATAATAAACGAGTCACTTCCCTTGTTACTGTTCATAAGCCGCGGCCAAGCTGGATGACTTTTTGGCTCGGTGGGGGGGTTTTTTTTATTCAGTTTCGCGAGCCTAGCCGAATGGCTTTCTTGTACGGCTTGACCCGACTAAGCCGATTTTTTATTCAATATTTTAAGTTACAAATATGCGTTTTAAACGATTTAAAATTTGTTGAAAATGTTGAAGTGTTATCATGATAAATATATGTCGATAAATTTTAAATATCAAAAATAATTTTACATTAATTGTGAAACATAAAGTCGTGATTGTTTATTTTTCTTTTCAATCTCAACCTCATTCCAATGTATTTTTTTCGAATTTTATTTTTCCTACAACGTTTGATTCGATATTTCATGATATGAATATCTATTTGGATCGATTTAAATTTTTTTTATATAAACTTAAAATTTGATAATAATAAGTATATTGTCGATTAAGTTTAAATATAAAAATTATCTTAAATTATTAAACGTAAAATCATAATCATTAATTTTCCTTTTCTACCCACCCTCAACCTCACAGTCTCACTAATTTTTCTCAATTTCATTTTCTTCAGTTTTTATCTTGAATTAAGCCAATTTTTTTAACGTTTCATTCAATATTTTAAGTTACAAATATGCGTTTTAAGCGATTTAAAATTTGTTGGAAATGTTGAAGTGCGGCCACGATAAATATATGGTCGATAAATTTTATGTAGATAAGTAATTTTACATTAATTGTGAAACGTAAAGTCGTGATTGTTTATTTTTCTTTTTAATCTCAACCTCATTCCAATGTCTTTTTTCGAACTTTATTTTTCCTACAACGTTTGATTCGATATTTCAAGATATGAATATTCATTTGGACCGATTTAATTTTTTATAAAAAAAAAATTTAAAGTGTGACAATAATAAATATATTGTCGATTAAGTTTAAATAAAAAAATTATCTTAAATTATTAAACGTAAAATCTTAATCGTTAATTTTTCTTTTCTATCCACCTTCAAAAAACTTAAAATGTGATATGCAAGGCCTCTAAGGTTTGTACTTCAAGAAATTTGAGGAAGAAAGAAGAAACAACAATATCTTGATAGTTTGTTAGTGTATGTGTGTTTTTAAATTTGAATTGATTTATATTGGTTGTTTATGATGAATAATTTCCCCTTTTGTTTCTAACTTTTTTGTTTATTTGTATATTTTTCGTTGTAACTTTAAGGTTTTCTATTAAAGAAGTGTTGATAAAAAAAATTTAATTAGTGATGTCTTCAAAAATAATAAAAAATCAGTCAACACTATTACGTAACCAATTATATTACGGCACGTGCCTCTAACTATTAATCTCAAAAAATTCAAGGGTCCCAAATCCTTTATAAGTATGATAATTATGTCTTAAACTTTTCATTTGGAGCACTCTTGTCCTCAATATTTTAACACATTGTGAGTAGTATTACTTTCCTGCGAAAATTTTCTATTTATGAGTGTGTTTGAGTCACATTATTTTGGAAAAATGTATTCTGAAATAGTAGATTGATATAAAATATGTGGTTAAAAAAGAAGGAAATGTTATTGATGTGATGTAAAATATTATTTTATTAAAGAACGCGTGGTTGAAAATGAAAATGAAAATTTTAATGTGTACCAAACATGGACTATATATTATATATCCCCGAAATAGGGATGTGATGTATGATTAAAATAGTAAAGATACAAGCAAGTTTAGACCAATTAAAAGCAAGTAAAATTATTTAAAATAGTAAAGAGCGAAGATTATTGACCTAAGTTCGAATCTTTTAGAGGGTAAGGATGATTTTTTTTTTTTTCAATGAAGCATTTTTAAATTTAATAAAAAAAGATTGAGTATAAAAAGTAAAAGTAAGTTTTTTTTTTCCCATAAACATATTTGCCAGAGAAAAATTACTTTACATAACAAAGAAAAAAGTAACTTTAAATTCAAAATTTTACTCTTTAAAAAAGTAAACTTGTAAGTTAAAAATCTGGACGATAACTATATATTTTCAATATTATTTCTTAGTAGTCACTTAAATTTTAAATAATCATTGTACTTCAAAGTTATTTTTCATATTTCTCCTTTCATTTGAAAATTAACAATTTTGATAACGTTGCAAACAAATCGTCGACTCTTCAAACAACCCATGAGAGAGAACGTTAAAAGTTCACTTATCGCTAGAAAACAAATTTAAAAGTAAATTCACTAACTCTTGAAAAACAACTTTTAACTATTCCAAAAAAAAATTCTACTCGGCACATTTTTTTTTCTTAAAATTTAAATTCAAGCATTAATTTTAATCCACATTTCATGTATCCAAATCGGCTTAATAACACAAAACGTCCCTACGTTTGACAATTAGTGTGCAAAACATCCCAACGTTTTATTTTTTTTTTGCATTTTCGCCCATATTTCAATGTTTCAGTGTGGAAAACATCACTTTCACTATTTTTCAGTGTAAAATGACCAATATACCCTCAAATTTAAATAAAACAAAGAAAATGAAATGAAAAATAAAAAAATAAATTGTAATTATACTCCCAAACTTTTTAAAAAGTGCAAGTGAGTCCAAAAGTCTTATTAAAAGGCTTAAGCACAAAATGTCCCTACGTTTGACACTTAATGCGGAAAACGTTCCTACGTTTCAAACATGTTTGTATTTGCTCAATAGCCCAAAATGTCCATACGTTTGACACTTATTGCATAAAACGTCCTTACGTTTCATTTATTTTTACATTTTCGTCCTTATTTCAACGTTTCATCGCGGAAAAACATCATTTTCACTATTTTTCAACGTAAAATGACCAATATACCACCACCTAAACCACCAGACCCCACCACTATTCAAACCATCTCACCTCCCTCTACAATCTTGGGGCTGATAGTTGTGGTTAGCATTAACGGTTTGAATGGTGGGGTCTGGTGGTTTAGGTGGTGGAGGGATGATAACGTTGAGAGATGAAGAAAAGACTAATGGTTTGAATGTTTTAATAAGATTTTTGAACTCATTTGCACTTTTTAAAAAATTTGGGAGCACAATTGTAATTTATTTTTATTTTCTTTTTTTTGTTTTATTTAAATATGAGGGTATATTGGTCATTTTACGTTGAAAAATAGTGAAAATGACGTTTTTCCGCAATGAAACGTTGAAATAAGGACGAAAATGTAAAAAGAAATGAAACGTAAGGACGTTTTACGCAATAAGTGTCAAACGTAGGGACATTTTGTGCTATTGAGCAAATACAAACATGTTTGAAACGTAGGGACGTTTTCCGCATTAAGTGTCAAACGTAGGGACGTTTTGTGCTTAAGCCTTTTAATAAGACTTTTGGACTCACTTGCACTTTTTAAAAAGTTTGGGAGTATAATTACAATTTATTTTTTTATTTTTCATTTCATTTTCTTTGTTTTATTTAAATTTGAGAGTATATTGGTCATTTTACACTAAAAATAGTGAAAGAGATGTTTTCCACACTGAAACGTTGAAATAGGGGCGAAAATACAAAAAAATGAAACGTTGGGATGTTTTGCACACTAACTGTCAAACGTTGGAACGTTTTGTGCTAATAAGCCTATCCAAATCAAATCCAAACGGAGGCAATGTTCAATTTACCATTCAGGATTTTCTACCCCGTGTTTTGTGCTTAGCCAAAACAGCTGAAGTCCTCTATAATTTGTCAGTAACCCGCGCCCTGAATATATAATAATCTCTTAATGCTATCCATTCATCCACAATTCACTACTGTGTGAGCAAGAAGAGTGTCAGTTATGGAGAGTAGATTGAGATGGTTAATATGTTTATTGCTAATCGGTGGTTTTAGTAGTAATTGTTGTGCGTCCAAAAGCATGAGAATGCGGCTGTCTACTGAGCAAAAAATGGAGGATTTGCTCACCAGACGCAATCTTCTTTCCAATGGACTTGGCTCCACTCCTCCCATGGGGTAAATTTTTTCTACCCATTCATCATGTGTATAGTACGGGTTTATTATTCCTTCGTATTCTTGGTGTAGACCCTTATGCCAAATTGTGCAATTTAATGGTTATTTTCATAATCAGTGTTTTTTTGTTTTTGTTTTTATCCAGCAGTATATAATGCTTCTTTTTTTTTTTTTTCCCCCCGAATTGGTAAATGAAGTAAGAAAGATCTGCACTGGAGAGTTAAATCCACATTAATAAGCATAATAATATGAGAAAATTTAGCTTTCTGGTTTTTGTTCGATCCTATCTCTTTATTTTTACTTTATTTGAAGACTTTAGGGATTTTTTCTCATCTCTTAACATTTTTACTTTTGAAAGGACCAAAGGGATTGATGGATGTGTATTGGTCTGTGTATATGTATAGCTCGTAGAGAAACTTTTGGAATACTTGTCCATCTATATTGAACATTGATTTCTCGTACTTTGTTTAGGTGGAATAGTTGGAATCATTTCGCCTGCAATATCGATGAAAAAACCATAAAAAAAACTGGTAACTCCTAGTACTATCATTTTGTTTTCCTCCTTGATTTCTGTTAATAATGAATACCATCAAGATGTACAAAATAGATGCAAAAACTTGTAATTTTGCTTCATCATTTTACTATTGGCATGTTATTTATTGTATTAAGTGGTCATCATCAATCGATTTAGAAATAAACTCTGTGAATTTGAAGATTTATGTCCATCTTCACTTTTGTCTTCAATTCTGCTTTAATTTTAATTATTCTTGACAGCTGATGCTCTGGTTTCAACTGGTCTTTCTAAGCTTGGATACATATATGTCAACATCGGTACCATTTCACCTCTAGCTTTTTTATTTTTTATGTTTTATGGTGCATTCTTATTGAATGGACATGAAGAATTAGAAGCTAATTGATATATCTAAATCTTTTCCTTTAGATGATTGCTGGGCTGAAAGTTCTCGTGACAACAAGGTTTTCTTTTCCGGAGTTGTGTAATAATCATTTAATAACATTTTGGGAGTCAAGTTATTTGCTTTCTTACATCTTTTCTGTAAAACTCGATATCAGGGTAGTCTAGTGGCCAAGAAATCCACCTTCCCATCTGGCATTAAAGCTCTCGCAGACTATGTCCACAGCAAGGGTCTTAAGCTAGGAATTTACTCAGATGCAGGGTAATTTGGATCTGCTAATACATGATTTGAAGTCATAAATGAATGCATAATAGCGAGAGTTCCATTTATAAATGCATTTACTTTGACTTGCAGCTATTACACTTGTAGCAAAAAACAGCCCGGTTCACTTGGTCATGAGGAAAAAGATGCCAAAACCTTTGCGTCATGGGTACAGTACTTACTACATGTTTGGTGTGCTAGATTAGGCAGTGCTTTATGGCATTAGAGAATGGAAAGAATTTAAAATGTCCTTGGTCTTATAAAGTACTACCCAATATTGTTGACCAATAAATGTTCTTAATGGTATGTTTTAGTTCATAAAGTGTTGGGAGAGTATAAATTCTCTGCTTCAATGGAAGCAGCCATCAGTGGCTTTCCTTTCACTATACAAACAAAACTGAGTTAATCACTTGCTTTCTCTACTCTACAGGGCATAGATTACTTGAAGTATGACAATTGTAATAATGATTTCTCAAAGCCAACTCAACGGTACCAAACTGATTTCTACAATTCATTCAGACAATAATGTCTTCTTTTCTGATTAGGTTCAGTTGTTCTGAAACATTGGTTCTGCTATTATTTTTCCTTGCGTAGGTATCCCGTGATGACCCGAGCATTAATGAATTCAGGCCGACCGATCTTCTTCTCTCTCTGTGAATGGTGATTCTGTTTTTATATTATTGTTGTTTCATATACTCAGCTTTACACAAATCTGGATTTCAACGTGATTTCCTGTGCTTGTAACAGGGGAGATCTGCACCCGGCTTTGTGGGGTTATAATGTAGGAAACAGCTGGAGAACTGCTAATGATATCTCAGATAACTGGGATAGGTACTCTCTCAGGATTATTTGTTTTTTTTCATTTGTCGTATACCTGAGGACTTGAACTGGTTTTCCTTTCAAACGTCTTTCTCCTGCAGCATGGTCTCAAGAGCAGATCAGAATGAAGTCTATGCGGATCTTGCAAGGCCAGGTGGCTGGAATGGTTAGTTTTGCCTCTAGTCAGAACTTAACAACTCGTATGGCTTATTTATCAGAAGCTCAATATTCTCGTGCCGTGGCTTTGAACAGATCCCGACATGCTTGAAGTTGGAAATGGGGGGATGACAAAAGATGAATACATAATTCACTTTAGCATATGGGCTATTTCTAAGGTTCTCGATATATCACACATATGGCATGTTTGTTAAGGTGGATTGGATAGTATTAGACATTATGACAGCAGAAAAAGAAGCTAAATCCTGTCATTGTACTATGCAGTCCTTGTGCCAAACGCTCCCTTAAAGTTTACCTCTCATAATTGGCTTAATTATGCTTTCTGATATTATATTTCATGCAACATAACTACAGGCACCTCTTCTCATTGGCTGTGACGTGAGCAATACAACGAAAGAAGTTATGGAAATCATTGCAAATAAGGAGGTGATTGCTGTGAATCAAGGTAAATACATCTACTGCCATCTAAACTTATTTTCAATTGCCGTTTTCCAAATACTTACGTTCTGGTAGTTGGTTTAAAACAGACAAGCTAGGTGTTCAGGCTAAAAAGGTTAGGATGGAAGGTGATCTTGAGGTAATCCTGCATTTTTCGTCTTGTGCTATCGCAGTTTTGCCTTTTCATATTAGAAATTCATGATATTATGTGCCTTTTTCTTCTTTTAATATATAGGTGTGGGCTGGACCGCTTTCGAACTACAGAGTGGCTGTAGTTCTGTTGAACCGTGGTGCTTGGCGAACTTCCATTATTGCTCACTGGGATGACATTGGGCTCCCTCCAAACATTGCAGTTACTGTAAGAGACCTTTGGAAGGTAACACACACACATATCATACATACACATGCTATAATGTTATGCATACAAATTGTTTTACATGTACATAATGGTTTGATTGTGTTAGAATTTCTTCAACTAAAAAAAAAAAAAACTCTTTCACTCTCTTTTTAACACTCATCCGTATGTAAATCATTATGTAACTCCTAAGCAGCTTTATTCTATGCATACTCACTGATCTTCCCTTCATTTATGGTTGGATGCACTATACAGCACAAGACTCTGGGGACAAAATTTGTTGGAAATTTGACAGCAACAGTGGATTCGCATGCATGCAAGATGTATATATTGAAACCAGTTTCTTGAGGATTAGCATTGCCTTGTTGTCAGCCAACATCACAATTAAGTTGTATTTTTCAAATAAAATTGGCAGCCAACATTCAAATCGTTTAATAAATTGTCAAACACGAAATCTTCCTTCAATCCTACTGTTCTTTGCGATTAACCAGTAACAAGTGATTAGATCTATACCAAATTTTTGTGTTATTGACCTTATATGCTTGATAAGAGCGAATAACGGTGGAATTTCTTGAAGCCTCGAGCAAATAACGGCATGAGAGATAAATATAATGGACGTTAAAAACAACTAAAGAATAAAGAATAATCCCATCTTCAATAGTGTAAAGTAATGACTTTTGCGCAACGTCACAATGGTCTTGATAAAGTGGGATAATTTAGATTGTTACAAACATGAGTGGGCAAAATAATTGAATCGACCAGATTGAACCAAAACCAACTGATTTAGTTCAAGTTTGCTTTAAAAGTTTTTGATTCATAGAAAAAAGAACCGATTTTGATTCTATATATATCGAACACAGACTCGTCGGTTGTTGACTTGTTGTGTTGTTGCTTGCAACCGGTAAGCGGCTTCTTCTCGGCTTTCCGTTTCTATTTCAGTTCTTTCTTTTTTTGCGAATACATTTATGAACTTGAAGAAAACAACAAGAATTAAGAAGATTAGGGGGCGTTCTCTTTGTGTTTCAGTTTTGTGTTTTTAGTTTTGAATTCATTTTGAGTTTTGTGTTTTGAGTGTCCATTTTGAGATTGTTGAAAATGCGTTCTCTTTGGCGTTTTGAAAAATAGTTTTGTAAAACCTAAAATTGAAAACGTGTTCTCTTTCAATCCCATTTTCTTGCCGTTTCTCTCTCTCGCGCGCGCTCTCTCTCTCTTCCTCTAGTCTTCCTCCCGTCTCTGTCTCTTCCAATTGGAACTACTTTTGGATCAATTGATGCAATTGACATGCTACTCATGGTCGTATAACGCTGCTGAAGACTCGTTTGGGGCAAATTTGGTGATTCAATGTAGTGGTGAAGATGAATTGAAGTTTGCACATTCGAACCCGGAAGCTGCGCGAAACTGAAATTTGATTCTGATCGATTGGGAGCTCCATTGGTTGAACTATGGCCATGGTTATGATTGTCTGGGGAAGGGCAAATGATTGGTGGTGGTGCGCGACCTTTGGTGTCGCCGGAGGTGGAGATTCAAACAGAAGCAGTAGCGCCAGATCTGTTTTTGGGGATTTTTTTTTTCGATTTTGTTATGTGTTTGGGTTGTTGTTTGTGTGGTAATTGAAGAGGGGATTGAGGACTTCACAATGGGTTGTAAATTCGGTGGTTTTGGAGGAGATTGGACGGAGATTGGAGGTTGGAAAGTGGCTGCAAGACTCGTTTGGGGCTGCAAGACTCGTTTTGGCAGAGGGAAGCAGGAGAAATGAGAACGTTGTTTCCCGTGTTTTCAGTTTTGGGGCTGAATCTGAAGAAAACGCCCAAAACGGCTTTTCAGCCGTTTTGTGTTTTCTTCACAAAAAATTTCCTTGTTTTCCAAAATTCGTTTTCGAAAACGAGTAAGAGAACGCATTTTCACCGTTTTGAAAAATTGAAAACAGAAAATGGGTTGAAAACAGCAAAGAGAACGCCCCCTTAGCATTTCAATTTACAGTTTCTCACCAATTAGTGGTAGGCTAACTCGTAGATGGCCTTTTACAGTTTTACGAGGAGAGAAATATGAGTTGATGCAGCTTCGATTTGTGAATTATATTCTACACTAGTGACAAGTGACTAGTGATTAGTGAAAAGTGAAAACTATGGATGAATTTGCAATTTGTCAAGAAGTTTGCCTAGACTGGATAATTGGAGTTAACGAGTGTTGGATTGTTGGAGTAATTTTAAATTTTAACTACTTATTAGATTGATACTGAGTGTTGGATGGTTGTATCACGAATTTTTTTAGTATTTTGGATTGTATTGAATTATATTTTCATATATATATAATTTTTACGTTTTAATACATTTTCATATATATTCAATAATTTTTAATATTATTTAATTAAATATTAATAGATGACATCGCTTTTATGATCATTGATTGTCGACCATCAATGGTCAACGATCAACATTCGATCCGTTCGTGCTGAACTTTTATGTTGGGTCTGCCGCTGTCAACCAGATAATCACATCAGAAGAAAGCCTTACATTAGGTTCTAACAACTAAATTTATTAAAAAAAGGGGAAAGGGGAGGGGGAGGGGGAGGGGTGGGGGGAAGGCAACAATAACTTTCTAGAATTACTGTATTGCTTTCCACTTAGATGAATTGTCAGTTTGTTTTTCTTTTTTTACAATTTTCTACACATTTTTATAAAAAGTTGATAAAGCACTGGGCTACTTGGAACTGCAGTGTTCTAAAAAGCGTAAAATATGATTAGGCGTGAAGACCAAGTTTCAAGCTTTACGAGCCTATATTTAGGTTAGGCGAAAAATAGGTTTTTTATTTTAAATTTTTAATCATTGTAAAAAAATTCAATAATTCAAATAATATATACCAAACATCTAAAATTATAAAATACTGTATTTACTTAATAATTCATATATAAAGATAAGTTTCAAATTATAATTACATAACGTATAACTTGTAAATTAAATTTTATCTAATCTAACTCTTTATCGAACTCTAATTCAATATCTTTTTCTTCATCTAATTCGTCCTCTGTATCGTCCGATACAAAATCATCATTCTCGAGCTCCCTTATTTCATTTTGATGCCTGGAATAGTAAAACTTATAGCACAATATATTTATTATTCAAATTCTAAGACATTTGATTGATTGAAGGAAAAAAAAAAAGAATTGTAAACAAAATTTACTAAGAATCCACGAAATACTGAGAATCACATGCCCCAAAATTACAAATACAATGTAAAATATAATAACTTCCTAATGTTATACATACTTGATGCCCAAATCAGTGCGGTGTGCGGAGAAATTGGGAAGTTTTGTATCGTTCTTCCGTCTTTTTTTCCTGTTCTTCCGTCTTCTCATTCTCTAGAGTTTGGAGTTTTTGAAATTTGAAGGAATAGTGGGCTACTGAATCTGAGCTGTAGGTTTATTTTTTTTTTTAAAAAGGAAAAAATTGGGCCCCCTTAAAATCTGGGCCTGAGGCGGAGGCGCGTCTAGGTACGCCTAGGTGAGCATTAAGCGGCCGACATTGTTGTTGATTGCTTAGGCTTAAGGCGAAGCGTTTTCAACACGCTTCTTGCTTAGGCGTAGTTAGCGCGCTTTTTAAAATACTGCCGGAAGTAAATGTGGGTTACCACTTACCGCCATTCAATTTCCATGTCTGTGAATTTTGCGGATGACTGAATCAACCTTAAATGGACCAACCAATGGAGGGGTTGTGTTCGCCCTATTGCCCCGCCTCATGCCACCATCATCCACAGTATAATTGGGGCCTGCTTCGTACGGTTCAGAGTTTGATCTTCATCATGACTTTCATCAGCTCGATTTTGTACAAAACTACCATAATTGTAGTATATATCGTATTTGACAAAACTGGTAAGTGTAAATATGGTTCAAAAACGGTATCTTAGGTGAAAAACTGGTAAGAGTAGATACGGTGAGTGCAAACACAGTGACAAAAAATAAAAAATAACTCTATCCTCAAAATTCTCTCAATAAATATCAACATCATAGAGAGTGCGGGAAATTATGTTCATAGAAAAAAAAAACTACAAACAAATGAAAAATGTAAGTTATAATTCAATAACTTATATAAACTACATCAAATAAGGAAATAAATAAAAATAATAATTAATGTGAGAAAATTGACACAAAAACTCATAATTTTTGGATTTTTTTTTCTGTGTATTCTTGCCCTCTTAACTTCTGTGATGCATTTGACTTATCAAAACAACTCCCCATGCATAATTCCTTTTCGCATCAACATCTCTTAATAAAGCGAGGAATATGCAAGACACTAACCCATGATCCCTTCGAGGTGCCAAAAAACACCCAATAACATACGCCCTAATACAAGGGTCAAGTCCAACTCCTATTATTAATGGAGGAATGTCCTTAAAATACAATAAATCCTTAATAATTACATCACATTTATTCTTCTTGTGAGGAAACTTAAAAGATAACAATAGTTCATTACAAACATTGGGACATTCAAATGCTTTGAAATCACGTCCTATTACGGGCATGCCATCCGTAGGAAACCCCGTAATCCTAGTCACATCTTCTAAAGTTGGAACTCTTGTTTTTTCACCAATGATAAAACATGATTACTCAATAAAATAGCAATCAACTAATGCTAATAAAAAGTCAATTGCTGTCCTAAAATTCTACTAGTAAGATCAAAATTTGAGCATTCGAGTTTCTGTAAGACGACATCGGCTGGGTGCCCTTCTTTAAGCAATCTCATATATGTTCTATTCTTATACATTTTTACAGCAGCAATCTACAAAATTCAACATCCAAAACAAAAATTAAGCAAAAAACAAATAAAAAATGGCAATCATAGTAGAGGCGGGGGCGGTCCTTTGACACAATATCAAGCCAAACTTATTTAATTTCACCATTGAATTTTTCCAAGACAAACAAGTGGTGTATAACATTTCTATTTTTGTGTAGTTGATTTACAAATATTTGTGACGAAGCATATTTAGAAAATACTAGTTGCAGATTGAAAAAATTGAATGCAGAAATCAAAAGGAAACAATTTCGAAGCCCCCCCAACCACGAATCTCGTGGATTAGAAGATTCACACATGGACCACATCAAGGTAATTCCAGATTTTTTATTTTTTTTGGTTTGTTCTCTTCTTTTCTACTAGTTATCTTATCTTTCATAGAGCTACAAGTACCCCGGGGGGGGGGGGTGTTTTTTTTATTTATTTTTAAACATGTGGGGCTTGCCAGTATGAGTGGCCTGACAAGCCACTGGTATTTTGCTCCTGTACTTGGAGCAAAATACTCTTTCATAATGCACATGGTGTCTCGAGTGTCTATAACCGTGACAAATTTTTTTTTTCTTTCCTACACAACAAAAAAGATACTGGAGCATGTCAAACATTCTTGATATGTGTTAAGACTGTTAGTGACAGTATTTTCTAGGGAAAAGTCTGTCCATGAAGATCTAATTAGTCCCAGTGCAACCATGATTTCTTTATCACTTTATGTGTGAGTGTCCATCTAAAGGTCTTAAGATATAATAATTTACCAGAGTCAAAATGTAGAGAATTTTGATAAATACATTACTAATTCAAAAAGGTAATTCTACAAAGCTATATGTCCAAGATACTTCTACAATGCCACCCATATTTGTTATCCTAAAAAATGGAATAGATCTGATTTATCCACCAAACATCATATCAATATACGCTCGGAATAGATCCACTTAAAAAGCACAGAGATACAACAGTCACAATGTGAAGTGAAATTTGAGAAGACACACATACACGCCTACAAAAAGTCAGAAGCGCCACACTTTTATTATGAAGTCATTAAATACATTAGATGTTATTTTATTTATATCTGGTGAATAATATCAGTTGTCACATAAACGGATAAACCAAAACCAAAACAAATTTAATTTTCCATCACCAAAAGACGAACAATATTATATCCAAAGGGCCTAAAATAAACCACAGTCAGTCACTTGGAATAAATAAATTCTCCTCGGCGCACCTGAATTCCTAACATACATTTGAACAAAGAATAGCACAACCTGCTAGCTTCCCGTGCATTTCATCAATAATCAATTAAACGAAAAATACAACATGTTAAACGTTATAAATTAACATAATCAATTATCTATTATCACTAAAAGCTCATTTAGAGAGTGAATGTTAAGGAAATTATCAGTTCAAATACAAGTCATAGCATAAACTAAAGGACATAAGCATAAAGAACAATCCTAGAAACTTAAAGTTAAGAAAACTGAGCTCAACTTCCCTTTGTGGCTGAAAATTAGGCTCAAGAACAGCCCTCCACGTTTGCTCATCACCTTCCAGAGAGAGTACAAGAACCGGCCAGAAAAACCTTTTCACTTGGCTTGGATCATCGATTCAAGAATCTACCAAATCAGCCAAGTTTTCAAGTCCTAAACCGAAGCTAACCCTTGCGAGAAACCACCTCCATTTAGCTACTACTTCAAGCCTAAAATGTAACACAAGGTTCTCTCAACAAGAAGCTAAGAAAGGAAGAAGAGACGGACTTGACAGAGAAGAAAGAAAGTTGGAGTCTCAAGGAAGAAAGTCACACTAAAGAAAGAGAAAGTCTTGCTACAAGAAAGGTAACCCACGTAAAAATAATAGTACCAAAAAGTCAAGCCTAAAATAAAGTAAAGTGTCTCCAAGAAGTAAGAGAAAATATCTTCCCAAGAGTCAATCTCAACCATCCAATATATTCAATGACCAAAATTTAAAGTAGCATAATATGGGTCACAAACAAAACATAAGCCCAATAAGTGTTATGGGAACCACTTAAGCCCACATTCTTCACCTTGGTTATCATAATATACTCTCTCGGTTGCGAATTTGCACATGGAAAGACTGTTCATCATCATCGCCCACTACCTACAAGAAAATTAACACGTGTCAATATGTAACAAAGATAAACACAATTTAAATTTTTCTGCAGGTAGAATTTTTATTCTCCATATTAGAGAGATTCATGTCAATATAAATCTTAACAAATTCAACTTCACCTTGAGACAGTTTGTCACGAATAAAATGATACTTCACATCAATATGTTTTGATCTTTCATGATAAACAGGATTCTTACAAAGCAAGAAAACGCTTTGACTATCAGTAAACATAATAGGTGTATCATGCATGAAGTTTAATTCTTTTAAGATTCCCTTTAACCAAATACATTCCTTAACAGCTTCAGTTATGACAACGTATTCTGCTTCAGTACTAGACAAAGTCACTAAAGGCTGCAACTGAGATTTTCATGTTATGCAGTTATCACCTAGGGTAAAGAAGTATGTTGTAGTTGATTTCCTATTGTCTTTATCACCAGCAAAGTCAGCATCAACGTAGTCTTTAAGAGTTAACTTCTCAGATCTTTTCTCATACACTAAGCCTAGATTTAAAGTCCCAACCAAATACCTTAATATCCATTTCATACCAGCCCAATGCGGCTTACCAGGATTGAACATAAATCTACTTAGGAGACTAATGGAAAATGCAAGATCAGGTCTGGTAGTGATTATAGAAAACATGACAGAACCTATGGCATTAGCATAAGGAACATTTTCCATTTCTTTCAATTCAGATTCAGATTTAGGAAAATGAGCATGAGAAAGATTCATATGACTAGCAAGAGGCACATTCACAATTTTACTGTCTTTCATACCAAATTTAGTTACAACTTTGTTCAAATATGCTTCTTGTGAAATAGTCAACATATTTTCAGCCATGTTCCTTGTTATAACCATTCCTAGAATCTTTCTAGCATTTCCCAAATCCTTTATATCGATTCAGATTTTAAAAGATCTTCCAGTTCATTAATTTGAGACTTGTTATGTCCAGTCAAAAGCATATCATCAACATAAAGCAGCAAATAGACTTCACAACCACTCTTCATGTCATTAAAATACAAGCAAGCATCAAATTCACTTTTTTTAAACATTATCTTTAGCACATAAGCAGCAAACTTCTTGTACCATTGTCTTGGGCTCTGTTTCAGCCCATACAAAGATTTCTCTAATTTGCACATATAATCAGATGTGCCTCTAGCTACAGACCCTTGTGGTTAACTCATGAAGATATTATCTTCCAACTCCCCGTGTAAAAAATGTAGTTTTTACATCGAGTTGTTCAAGTTTCCAATTGAAATGAACAACTAGAGCCAACATCAATCTGATTGTCTTATACTTGATCACGGGTGAAAATATTTCATTATAGTCCACACCTTCTCTTTGAGTATAACCCTTAGCCACTAACCTCGCCTTAAACCTCACGGGATTATTAGGACTCAAACCTTCTTTTAACTTGTAAATCCATTTACATGGAACCAATTTCTGATCCTTAGGTTTCTTAACAAGTTTCCAGGTTTTGTTATCACTCAAAGATTGCATTTCTTCGTGCATAGCTTTTATCCAAATTTCAGAGTAATTTCCATTAATAGCTTCTTTATAAGTGGCAAGTTTTATCTGTTCAAGGGCTTCACCTGAAACTAAGGTAAAATCAGTCAAGTTTAGAGATTCATATCTAGGATTAGGCATGATTTGTCTTCTTGTCCTATCCCTAGTAAGTTGATAGTCTTGATTAGGTGGCTGATCATTAAAATGTTCAACTTTAACTGGTTCATTGTTATCTTGAAGTTCAATCACCTCTTCAGGTTCAGGTTCAGTTTCAGTTTCAGTTTCAGGTTCAGGTTCATGATGTGTAGGGTCATTATCGTCATTCCCAAGTGTAGGTGAATCAAGTTTAGTCAGCTTCATCTCAGTCTGAATACTCCTCTCAATTTCAGATTGTTAGCTTCATCAGTTTTCTGTTTTAGACATGGCATTTCAAATTCATTAAAGACTACATTCCTGCTATTAATAATCTTAATGCCTTGAACCCCTAAAACCCATAACCTATAGCCCTTCACACTCTCGGGATACCCTAACATCACACACTTGACAACCCTATGCTCAAGTTTCCCTTCAGACTGATGTGCATATGTAGCACATCCAAACACCCTCAAATGACTCAGATTTGGAGGCTCTCCCGTCCACAACTCCTGTGAAGTCTTAAACCCTATACTGCTGGACGGTGACCTATTAATCAAATAAGCTGCAGTACTAGCAGCTTTAGCCCAAAAACCTTTGGCAAGGCCAGAGCTAATCAACATGCACCTAACCTTGTTCATTATGGTCTTGTTCATCCTCTCAGCCACTCCATTCTGTTCAGGTGTATACTTAACTGTTATGTGTCTTATTATCCCTTTTTGTTTACAAAACTTGTCAAATTCGAAATTACAGAATTCAAGCCCATTATCAGTTCTTAATATCTTAAGTTTCTTGTCTAACTAATTCTCAACAGACTTAGGCCAAATTCTGAATTTTTCAAAAGTTTCCAACTTAGCCTTTAGAGAATAAATCCAAACTTTTCTTAAATAATCATCCACTAAGGATAAGAAGTACTTACTTTCACCAAACGTGGAATGCTTCTTCGGGCCCCATAGATCAGCATGGACATAGTCCAATGGTCAGCTGGTTCTATGAGAGCTCGCTTCAAAGTTTACCTTATGGGACTTACCCAAAACACAAGTTTCACAGAAGTCCAAAGCTTCAATGTCATCTTTCCCAAGTAATTTCTGATTACTTAAAGATTTTAGCCCTTTAAACCCAATGTGACCCATTCTGTTATGCCAAAGTTTAGTTTTGTCTTTACTAACCGTAAGAAGACATGTGGTGTTTCATTCCTACCCTCAAGATAGTACAATCCATTTCTCTTAGGTCCTTTCATAACTACCAAAGACCCCATCATAATTTTCAGACTCTTATTTTCAGATTTGAAGTATATCCTCATCTTCAAGAGTACCTAAGGAAATGCGGTTCCTCTTCAAATTAGGGACATATCTTACATTTCTAAGTTGCCTGACAGTCCCATCATACATCCTGATGGCTATGTCACCAATCCCAACGACATTTTGAGAATTATTATCCCACATGTAAACTTTCTTAGATTCAGTCTCTCCGTAGTTATAGAACTAAGACCTTTCAGGGCACATGTGAAATGTGCACCCTGTGTCTAGGATCCAATTTTTGTCAAATTCTTCTTCAGACACATTTAGGACATGTAAACTATCAAATTCAGAAACAACTGTAGCATTGTTTTGTTCATTGATGTTCAAGTCTATTTGTTTTTTTTTTCCAGTCAAAGCAGTCTCTCTTGAAATGTCCTAACTTTCCATAGTTATAGGATTTCTTACCACTTTTATCTTTAGATTTAGATCGCATTTTAGATTTTTCCCTTCCGTTTTTGTTATGGAAGTTGAATTCTTTCTTTTCTGGTCTTCCCCTAGCAAATAGGCTTTCTTTCCTCGGATTAGTTGTGTTCCCCAATGATATGAGCTCTGAAGCTCATGTTAAGTTTAAAATTCTTTATTTATGTAATTATTTAGTTTTACTCCTAAAGTAAGCTCTATTTAAAGTCCAGATATTTTACGCTAACATCTTGAGATAAATATTTCGAGTGAGAAATATTAGTTCACAGGAGAAGTTGGATATCTGTCTCCATTCTTATGTAGACTTGTTCTCGTAGTTCACTTGATTGATGTAGATTTTATGTCTTCAGCAAGAAATGACTAATTCCTTCTCATTTCCATACTAAACATGGCTTTTACATTATTACTGGAAGTCATTTACACTTTCTCTTACCCTGACCTTTTATCTCCACAGGCGTTCTTCTCTGCTAACGAAGCAGCTCAGGCTTCAACAAAATTCTCTCCAAGTGTAACAAATAAAGCTGTTGAAACTACTGTAAGTCTCTTTTTAACATTTGTAGTTGAGTTTTTTATATTTTGGTTTAGTGAACAGTTTTTAAATATGGTGTAATATCTTTGAATTGGGTTACGTTCTCATTTGGGATATTAAAAGTCAGCCTAACAGTCACCCCATTTTAGGTGCCTCATCACCCGTCCAGATCTGGTATGTTTTCCAAGGAAATATATTCTTGAATTTATTTTGAGTACTGGTATCGTTAAATAGATCTTGAAACTCTCCTGTTGCACTACATTCTCTTATTTGGTTATTCTTCCCTTTGACATTTCAATTTTGTCCTTATTTTTTCATGTTTTCATTTTGATTATAACGAAATTTATGTTCTTTCTTGTTTCACGCTTAATTATCTATAGTACAGTTCATAATTTCTTATCCAATTCCTTGCAGGTATTTATTGGTGGTCAAGATAACTTGGCCCGGAATTGCATGGGCACATACCAGTATATATAAAAGAGTTAAGTTAAATGTTAATAGCCTTTCAAAAAAATCTTTTCTATACTATTGTGTGTTTCAGCCACATTATTTTGGAAGAATGTATTCTGGAATAGTAGATTGATGGAGAATGTGTGGTTGAAAAAGAAAGAAAAGTTATTGATGTGATAGAAAATATTATTTTATTGAAGAATGTGTGGTTGAAAATAAGTATAAGAATGATAATGAAAATTTTAATGTGTACATGCCACACAATAACAAGGGGCATGAACAACTAAAAAACGGAACGAGATGCTCTCAAATGCTTCGCAAACTGACCTTATTTATTAGAAAAAAGGGAAAAAAGTTTTCAACAATAGTTCTTCAACTTCAATACAACTTTCCCTTAGATTGGGACCTTTTAGCACCATGTCCTAAGATATCGAGGATGTCTAGCATCCAAGGCCATCATTCTTGCCAACAAATCCACCGTAACTAAACCAAATGGACCATAGGGAGAAATAAAACAATGTCCAAGTCAAGACATTCAATCTATAACAATATGCTTCTCAACAAAAACAATTTCATTCCCCAACCTACTATCAATCTCAAGTTAACCATCACTTCAACAATACTCCCATCACTTCGATAGTCCAAAGTGCTCATATTTAGCAATCAAATTTTAAAATTGTTATATGAGCAAGAAAAATATAGGGAATATGAAGAGGCTCGTCTAGATGTGGAGACTCTATTAAACTGAGTTAGTTAGCAAAAATTAAACCTCTTTTTCTCTTTATTTATTCTCCCTTGTTATAAAAGAGAGAATAAAAGCCAATAGACTTTTCTGTGTCTTATTATGAGAACTAAAGCCCTATATTTATAGGGTCTAAAAGGAGAGTTACAGTTGGAATGAAATACACTTTCTGAACTAGATAAGACTTATCCATGTATCATGATAATATTAAATAATCATCTCATTCTTTTACAACATCCCTCTTATTTTTATTATTTTTCTCTCTTGTACTAAAAGTACATTGGATATGAAATTTGAGTTATTATCAGAACCTATTGGAGATAAAATATGAACTTAGTCATCCATTAATTGAACATTAATATCAAGTGTATCAAAAGCCTTTCTATTTATCGGCCTTAGATTTCGAGCATGAGAAGTTTGCACGTAATGCCTTTGATTTTTTGTTAAAAAGCAAAATCATGCAATGCTGATTTGATGCTCATTGTGCTCGATCGCAACAAACACAGAACAATTCTCAAAAGTGAAAATTACACCCACACTTACATTTCAATTTTCAACTTCAAAAATCAAGTTGTAACTATTTTTTTTTTTTTTTTTTTTTTTTTTTCAAAAATTGGGTTTTGAGTATTTTTTAAATTTAAAAACATATATAACAACCCCCAACTAACAATCATACCCACCCAAAACCCAAATCCTAAAAATCTCTCCCAATTCACCATACCAACATTCCCTCACTCTTTCACACACGCATGTGCTCTTTCTCATCTTCCCTCTCATCCTTCGGCGCTGGTCAGCCCTTCTCATCCTTTGACGATGAGAACAGTGCGTAGGTGCACCACACACAACTGATTTTTAAACTTACTTTTAATCAATTGCCCATGCTTGTCGGAGTTTTTGGGGTATTTTTGTTGATGGTTATTGGTGGTTCACAAATGGTGATGATGATGCTGGTGGCGGCGGCGGTACTAATGGTGATGGTGAAGTGGTGAGGCGAGGTGGTGGTGAGGTGGCGCGGCGTTCAGTTGGTGGCGATGACAGTGGGTGGTGTGGAGAGTTGTTGACCAATTGTTTAGATGATTGTGACTAATAAATAATACATGATCAATAAAAATTCACCAGTCCATCCTCTAAATTCTGCACATAATCCACAGTCTTTCAACCTCCTCGACCTAGAAAACTTTACTTCACCAACAAAATCGGCCGCTCCGGGTCCAAAACCATAGAAAGACTTGTTCTTCCAGCATGTAATATTGTGCCTGAACTAATAAAATAGATAATTTGTGACTAATAAATAATGTTACCTAAAAAATGGGAGATTGTGACTCACAAGTTGTTAAGTTGTGACCAATAAATTTGATAATTTATGATCATGAAATAAGTTGTGACCTGTAAAATTTGTAGTTTGTGATTGAGAAATAATGCGTGACCTATTCGTTTAATAATTTATGACCGATAAATAAATTATAATTTATAAAATGAGTGATTTGTGATCGAGAAATAATGTGTGACCAATTAATTTGATAATTCAAAATCGATAAATAAGTTGTGACCTACAAAATTTATGATTGTGACATTATGTGGTTGTGACTAACACGTGACTGAGATCATAATAACTGTATAATATTGCGACCTGAATATTTAATTACATATTTAATTAATATAATATTTTAAATTATCTGTCTAATTAATAAAATTTGAATTATGACCTGATTTTTTAAATCTTAAAACAAGTTTTTAATTTTGACTACAAAAATACCCTTAAAATTAGGGATGCTTTGAAAAATTATATGAAAAATTTTTAGGAAGTAAAAAATACCGTGTAAAATGAAAAATTGTCACTTTTTTCATAAAAATGGTCACTTTTTTACTTTAAAAAAAAAAAAAAACACAAAAAGTGACGCACACACACTCTCAAAAAGTGATACAAACTAAAAAAAAAAAATAACATATATCAAAATAGCACAATCCATTTGTGATTTTTTTTATCTACTTAAAAAGTGACACAATGTCATTTTTACAAAATTGACGAGCAATTGTGACACTGAAAAAGTGATTAACCGTCACTTTTTTTTATTAAAAATAATATACAATGTCATTTTTATTAAAAAAAAATAATATTTGTCACTCAAAAAGTAATAGAAATTCCAAAGAATTGACAAAAAAAGTAACAGACAATAAAAAAGTGATAAAAATTTAATAAAAGGTGTCAAACATTAAAAAAACGACACAAATTCAAAAAAAGTAACGAATACTAAAAAAAAAAAGTGACACCACCAGTATGCCTTCACCATTTATTACTATAAACTTTTAAAATGATAAATTTCAATTGAGACATTTTGTCAAACACCTTGATAGTATCTTAGAAAGTCAAAGGGAAAGAGTTTACCATAGTTTTGGAGCTAATTCCAAATTTAATGACATTTTTTTTATGCATTTATACATAAACTCATCACAATCTATGTCCAAACATGCTTCAAATATTTAAAACATAGTCAGATCTTGGTGTTTTCTTGTTGGCGTCAATGGATCTGGTTCATTTTCTTACTGAGAATTTTAATGATCTTTATTTTTTCATTTTTTGATTGAACACAGAAAACGAGTTTGCTAAGGATATTGGCAGGGAAGCATAAAGAAATTGTTCTTATAACATCCTTCATCAACTAAAAAAAAAAGGGTCATACAAAGTGTTTGATAAAAGGAGAATGATAATGCATCTTTTTTATTGAAAAACCTTAAAACATTGAAAAAAATAACCGGTCAAATATGATTGCTAGAATTTAATTTAACAAACCAATGTCAATTACGTTTTGAATCAATATTATTGTAACACACAAGCAAAAGACAATAAAGACTCACTTAGCTAGCTTACGACAAAGATTTCATATTCAAAATTAAGCACTTCATAATAAGTTCCTAAGAATTGAATTTGTCCTATGCTCGATGCGATCGGTGTGTGTGCATAGCCAAATTTAATCTTCACTTAGATGTAGTCATAGTTATGCAGAAGAACGAACTGAAGTTGTTTCCATCCTGATACGTAATTGTCTAGAAACAATGTCAGAAGATGAGTTGGAATGAAATAATTTGATGACAAAAATAATTGTATTTTAAATTTATTTGATGTTAAAATGTCACGTGACATTAAGAAAGTCATTATATAAAATGATGTGCAGTAAGATTGTTGCATGATAGCATCAAATTCGCACTTCTCTGCTCAATTCCAAAATCTTCCCCAACGCGCCCAAACATATTTACTTTTAAAATATTCATTCATTTCGGAGATACCCCACCCCACCCTTCTTTCTACCCTATCTCCCATTGGTGCTAGAACCCAACACAAAAAAGCATTTGCACAGTAGTAATGAACAGCTACAGAAGATGATGAGAAAGCCCATATAGCATTTCTTGTTTATAAACCAAAATAAAAAAGGAAAAAGCTTCCCCACTTTATAAAGGTATGCAGTAGCATCTTCCTTTACCCTTCTTCAGCTATTGACTATTATTGATATGTCCCTCTAACCCCACACTCACTCTTACAACTATTTGGATTTTTTCTTTTCTTTATTTTTACAGCAGTTTGTAATGTGAATAGAAGCTACTTGAGGCGGATTATTTTATGAAGTTATTGTGGATGGCCGTAATTTCTTGAGCTGGAGGATTTAGGGGTTGGGTTTTATGGATTAATTGGTAAGAAACGAGTGATATTTGTATATTATGTATAACATGGAACCTGACAACGGAGGTTTTCATCACCAGCAGCATCAGCAGGGGACATCGTTCAAATCAGGGACGAGTAGCGGCGGCAGCTGCAGCTCTGGGGTGGTGTCTCCAATGATTTCCATGGGAAATTACTATAACAACGCTGGGGCTGACAGGAATTTAAGCTTAAATGATTGTGCAACTGGGGGGATTATTTTTTCCTCGCCAGGGGCTGGAAATTCCTACGGGTCGCCATTTCTTTTGGACTCTGGACCAGGGTTGAAGCACGATACGGGTTTGGCTGTTGAATGGTCTGTTGAGGAGCAGTACAAACTAGAAGAAGGACTTAACAGGTAGGTACTTTGTTCCAAAAAAATAAAAAATAAAAAAATAAAATGAACTGTTTAAAAAATTCCTAATTTTTAACTGTCATAAGTTTTGATTTTCAATGAATGAGGTACAAAAACATGGTATAGTATATATTTGTTCTGCGCCAAACTTGTTCTTTTTGTGGATCTGAAGTGATCTTTGTGGACTTAGATATTGGAGAAGTTAAAATTGGCTGAGGTGCTCTTTCACACTGGTTTAGTCTTTTATTTGACGACTTTGTTTAGGGTAGGTTTGGCAAAAAAATGCTTGTAGGTGGAGTATGTTTTCAGAAAATAGAAGATTATGATGCTCGAAATGACACGTGTTTTCTGTAGCGGGCTTGTTTGTGTGTATGTGCACGCATTTAGGCTTCCTGGCATATTAATACACATCAGAGATTCCATGAAAATTTGTGCTTCTGCTTCTAATTCTGTAGATGTAAAAAGAGTACTAACTCCAAATTTCACGTCTAAAACCAAACATCTAATATTCTCTAAGTTTACACAAGAAAAATGCTACTCACACTAGTCAACTTGCTCCAATGATGGAGTAATGATTTATAAAATGGTCTAAGGAACTAATGATTCTACCCAAAAATGTGAGTAAAAAAGAATACACAATAAATATGGATAAAACTGTACATCCAAGTGTTTGATTGAAACAGTATTCACTAATTCAAAAATTGTCACTTGATTCTGGGTTCTCATTCTTAAGATTAAGGTTTCTATTGCCCCTAAATGATTATTGCATTGTTTGCCTATGTTTCATTAGGCATTTCAGTTTTTTTTTTTTGCATCATGTTGATTTATTACCATGGTGCAACTTTTTTGTTTAGTCTGGCTGGTTTTTGTATCTTGGGGCTTAACTTGTATTTTCCTTTTGTCTTCTGTTTTCTTATCAATTTCACTCCTGATTTAATTTAGTCAACATTTCTTAAAAACTTGTAGATATTTGAACGAACCCAATGTCACGCGTTACATTAAGATCGCAGCCTTACTCCGCGACAAAACTGTACGCGATGTTGCTCTTAGATGTAGATGGATGACGGTAAGTTCATTACCCATGAATTAACTTCAATTAATCTTGAATTCTCATGTAAAAAAATAAAAAAATATTCGTATCAGTTTTGTGTTTGTTAGAGTTGTCTTATTCTTTCCTGTTGTAAGTACTTTACTCAAAATAATGAAGCTTCATTATTTTGAGTGCTTATGACTTATTAGTAATAACTGTTTGTCAGAGGAAGAGAAGGAAACAGGAGGATAATATCTTGGCCAAAAAAGTAAAAGATAGGAAGGTATGGTGTTTTTAGTTTCATTAATATTAGACTTCGTTTTCCATGTTGAATCTTGACTATGGTAGGAAGTGAACTACCCAGTACCCAGTTATGCTTTTCCATGTATCCTAGATATTTCCAGTAATGATATATAGAAGATATCGAATTACAATACTTGCCAATTACGGCTTCCAGGAGATCTTTACTGTATACACTAATAAAACATTCCTTTCTAGTTATTTAGGTTGATTTCTCATCATCAAATTTTGATCCTTCTGAGGCGTAAATGGGGTCACTCCTCTTTAAAAAAGCTGCGACGTTGTCATTCTTTAGATGTTATTCAAGAAGCGGTGAAATGATTTTTGTACAACCATTTGGAAATTCCAAATATACGAAGTTAAATTGCATTAAGAAGAAAGTTAAAGCATGAAATAGGATTGTTTTAGCCTTTTGGACACAGCATGGGGGGAGAGAGTAACTGTCGTGATTTTTCATGTTATAATTTTCAGCTGTCTGTTATGCATACGAGGATTCATTTTCCTGCATATCTGTGTTTCCTCTCATCCATAAATAACATTTATTAATTGCCAACTAACCCCCTGTTTGGGCTCCAATAAAAATGTATTTTGGAATAGTAAGGGCCCATTTGGTTTGTGTTTTGGTTTTCAGTTTTAGATTTTGAGTTCATTTTCTATTTTCTATTTTGAGGGTCTGTTTTAAGATTTTAAAAACGCGTTTGGTTTGTCATTTTGAAAACTTATTTCTCAAGACTGAAAATTAGAAAATGCGTTTGATTTGAAATTTTTAAAAATTGTTTTATTACATTTTATTTTATTAATTTTGATTATTCAGTGAAAAAGGAACAATTTTACATTAATATATTATCAAGTATTATATACATTTTAAAGTTGGGAAATCTTATAGTATTTTTTCTCACTAAAAACAAAAATGATAAATTAATTTTAAAATTTAGAAAATAAAAATAAAAACTAATTGAGTGGACTTAAAATATTTTTGTCCATGTTCATTTAAATATTTTTTATGTAAATAATCATTAAGAGATTTTTATTTTTTTTATTTTTATAATCTTTATTTTTTCAGAATTTTAATTTTTTAAGAATTTAAGAACTTATTTTTAAAAATTTACCAATTATATTTTTTGAATTTGAATTTTTTATAATTTTAGATTTTATTTTTTAAAATTTATCAATTATATTTTTTGAATTTTAATTTTTTTTGAATTTTGAATTTTTATTAATTAGAATTTTACATTTTATTAAATTATATTTAAATGCTTGTTTTCCATGTTTTTAGTGTTTCCGGAATTTTCACTTAAAATACTCAAAACGTCAAAAATGTTTTTTGAGTTTTATGTTATAAATTTATCATTGTTTTCAAAAATATATTTTCAAAAATAACAAAACAAACATGTTTTCAGGGTTTTGCAAAACTGAAAACTAAAAACAGCTTGAAAATAGTAAATCAAACGCACCCAAATTTTTTTGGAGAATGTATGGTTAAAAAATAAGGAAAAATTTTGGATTTACGTGTAATATTATTTTATTGGAGAATGTGTGATTGAAAAGATGAGAGGAAAAAAAATGTATTTTTTCAGAGGGGAGCCCAAACAGGGGCTAAAAGGTTAGAAAAACAAAATTAGGTGTCCTTTTTTTTTTTTTTGTTTCTTAGTTTACAAACAGAGCTTGTTTCTGAAAATATTGCTGATGTTAAATGGATTGTTAGTAGTTGCCCATAGGTAATGAACTTGTGGCTGTTGCATTAAAAGGAGTAATGATTTTAAAGTATTCTCAGGTAGGATGTCAGTTGGAGATAAAATTACGAGTGTAATGAGTGATAGTATGACTGCATGGCAGACTTCTTGTTTACGTTATTTATTGTTGGAAGATTAAAGCATTTATTGTAGTATGGGAGATGGTCTGTGGTGAGGTGAGGCTATTTCGGAAATACTACTTTCATCATCTATGTTTGGAGAAGAGTTCTGCTAAACCTACTTGTTCTTGATTTGTTGGATTGTGTTTCGGATCAGAGGATTAATTTTAGTGATTGGAGCAGCTTTTTGAGCTGGAAGATTAAACATGCTATGGTGATGTTTTCTCTCTTTGTTGTTTTTGTTATGTAAAATTAGAAAAGAAAGTGTTTTATGCAATCATCAGTAACTTGCTTTGGATGATAATTACCTCGTGACACACCATGATACCAATGACAACTAAAGTATCATCCATGACGTAATTTAGATTGATCATGTGATTTCCACTGTAACCATTTTCTTCTGTTGATTACTATATGATTGGCATGTCAAAGTAGTATCATTTAATTGCAGTTGTCTGATAGATGGTGGTTGCTGAGTACCTTGCCTCTTTTGTTTGTAAGTGAAACATTTTCTTTATCCATAATCACCATGGTTATATTTTGCATTTCCTGTGGTGAGTGATCAGAAGTATATTGTGATGGATATTTGTATTTTTAAGGTCATATAAGATGCCTTGTTTTGTGTAACTGACTATGTTAATGCCTCAAGAATCTAGAATTTTATTTTGAAAAACAAGCACTTTAAAGCTCATCTTTTTCAGGACAAATTTATGGAATCACCTTCAAAGAATAACATGTCTTCAGCTTCACCAATGAACATGGCTCCACATTCTCTATTTATAAATCATCAGGAACAGGGTGATTGCATGCCTTTTGAAGGTTTGTCACCATTGTTATTTGGAATATTAAAGCCCCATCTTTCCCTTCCAGAGAGTAAATTATTATACTTCTTTACGCAATTTTAAAAGTTTAGTCTTAAAGTCCCCATTCTACTCTGTTTACTTTCTTGCTATGATTCGTTAAACTTACTATGTTTCCATACGACGTGTATATATATTTTTTGTCTGTCACATGAAGAAGCTCATCAAATCAAGAAACATTAGTCGAAAATAATCTGGTTATGATTTTTTAAAGTTATTTGTAAGAAGGTTTTGTACTTGTGTCAAATCTGCTACATATGTTATAATTTTAGGGTCTTCTATACATAGGTTCCTTATTATATAGCAACGATAAATTGTCCTAGAAATTCCCATTTTAATATATCTCTTTGTTAGAATGCAAACTCTGCCACTTGTTGCATTTGTGTAAAAGGTTTCTATTCATGTAGACTAATCCTGACATAGTTTGCTAATCCATGGCTTTTGATCTTTTGTTTCCCCTCTAAATTGTTGAATGCACAAGTTACTATTACAGAAAATATGAGCTTAGTCATACTGCGGCGCATTGAGGCACTTCTTCAACGGTTCTAGGCACGCAAACTTTTTGTGACACACATTATGTACTTAATGAAAGAAGGTAGAACATTTGTTGTTGACACAATATTGTAAAGCTATGTTACATATAAAATCATAGGTCCCCATAAATTAAGGAAACGAGATTAAAAAATTAAGGAAACAAGATTAAAATATGTGTTTGGTACCAGGTCTGTGTCCTCAAATATGGAGATCCTATATGAATCTAATATTGTATGATCAATTTCACGTGACATGAATTATGACGTGGTTTGCATATTAATCACACATCAAAATGAAGACGCTGGGTGTTTATTCCTGTGACAAGGCATCAAGATTAACCTTGCATGTACCATAAACCGAGTAGCCTTTACCTTATGGGACCAGAAATTTCCAAATGGAAGAGGCTAGAGGAATCTGAGAGAATTATTAGAATGACAAAAGGGACAAAGGACTTGCAAGTAAATAGCTAAAACTAAGACTTGAGCAACAAGTAAGACTTTCCAGAATTTTGCGATCTTAGAGCTTTCAAAATACCAATAGAATGAAAATTTATATAACAATAGTATAGGTAAATTTTGAAAGAAAAAAAAAAAATAAAAAAAAAAAAATCCTGAAATTGCACGTAAAAATAAGACGGAATAGGGGTGCAATTCAACTCTAAAGTGGGCGGAGTGGTATTGGAGCTGAAAATTACATGAGCATCACACTTGAGCATTTTTCTCTGGAAAAAAAGAAGCTGGAGTTAAACAAATTGCAAAACCTCGTCTACTTCACCTTTAATTGATCCTTCAATGGGATACTGCATTTTATATGTTTTTCTGGTCCACAATCTATATAATGTTTTGATAATTGTTCTTGCTGTTAGACAATATCAATACTTGGAAATCATGCAAAATAGGTCTTTCATGTCACAGGGAAATTCTAAGTCTTAATATTTACTTGTGCAATCTTTACCAGCCTCTACAAAGCTTGCGGTTTACTTCTAAAGTGTATTCGTCAAATTTTTTATGCAAATGAAAGCTTTATCAGTAACTTAATTTATATATTTTTAAGACATTGGTATTCAGGAGCTGCTATCTTGTAAAAAGTGTTATATGATTTTCCCTTGTGCTTTTCTTTCCTATCTCTTGTAAAATGTGCATATATGATCACATATGTGAACTGTTGATATTGTGAGAGCTTCTGGCAAGGAAACCCTTGCTAATGCACTAAATATGCATGTTGTTTCAGCATTAACTGGCACCACAAAACATCTTTTGGAAGAAAATAACCATGCTTTTGGTCAAATTTCAGCAAATATTTCTAACCTCAAGGTAAATATCTCTAACCTCAAGGTAGTTTGGATGATTTTACACGTCATGTTGGGCAAGTGGATGTTATTTCAAAAAAAAAAAAAAAAAACCCAGAGAGAAAAAGGAAGGCAGTATTTATCATCTATTTATTGTTTTATATAATATTGTGGGGTCTACAATGCAGGATGCACGTATTCCCCTGTGCTGGGGTAGATTGGGGGCACTTATGTCTAAACTTACTCTCTCCTCCCACTCTAATTGTCACCCCTTGGATTTTTCGTCAGTTTCACCATTTTTAACAAGAAGTTAAAGTTGCTTAGTTCTTGGAACAACCTGAAAATTGTCTTCTGAGCATTCTATTAACACTAATTATGCCTCTGAATAAAACTAGAATTGATTAAAAAAGGTCAACCTTATGTTGGACAGGATGGATCGATTATAATGTTATTTGGGGTAACTTTCTTGGAAATTGCAGCAAACTGGTCCAAGACTTACAGTGTCCTCAGCTTCTCCTCAATGCTCCACAAATGCTAATGCCGAATCTGGCTATTACATCTAAGAGTATCGTTCAAAAGTTACACTAGCCAGCTTTACTTGAAATACCTACTCTTAAGCTATTTAATGGGATATTCTTTTTAAAGACTTGTAGAATTTTATTACGTGTTGATGCCAATATCGGTATCTGGAAATGATAATAAACAAAAATGGGGTCAAATATTCCCATAGCGCAAAATTAATGTGTGTAGCAGAAATAAGTTAGTAATGTGTGGTAAATGAGTCTTTATCAGTAGCTTGATTTAAGTCACACTACATCTTTTGGAAGAAAATAACCAGGCTTGTGATCAGACTTCAGCAAATATTTCAGACCTCAAGGTAATGTATCTACCCTTAAGGTTGTTCAGAAGAAATAACTTTATTTTATGGTTTGCAAACTAGAAAATATTTACTCAGAAAGGAAAGGAAGACAGTATCTTGTAAGGGAGGGTGTATTAATAATGTTTTTATTGGTGTTACATAATATTGTGGGATGCAGGAAAGTGTTTAATAATCTCCTATCTATCCTTCCAGTCTACCAAATTTTATATCTTCCCCACTGCACATATTCCCATTAACGGATTGAAGGCACTTGTGTCAGAACCTATGCTTGACTTTTTAGTCAATTGTTAAATTGAAATGGACCTAGTTCTCAGAAATAACAATTAGCAAATGTAAATTATGGACTACGTACTACTATTTGAAAAGATTGCAGTAGAAAATACTAAATAAAACAGAACAAAGATTTCCTCTGTAAAAAGCTGGCAGTCTAAAAATGGCTAACGGTGACAAATGATGCTGGCCCAAGACAACTTTGTCTCCTCACACAGTCACACTCTCTCCTTGATGTTCTACAAATGTTGACGAATCTTGCTATAATATCAAGGTAGGTGAGGATTCTTGAATGATTTTTGGGATGGTACCTGCTTATACAAATTTTGATTAGTTCTGATCGGTACAAATTTGTTAGCTTCACAGGTATAAGTTAAGAACAAGAAGGGCTCGGTGTTTCTCCTGAAAACTCGGTTTTAGAAAAGATTATGTTGTGACGACATTGTTCCTATGCAACTTAAAGACTGTTCGACTTCGTATTATGATCTTGACATTGGAACTATGTAGGAAGTTGTCTATGAAGTCTGAAACTATGAGGAAGCTTGAATTCTGGAAACCTAACTTATTTCAAAGTGACGAACTCTTACATATCGGTTCTATTTTCATTTCCATGTTACTCTTGGGCTTCAGTCTCCTTTATTGTTTCCATATGGTGCTTATTTGGACTGTGTTTGCAATCCAATAGGATTTCATTCCAAGCTTTTAGCAGTTCCTTTATTGGAACTTTCCTTTTGTCTTTCATTTAGATGTTCATTTATGCTTTTACATGCTCTTTGACTGAGTTCATAGGATCTTGAACTTCCTTCACAACATCTTAAGTTTCCTTCATAAAATTTCTTAGGACGATGTTAGATCTCTATTGATGCAATATTTCAGCCTTCAGAGTTTGATCATTCTCACTTTAAGCTTGGGAGTTTCTTCACTATTACCATAGATGAGACATACGAACATAGACTTCTCTGAAGAAAAATTTCTTACTCCTTAAATATCTCTGCTTCATGATTAATAATCAAGCTTGGTTTGTTAACATCAAAAACTTGGTTTGATTCATAAGGCCTATGTTCTAGATTACCTTAAATTTATGTGGACAATCGCATCTTGCAACAGGCCAACAGCAAATGAACTCTGGATTCCTAATGCAGGATTGAACTTGTGCATTTATCCTTGGCGATTCTTGGGTTTTTCATTTTACATTTTTTTCCTCAGGGAGAGAGAGACTTATCATAATTAATTGATTTATACTATGATGCACGGACACGGACACGTGTGTCCAACATGGTACGTGTCGGATGCGATTTTTAAAAAAAATACAAACACGACACGTCATCAACGCGTTGATTAAATTCTTAAAAATTCTTCATTTATATAGTATAAATTTAGTTTTATTCTTGCTATTAATTTTTTCTTGTTGAAATCTGTGAAGAATATTATAAATTGTATATAATAAACTTGTTTCTATTACAAAGTAAAAGACCCTATTTATAGGGTTACAAATAACTGTAAAAGGAAATAAATATAAAAGGAAATATTATGCAATCTACTACTAAGGAAAGTAATCCTACACTAAAAGGAAATATTATAATTGCAATCTTTGACGATCTCTGGAATCTTATTCAATATCCTTGACATCCCCCCTCAAATTGATGCTGGTAAAATCATCAATTTGTAATCATGAATTGACGACGATGACAATACTTATGCCCACGAAGAAGAAATCCAAATCAAAGCAACCAACGACGAAAAGTACTGACGACGAGAAACCAAGAACAACAAAGAACCACTCCAAAACCACTTCAAGAACACTCCAAAGAAACAACGAGAACCAAAAACAAACCAAATTTTCAATCCCATCAACTGGGCCAAACTGCAAACCAAATTTCCAAATGAACTAAACCAAATTCCAGATGAACTGGACATATACTAAACCAAATTTCAGATGAACTGAACATATACTAAACCAAATTCCAGATGAACTGGACCAAATTCCAGATGAAATGGACATACTAAACCAAATTTCAAATGAAATGGACCAAATTCCAGATGAACTGGACATACTAAACCAAATTCCAAATAAACTGGACCAAGTTCCAGATTACCAAAAGTTGAAGAAACTCCAAACACACTGCAGAAACTAAGTTGTAGCCACCGGAATGTAATGCGACTTTTTAGGGATACATCCAAAAAGAAAATAAAAAAAGAAAAACATTGGTAGCCGGACGAGCGGCTCAAGGCCGCTCGCCGAAAACGAAATTCAAAGGTTAATTTGTTTAGGATCGAAACTTTTCTGATACCATGTGAAGAATATTATAAATTGTATATAATAAACTTGTTTCTATTACAAAGTAAAAGACCCTATTTATAGGGTTACAAATAACTGTAAAAGGAAATAAATATAAAAGGAAATATTATGCAATCTACTACTAAGGAAAGTAATCCTACACTAAAAGGAAATATTATAATTGCAATCTTTGACGATATTTGGAATCTTATTTAATATCCTTGACAAAATCTTTTAAACATAAGTACTTATTTGTTACTTGCCAATAACTTTGAATTAACAATATATTATATTTCTAATATAAAAAGAAAATGATTGCGGTAGAGTGTCCGAGAAGTATCGGTATCAACTCGTGTCCGACACGTGTCCAACACAGATACGCTACCCTAATTGAAGTGTCTGTGCTACAGAGGATTTATATGTTATTTATGAGATATGGATTGACATCTTCTGTGTGAATTGTGCAAATTTTATCTTTTTTCCCTTTTATATACTTCTGCTTTTATGCTTATTCTGATCCCAAAGTTCTTATGATCAGTTGCAGGAGAATATAGACTTATCATAATTAATTGATTTATATGTTATGTATGAGATATGGATTGACATCTTCTGTGTGTATTATGCAAATTTTAGCTTTTTCCCGTTTGATATACTTCTGCTTTTATGCTTATTCTCCTAAAGTTTCTTATGATCAGTTTCAGGAGAATATTGTTCTCTTTTGTCGTGCAAGGAACAATATAACTACAGTTTTAAATGAGTAAGTGGTAAAAAATAAAAAATAAAAAACTTAATTGCTGTCTCTGTGATGGTCCTGTGAAGCTACAAGGTTTTTGGTGCTTGCAGAATGAGAAGTATGCCTGGGATAATGAGTCGGATGCCTCCACTTCCTGTAATCATGAACGAGGAACTTGCAAGTAGTATTTTGCCAAGTTCATCTCAGGTGATTTTGCTGAGTCATTGCTTTTGAATATCTCGTTACATTGAGGAAATCTTAGTTTCTCATAAAACATCTCACCCCTCTTAGTCACCAGAGGCTCTCCTATTTTTTTCATGCATGAAGAGTGTGAGGTTTCCTTGCTTCCTCTCAATTTAATAACTTCAATCATACACCGTAGTGCAAGCTGACTAGTACTGCTTGATTATCACTTGATTTAAATTGAGATCTGGTGCAATGTTGAGTATAATATGATGCTTTGATGGAAAACATAAAAGACACTACAAAGAATTTGTAATAATTCTTCCATTTCTTTAAAAGCACACAAGATAAAAACCACGGTGCTATAATTTTTCTTCAGAGGCTGCTTCATTTGAATTGCCAAATTTTTGCCACAGCATACATGTGAATTTTGCATTAGTTCATTTAAGAAACCAACCATTTGATTTTTAGTACAGGTATATCCATTGTATCACATCTGGTCTGCTGTTAACTTTTATTTTAATTTATTTTCTGGATGGTGCTTGTGAGAGTACTGACAACTTGTTTATTGATGTTCACATGCACTGGAACATTTATGTTGTTTCTGTTGTCTGGACTTTTGCTTTTGGTTGATTACATTTTTGTGCTGGAAATTGTTCAGTGTTATACTTTTTGGTTTCTGCTACTGAGTAGGCAACGTTAGATTCCAGAAGTTTTATATTGATATATCAATTTTGGATGTTTATTAACGTCTTTAATCTCTGCATGCTTTGGCCATCAACCAATTGTTGTTATGGTTCAATTTGCACAGTTTATCTTAATCTAACTATTCGTCTTGCAATAATGCTCACTATATAATTTTTTATTGGTTTCTAGTCTCTGATGTTTGGCTCGTCTGGTGGGATCTCTCTGAAGCGGGAGCCAGGATGCTGATTCAGAATTCTTGATGTCGAGTTCATAAATCTCTGGTCTTTGTAAGTAGAGTCTGCTGTAAATGGGCGAGTATCTGGTAGTTTTTCCAGCTTAAATTTTACACCCCCTCAAACTCTGGACCCCGAGGTAACAATATCTTTCCAGTGATCCCGTTTTTGGAAGCCATAATATTTGCTGGAGCGGATACTAGAAAAAGAGAAGAAATGACAACAATATTGACACACCATTATCAGTTGAAAAGGCAGAGAGAAATCGACTAAGCCACTTAAAAGTTAAATGTTTAATTGCCATCTTGTATGTTTAGATTCAGAGAACAGACAGAGTTTGGTTTTCCCCCTAGATTCAGAATCCTCGAGTCAATTTCTAGTTCTGTCAATTGTGTTGTAGTCTGATGCGTGCATGTAATAATACTGATATTTTGAATG
Source organism: Fraxinus excelsior (assembly GCA_019097785.1). NCBI lineage: Eukaryota > Viridiplantae > Streptophyta > Magnoliopsida > Lamiales > Oleaceae > Fraxinus > Fraxinus excelsior. The sequence goes on from CM032632.1 coordinate 20,554,746, forward strand.
TAGTAGGATCAATTGGATAACAAGGACGTAAATAAGCACCAATTATCTTGTGTCAGTACTCGAAAGGCCTTTTGAAAACTGTTATTCTCATGACTTGAAAATTATAATATATTTAGTTTGTAGTACTTGAAAGGACTAAAATATGTGGCAATGATTCAAAAGGCAGCCACGTCTCATAAGAATTGTCAATCTTTTTTCTCATATAATGTTTATCATCCGTTTACATGGCAGCAGTACTCTTATAATTTATTGTTCAATGCATTAACATTCATTACAATTACATTAGACGTGGAGTAAGTGAGGGATAGGTACGAAGAACTTTTCTCATTAAATTTAATTGCTTGAGGGGAGAGAAATTCAATTGTACAATTTTTTTTTAACAGAATTAATACAGGGGTCGTCTCCCATGTATTAATTATTGTTTAAAAAAAATCTGTACTTTTTAGAAAAATCCAATCCGGATGTGTGGTCAAAGTCAACTGTGATCTCGCTTGGTTTTATTTCTTTCTTATTATAATGACATTTTCAGATCAATATTTTTTAAGGGAAAATTGCTATCACGGTATCAAACATTTTATTTAGTTGTAGACTTTGTCCAAATTTTTTATTTGTGTTACCTATGGTACCAAACATTTAAAAATTTCACACTTGAAGTCCGAATGGATAGAAGTTGTTAATTTGGTTTAATTGACTCAAAAAATTGACTTTTACCAATTTTAGAAGGGGTAAAATAGTAATTTTGAATTAAAATAAAACAAAAAAAAAATCAAAAAGTTACCCCCCAACCCCACCCCCACACGGCCCACCCCTGAAAATTGGCCATCGTCACCTCCACAGCTACCTAATGTGGGCACGATTGTCGGTAACACCAACGCCGATGGTTCTTGTAGAGTTCAAATTCACAATTCAGATGCACGAAGTCGATTTTTGTAGCAACAAAAATTCAGCTAAAAATGGTGAAGGATTTAGTGAAAAAGCTTTAAAAAGGCGAGAAGAAGACTCCACACTAACAGGCCTTATCAAGAGAGGATTCTAAATATGACTAAAGCAAGAATAGAAATTGTCACTACTCTTAAGTTTCATAGAGCAGGCATAAAAAAAAAAGCCAATAGATGGAAAATGAGCCATCAATAGAGTCTATTTCTCAAGAAATCTGTGTAGAAAATGAGGCTAAGGGTCCGTTTGATTGCAAAGGTGGAAAATGGGTGGAAAGAAAATGTTTTACTGGGAATTGAAATGCTTAGAATTTGTTTTACCGGGAATTGTAATTAAGTGTGTTTGATTGGTATAATTTTCCACCTGAAAAATGTTGAAAGTTTGGTGTCTGTTTGACTTCATTTTTTATAGAAATTGTTCATTAAAATGATAATATTTTCTACCACTGAGTCTAGAATTTGTTCCAATTACCAAAAAGTAAAAAAAAAAAAAATTTAAACAATTAGAAAAAAAAATCATATTCGTTTGACTTTGTTTTGTATAGAAATTGTCAATAAAAGTGAAAATTCTTTTTGCAATAGTTAATAGAATTTGTTGTCATTGCTTAAAAAAAAAAAAAAAAGGTGGAAAATGTTTTCCCACCTAATAGGTGGGAAAACAAAATCAAGCTTTTGTGCATCAAATGATTGTACCTAGAAAATAGGTGGAAATGGATTCCCTGAAAAAGAAGACGCATCAAACGGCTGAAAAGTGGGAAAATGGAAAACGAATTCCATTTTCCCTAGAATTCGTGGCGTATCAAACACACCCTAAATTGAAATTCAAGAAAACCCTAGATTTTATACAACAGAAACCCAAGGGAAATCTGATCACACCATTGACACCACCCAACGCCGACACATACGCTGGCACCACTCAAGAAACTCATCAAAATTTCTATCACCATTATCAAACCCATCAAGAAACTCCAAAACTCCCTTGTCAAAATTTCCACCACCCAATCGCCCATCATTGTCGTCTCCAATTTCCAATTCAATTTATGAAACCGAACAAAAAGGTGAAAATGAATGGCAATCTTCTAGCAATTATTTCATCAATCGCAATTTGCAACTCTTCCTACATCTTAATAGCCCTCACCTACAAAATTGCAAACTGTGCTTGGTTGGTGTTAATGGGGTGGAGTGGGGAGCTTTTGACAGATGTTGCTACTGTATTTTAGTGTTTGGTTTTGGGGTGGGGAGTGGGGAGATTTTGTGTTTGGTTTTTGATTTTTTGATTTATTTTCATTCAAAACTATTACTTTACCCCTTTCAAAATTGGTCGAAGTCAATTTTTGAGTCAATTCATGATCAAATTAATGATTTCCATCCATTCAAACTCCAAGTGCGAATTTTTTAAAGGTTTGGTATCGTTGCTACAATTTTCCCATATTTTAATTTCACGAATAGAAAGAGGATGGCAGGATGCATAGCATCACTTATTAAGGTCCCTTTTGGTGTCCAAGATTACTGCTGCTTTTTCAATGTAATTTTATACGGGCAATTTAACTCTCAATGTTCATTGTCGACATCACCATCACTTGGGGATCAGATCTGGTCTCTTGCAGTTTATTTGGTAATTTGTAAGAAACTTTCGTTTAAATTGTTCTAAGATACTTATCAAGGTCTCATATGGAACATTGTAACAATTTTAGATCAAGTAACGATATTTATAGTGAATGACTACCATAATTATTTTATATGACATTTATCTAATCATATATGATGGCTACAATAACTATGGTACATGAGCTAGCAAAGACAATGACCCGTTGATCTTGGAAGAATGACCAATGACTAAATTACGAGCAAATAAGGTCAAAGAATCTATGAAATTACTTGGTCAAGTTATGATGGATGAAACTTCGATCACAACAAGTAAAATGACAAGTTTCATATTGTGTATGAAAGAAGGAACAAGATGGATCAATTTGGTTCAACCAAGGAACATCGGAGCTGAGGAGGTCAACTATACGACCTCATAGTACACTAAGGCATGCATCTATACAGAGAATCAAATGTAGAATTTTTATGAACTATGTGACCGCGTGTTCCAACACTATGCGGCCACATAGCACAAGTCCTACAACAAATTTTTCAATTTTTGGAAAGAATCCTAGTTTAGTAAAAACTCTAGTTTTATAGTAATTCTTGATATTTAAACTCCATATAAATAGAATTATCATTTTCATTGTAAAAACACACAATTTGAGAGATTATTGCAAGACATTGTTTTCAACCCATTCTTCATTATATTAATTCCGAACTTATCAAGAAAATAAATTTTTGTGGCGTCCAACAATTTAAGTAAGATTCATAATTTTTTAATCACGGGGTCAAGATATTGTTGCCAATTGTCTTGGTTCTTTGGTTCAATAATTTATTGGGTCGAACTTTTTAAATGTTGATTCTTGACTTTCTTGGATTTGATCTAATCTATCGTCGGCTTCATAACTTCAATTACTACGTGGGTTCCACATCAATTGGTATAAGAGCTTAGACTCCAAAAATCAAGGTTATATAATTTAATTCCTTGTTTGTTCTCTTTTGTTTGAGTCTTCATCTTCGTTATTTGTGTTCTCCATCTTTTGAGTCATTCAATCCAATTAGAATATTAAAAAAAGTTGTAAAGTTGTTTGTGCGCAAAATTAGTGCCTAAATCAATTTCTTTTCTATTTTTTGGGCTCTTAGTTGAATTCTAGCGCACTTAACATAAAAATCGAAATTTTCAAAAAAAAAACAATAAATAAAAATTGTCTAGTACGAATTCAAGAAACACTTTCTTGCCTTGACGTTTCCATTCAAAGTTCAAATTCCCAATCCTTGAATTATTGTAGAGTCACTTTCTTTACTCAATTCTTTGTTTGAACTTCACAAATGTTGATTTTTTTTTTTATTGAGATCGAATTAATTTTTTGAAGCGCTTACAAGGAAGCATTGAGTGGAAAAGGTAAAGTGGTGAGACTAATAGAGGGAAAAAAATCAAATTGAGTGATACACGAGTGTACACACGTGAGGTAAATATTATTCTAGATTTAGGATGTTTGATAGAAAAGATTCTACTTCAAGCAAGAAGAACATCCAAGTTACCATGACAGAAGAGATAATATGAAGATTTTAAAGATTGTTTGGGGGTATGGGAGATAAAATGGATAGGCAAGAGGTGTGAATGGAGAGAGGCGAGATACATTGCTTGCTAATTTACGCATGAATCAACTTAGAAGTTCCTAACACAAGGAGACAAGGTAGGCGGGATCCTAGAGCAGATGTTGGTGGTGAAAATGAAGCGGGTAGTATAATTGATAATGATGCATTACTAGAGGCTGAAATAGGAAGGATGGTGAATAGAGGAGATATACATGATAGGTGGGCTAAAGATTATGTTAGAGATGGAGTTGATAGAAATATAGGCAATTTTAAGATGACAATTTTTTTATTTAAAGGAAAGAGTGATCCGGAGGCATATTTAGAGTGGGAGAAGAAGATAGTGCTTGTATTTGATTGCAATAACTACTAGGAGGAGAAAAAGGTAAAACTTGATGTCGTTAAGTTTACTGATTATCCTATCATTTGGTTGGATCAAATAGCAACATCTAGGAGGAGGAATCGTGAGATGTCTATTGAAATATGGGGATAATTAAATACTATCATGAGGAAGATGTTCATTCTTAATCATTAATATATGGATCTTTATCAAAAATTACGAAGTCTTTATCAAAGATCTAGAAGTGTAGATGATTATTATAAAGAGATAGAGATTGTCATGATTAGAGTGAATGTTAAGGAAGATCGAGAGGCCACCATGGCACGATTTTTGAATGGTTTTAATATGGAGATAGCTAATGTGGTAGAACTACAACATTATGTGGAGTTGGAGGACATGCTACATGTAGCTATAAAGGTAGAAATGCAATTGAAGAAGAAGTGAGCAGTTAGATACCCAAGGGTTCTTCGGGTTCTAACTCTTCTTGAAAACCGAAGTGAGATAACAATGAAGGTGATGAGGCTATTTCAAATATTATAATTGGGCTACCAAAGGGAAGAAAGGAAGTTGCTAGCAAAGTTATGCCCAAGACGGATCCCCAAAAGGGTGATGGTCTTGCGAGATAATGAAGAAGTGATGAGTGATAGTGAGGGTGAATATGTTGACATGCCGAAATTGGAAGATAGCAATGATGCTAAAAAAGTGGAGTATGCAGTGGGAGAGTTGTTGGTTATAAGGCGAGCTCTTAGTGCTCAAATCAAAGTAGATGATTTGGAGCAACAAAGGGAGAACATATTTTACACGAGATGTCATGTCAACAATAAGGTATGTAGTATGATTTTTTATGGGGTTAATTGTACCAATGTGGCTAGAACTACACTTGTTGAGAAATTAAGATGAATTATGCTAAAACATCCTAGACCTTGCAAATTGCAATAGTTGAATGAATGTGGAGAGATTAAGGTGAATATGTGAGTATTGGTGAGTTTCTCAATTGGAAGGTATCATAATGAGATAATGTGTGATTAGTTCATATGCATATCAGACATATTTTGTTGGGGAAGCCATGATAGTATGATAGGATGGTGATGCATGATGTGTACAATAATAGGTACAACTTTACTAAAGATGGAAAATATATTACTCTTGTGCCATTAACACCAACACAGGTTTATGAAAATCAAATCAAACTGAAAAGTGAGGAAGATAAAAGAATGAGAGAAAAATAGAGTGAGATTGATCTTTCACGACATGAAGGCACTAGAGAAGAAAATGAGATGGCTAATTATGAGAAAAAGAGGAGAGCCCCAAGAGTAAAGAAAAAAAAATTTCTGAAAGAAGAGAAAAATCGAAAGTGAATTTATTTGGAAAATGGAGTGAGTTGAAGAGGCCATCAGTTGAGAACCGACCTATGGATCTCGTTAAGGAATCATTTTTCAATTTTGAGGAATCTAAAACACCCATCCCTAGTTTGGGATTTCTTTGTTGCAAGAATTCAAAGACTTCTTTTCAAAGGACATACCTAGTGGGTTATCACTCATTCGAGGTATTGAGTATCAACTTGATTTTGTACTTGGAGTGTCATTTGAAACAGATCAGCTTATCGGAGTAATTCTGAGGAGACCAAGGAACTTCAAATGAAAGTGGAAGAATTGATGAGCAAGGATATGTGAGGGAAAGTATGAGTCCACGTGTTGTGCCAATACTACTTGTGCCAAAAAAATATAAGACTTGTAGAATGTGCGTAGACTGTGACTGATCAACATAACGGTAAAATATCGTCACCCCATACCTAGATTAGATAGTATGTTAGATGAATTACATGTATCGTGCATGTTTAGTGAAATAGATCTTAAAAGTGGATATCATCAAATTATGATGAGAGAAGGGGACGAGAGGGAAAACTGTTTTTAAGACTAAGTATGGTTTATATAAGTGGTTAGTTATGCCATTTGGGTTTACCAATGCACCTAGCATGTTTATGAGGTTAATGAATCATGTCTTGCGTGCATATATAGGTAAATTTGTAGTAGTTTATTTCAATGATATCTTGGTATATAATAATGATTTAAATGAGAATATATGACATTTAAGGTTTGTGCTTGTGGTTTTACTATAAGAACAATTTTATTCTAATTTTAAAAAGTGTACATTTTGCATGAAAAAAATTGTTTTTCTTGGTTATATTGTTAGTTCAAAAGGTATTGAAATGGATAAGGAAAAAATCAAAGCTATCAAGGAGTGGTCAACACCTAAAAGCATAACTAAGGTAAAAAGTTTTCGTGATTTAGCAAAGCATTTATATGTGTTTTGTTAAATATTTTAGCATATTTGCCACACCACTCACAGAGATTGTAAAAAAAAAAAGGTAATTAGCACATAACATCTTCATCTTTCGTTGTTATTGTGGAAAGCGTCCCTACCTTTTTTTTTTGGCATTTTCACCCTTATTTCTACATTTCAATGCGCAAAATGTCATTTTCACCTATTTTCTCAATTAAAAATTATGAAATGGCAAATATATCCCTCCCTTTGAATAAACAAAAAGAAAAAGAAAAAAACTAATTACAACCACAGTCTCAAATTTTTTTTAAAAAGCGTAAATAAGTCACAAAAAAGTTATTAAAAGGGTAATTAGTACATAACGTCCCTATCTTTCACCGTTATTGTGAAAAAAACGTCTCTACCTTTCTTGTTTGGCATTTTCACCTTTAATTACATATTTGATTATGCAAACTACCATTTCTATCCATTTTCATCCAATTTGCACTTTTAAAAAAGTTCAGGAGTAAGATTTTAATTTGTTCTTTATGTTTCTTCTTCTTTTTTTTTATTTATTTATTTAAATAGAAGGTATATTGGTCATTTTACGTTAAAAATGGTGAAAATGATGTTTTCTGTAATAAAACGTTGAAATAAAGACGAAAATGCAAAAAATGAAACGTGAGGACGTTTTCCATAAGAAATGTCAAACGTATGGACGTTTTGTTCTGAAAATGATGTTTTTCGCAATGAAACGTTGAAATAATGACGAAAATGCAAAAAAAAAAAAAAATGAAACGTAAGGACCTTTTGCATAATAAGTGTCAAACTTAAAGACGTTTTGTGTTATTAAGCCATTAAAAAACCATAGCTTTGGCAAAGAGACGATTATAAATAGGGCACTGACCTTGCCCCAAAAAGGGAAAAATGGGCTGGCCTAAATCTGGATAAATCGATCAGGGACTTGGATTCGGATAACAACCAACGTTCTTACTCATGTTTGGTGGGAATTAAAGAATATTAGTGTGTGTTTGATAGACCCTTTTCCCATGTTCCACTTTTATCATGTTAGATGACACTTTTTTTTTCCCCCATAGAATTGATTTTCCATCATTTTTTTTTCTTTTTATTTTTTGACAATAGAAACAAAATATATCCACTATTGTAAAAAAAAAATATTTCTTAAATTGACAATTTTCATATAAAACAAAGTCAGACGAACACCAAAAATTTTCCATTTTTTCGGCAATCCAAACAAATTATATCCCCAATTGTGAGAAATTATATCCATTTAATTGACATTTTTTATGAAAAATAAAGTCAAATGAACACCAAAAGATAGAAAATTTCAACATTTTTCAGGTGAAAAATTATACCAATCAAATACAATTAATTGACAATTCCCAGTAAAATAATTTCTAGGCAAATCAATTCCCTTCGATTCGTTTTTTTTTCACCCAAATTCCATCTTTGAGTCAAACATGCCCTTATTTTATTATTACGATAATAGAATATCGATGATGTGGTAATTTATATGGAATAATGAGATTGGACAAATCAAGTTTTATGAGAGAAATGAGTGGAATAATGAATTGTTATATTATTGATGTTCCATCATGATGATGATAAATAGCATTATCCGGGATTAAAATCACATTTTTAGTAATTTTTAATAAAAATTAATGAAATATGTTGTTGAAAATTTTTAGATCATATAAAACATATGGTTAAATTTATTGTTAACTTTAGCCTCTGTTTGGTACACGTTAAAATTTTCATTTTCATTATTCTACTCATTTTCAACCACACATTTTTCAATAAAATAATATTTTTCATCACATTAATAATTTTTTCTTCCTTTTCAACCACACATTCTACATCAACCTAATATTTCAGAATATATTCTTCCAAAATAACGTGGCTTAAACATACCCTTAATTTAGATTAAAATATGAATTTTAATCAGGACCAAAAAGGAATAAGATTACATAACACATATAGAAACATTGGTTTAATTAGAACATTCATCAATTCAATAATACTGAAAAATTGGGAAAAATGGACAAATAAAATTAAATGCAAGAAACTAGAGAAAGAAATTAATATCAATATCTTTAGCAACAATTCCTTGAATAAGTGTAAGATTAACCATGAGAGCATTAAAAAACTAATAATCGTAAATTTTGAAGAGAGAAAAATGACATTTTTTTTCTTGTTATGAAAAATGATAAATGCTGGTTAGGATGATAAATGATCAAATTAATCATATATATTATATAGAAAAATTGATGATTGTGATATATTTATGTGATGCATAAATGTATGTTATAAGTTATGCCATTTATATGATATTTTTAGAGATGTTTGTATTTTCAAAATTTATTAGTTTATTGTGTTTGTTTATGAGCATATTGCAGTTTATCCTAATTACTGGATAAAGATTTCAACTCATTACTTAATATATTAGAATCATTCAGAAGCCTTGTGCTTAATATTTGCTTTCAAACATAAAGGATTTTATGATTTTCATTATATACGATCTTAAAAGTGATTATCAAATTTTAGCATTGCTATTGTTATAAACCATATTTTTCCTAAATATGTACAAATTAAAAAGTATATTTATTTGAGAACTTTCTATTCACTAAGTAAATAGCTATATTTGGCCACATTTTATCTTCAAAAAGTGAGTTTTGAGCAGCTTTGAAGCATGTTGATTCATCAAGTTTAATCACGTGATATAATTAGTCCATATGAATAGAAATTTCATCAAGGAGATCATGTTCGTCACATGGATTAAGCTGCATTTTCTGTAAATTCATGTACATTTGGATTTTTTTGTAAAAGTAGTAAAATGATTGAGTTGTTAATATATATCTTGATTAGTATGCAATAGAGGGATATATACATGTTTGAGAAATTTTGTTGCATTCATATTTGGTTTAGTCCAAATTATAGGAGGAAATTTGTCATTTTCTTTAAAATCATTGTAGTCAAAACATGTCAAATTTAACTTTGGTGGTAGATCCGATACCTAGCTGACATTTAGCATATATGCACGTCGTCTTTCAAATTCACAATAATGATTCGAGCTAGATCGTATCAACTTAAATATCTTTAAACCCCGTTCTAATTATAACACAATTTAAAATCAATATATCTTCCATTTCATGTAGCAATTTGAATAGCAACGAACAAGTCATTATATAAAACTCACGCTAATACGTTGCAACATCTTGAACATAGAAAATTTCATTATCTTACTCTCAATTTAAGTTGCTAATTTTAATAACGCTCGATACACATAAAAAAATTCAAGAAATTTTTATTTCTTAGATGACAAAATATATTTTATTGATATATCCCTTTAATCCTTTGAAAAGTGCAAAATTACACATCAAACACAAGCTGGCCAAAAATTGTAATAAATCCTCTAAATCTCAAATCTCAAATTGCTACTAACATCAAATAAGTTCTTTACCAATAAATACTCAAAACGTGCAAATTCCGTCTCCAAAGTTCAAGTTCAAAGTTTACTCTCAAGTTCATTCAAGTTTATATTTTTCGAGTCAAAATCAAGTTTACAAAGCAAGTTTTTATGTGCTTATTGAATGTTTAAGAATTTTTTTTGTCTCAATGTTTGAATTACGTTTTAGGCTCGTGTTCCATTTTTTCTTTTATTTTTTTGCTAAAATTATAAATCAATACAAATGAGTTCTAAATAAGTTAGGAAATGTTCTCTTTGCGTTTCAGTTTTGAATTCATTTTGTATTTTGTGTTTTGAGTGTTTGTTTTGAAATTGTTGAAAATGCGTTCTTTTTGTCATTCTGAAAATCCGTTTTTCAAAACATAATGGAAAACACGTTTACTTTGAAATTTTGAGAATATCTATTTTTTATAATATTTTATTCAATAAATTTTAATAAGCACACAGATTTTCCTCTTCCTTTGTAGTTTATTCATTGGATATTTGAGCTCCATTTTTCTTTTTTTCTTTTTTTACGAAATTATGAAATAGTATTTTAATATAAAATGTAGGGTTAAAAAAATAAGGAAAATTTTGAATTTTGCGCATAATATTTTTTTTTTTTAAAATGTGATTGAAAATAAAAAATAAAAATATATTTTTGAAATAATGGGGAACAAACCATGGCTAAATAAGACTGACTTATTCTTAAACAAGTCAATCATTATCGCATTCATATTGAGATGCCTTTTCACGAGTAAGTTTGAAGAGTAGAATTGACATCATTAATAGAGTCGAGCTAAAGTAATGAAAAAACAAAAATAGTTTCAACTTTAGTTAATTATCTTAGTACATCCATACAATTCAAAAGCATTTTGTTTAAAAAAAAAACACGAAGTTTCAATAATAAAGAAATTTATTAAACTGCTTGATTTGTTCTCTATGTACAAAAGACTTTCAATCTGCTGGTTGCTTTCACCTCTATTTTGTCTTTCAAGATTTGAATCAACTGCACTTCAAAAAACAACATTCTACAAAAGACTTCCAATCTGTTTGAAAACTTTCCAGACAGTACAGGAACATTTGAAGTTATTTTGGAAGTCCTGCTTTGTTCTTCCAATTAGTCTGAATTCCAATAGTGTAGTTCCACTAATGTGTGCATCAGAATTCCTAGAAATGACGAGCACTGGAAGATGGGAATCTAATCTCCAAGGCATAATCTTTCTTCACTTTTGTAGTCCTCTCTTCATGGAAAGGTTCCATCATTTTCATTAAATCGCGTAAAACTCTCTCATAGGCTGAGAACCTTCAAATTGTTCGCAGATGTTGTGACTCAAGTGCTAGGAATGCTTCTAGAGAAAATTCAACTACAGAAGAAATAATAAATGAAAAGATGTGGTGGTTCAATGACATCGCTATAATTAAAATTGATCATTTCACAAGAATTATAAGAGCATTAAGAGCAACAGGAATGGGGCCAGAAATTATAGGATCCTGCATCAGGCAACATGGGAAGAATTGGTTGCCAAATCGCTGGAGGTAGAAATGGACAGAGTACTAAAATTTTCTTACGAGACAAATGAGTTGCAATGGAGTAGTACAAGTAGCAGGAGATTAGAAGGGGACGTCGGACACATAAAGGAGCAAAGAACGATGGCTTAGTGAGTATACTGCTTCCTCAAAAAGAAGCAGTTCCTTTCTAAAATGTTAAAGGTGGCCATAGTCCATTCAGCATCACCAGCTTTAGTTTCAGAGCTTGAAAAAAGAATAGGGTTGGTGTTAAAATATGCCAATGTTAATGGATTAGACAGTAGACTGGAAGTTTTAAGAGATACCACACTTTCATATTGCTTCCATTTTTCCTCATTTCTTTTTCTTTCTTGGAAACAAAGACTTTCAAATAGACCTTATTCTGCAATATCTATCCTTGAGGAGGCATGGTCGAGTCTTGATATCTTAGTATTATGTGACTTTCAAGGGGACCTTATTCACAATTTGTATCAGGAAAGGAAACACGAGTCCTAGTTCTAAAGCCTATTGCATAGTCCATTCATCATCATAATCCTGCTAAACAAAGAAAACCAGGAACCAACTTCAAATTCATTTCCGAGCTTTGTTTAAACGTCAAAATCTCAGCGCTATGAACGACTTCAAGAACGCAGAAAGAAGTAAAGTTCATAACATAATAAACCTTTTTTCCATCATTTTTGCACCATAATGCTATAAATAAAATCTATTGGACTCAAAAATTACTTCAAGATCATACATCATTAGGCATTAAACATACTGTGACATTTTGTAACATCTAACCAATATTTCAGCTCCCTGGCATTCAACATACAAGTGTGAAGTTACGTAGAAATTGTATCAGTTCTTGGCAGTATATAGTCAATGTCCTTCTGCAAATAACAGAACATAGGAAGAACTTCATTCAACAAAGCAAATGTTCGCCAATGCTTATAATCTTGGAAAAGTGTTCTTTACATTTATGGTTAGCTGCAAACCAAGCAAACCATTAATCACTATTCAGACAACAACATTATTCAACTCCTATTAATCAAAATAGAAAATTGAAAAGCATTTTCTAGCGATTCAAATAAATACAAGTCATTCCAAACTTCAATTGATCAATTATTAATCTACAAACGAGTAAATAAATTCCATGAATTCACACATACCTAAGAGAAGGGACGGAGAGACATGGAGAAGAAAGATAGCATAAGGGTTCCCTTGATTTTGGACAAAATTGAGAAGAGGGATAAACCAAATAAATTATTAACTTTCGCAAGCTCACTCGATTCTGGACAAAATTGCAAGTGACTCATGGTGGTACTGGATGCGCTTGATTGAGAGGAGTAGAGTGGTGGTGGTCCGAAATCAAAAGGGTGGCCGATGGCGGTGGAATTATGGCGAAAATCGTGACTGGTAGCGCAGTTTTGGGTGGTGATTGGAACTGTTTTCGACAACTTCGTGACCAGGTGATGACAAAAGGTTGAAGATGGAGGTGAGGGGGTTCGAATGGTAGTGGGGTTATGTGGTCTCATTGGCAGGTGGTGATCGAAAATTTGTCTCTCTAACGCACAGTTATGGAGAAAGGGGGCTGTTTTCCTTGTTTTGAGATTTTCCTGTGTTTTGGCTTGAAAACAACAAAAATGTTTTTTTTTTTTTTTGACGTTTTTGAGTTTTTAAGCCCCTTTTTTTTTGTGTTTTTGAAAATTTGTGTTTGAAAATGGAAAAGAGAAATCATTTTCACTATTTTGGAAAATCAAAAACAAAAAGTGACATAAAAACAGCAAAAAGAACAACCCCTTAGTACTTGTGGGTCTTACAAAATATGTATTTAAATCTCCCTATTCAGTCAAATCACAAGCGAAATAATCGTACTTTGTCACACAGGAAATTAGGATATGGCAAAAAGCTAACAAAACAATTAAACAATGTCCCGATATTGCTTTCCCTTTTCCATTTCCCGGTCCAAATACATATTATTCATTTACTCTCTAGTTATTTCAGATCAGGATACAAATAACAGCCACATATAGATCACGAACTACAACTTCAAAAGGTCAAATATATTCTACGAAAGAGAAGAGAACCAACCATTTTGCTTCTGTCATACATAAATGCTGGGAAACCAGACATCATAGACAAGGAACTTAAAATAGTTCGATAGAGAAGATCATATCGGAGCAGTATCTGCACACTTCATTCGTTCTTCATAAGCAAGATGAAAAGCTCCTCATCAGTTATCGCTCCCATCTCCATAGCCCTTTCCAAAGCTGTGAGGCCACCGTCATCCTTGATTGAGGCACTCGCACCTCTGTACGACATACATGTAACATATGACATAATTAGGCTATGGATAAAAGCAAAAAAACAGAAGAAAGAAGGTCCAAGATTCAAGACGACTCAGTTTTTAATCTGCTGTCTTTTAGTTTTTTAAGTCACTGAAGGCAAAGTTATGACCATTCTTCCTGAAAACATCTAGAAAATATGATCTAAATATGTTAAAAACGCATTGGGGATACGATCAGATTTTTACTACTGATGTTTTAGAAACATGGTAACTGCATTTATTCATAAATCTGGATGAAAAGCTTCACGAGTATTTATACATTTTACAAAAAAAAAAAAAAAAAGGCCTTTACAACTTCATCCTCAACCTGGAAAAAGAATCGTTATATGAATATTCTTATAGCAAAACACAACAAAGCAAAACTGAAAATAACATTCAACCAATGAAATATTTCAGTAATTAATGGATACAGAAATTGAATAACATACGATTGCAGAATGTAATAATGTGGAAGATACAAAATGTGATGAATAGAAAGTAGAGGTACCAAAGGAGAAAGGAACTCAAAAATAGGAGCAGCCAAATCAATTTCTCAGAGCTATCAATTAAATTAACATGTTATAATTACTACTGTCGATTAATCCCAATAACTATATGTAAAAAAGATTAAAGCATATTGGCCAGCTATGAGACCCTCCTACAACTACTAGAAAAATAATTATCGCATCAGAAACTTCAATACTTAACCCTGTTAACAATGACTAATATATTCAAGAATCCAGGACATTCAGGACTCCAATTACCTTCAAGATAAACTAATCAAAGATAAGGACAATGATGAAAATAGCTTAAATAATATCATGCGTACAGAGATGATGGAATTTAACAAGATGCTTCCTTTGTTAGGATAAATTAAGCAATAGAACATGAAATTTTCAATGAAGAGTCTTGACCATGAATGGATTTTACCTTCTAAGCAAAAACTTTGCCAATTGATTGTTTCCTTTAGATATGCAATGTTGCAGAGGTGTCCTTCCATGAAAGTCACGCATATTTATGTCAGCACCAAACTGCAGCAACAGCTCAAGCATCACAGGATCGCCACCATGGCATGCAAGATGCAATAGCGAACAGCCTTGAAGGCAATTTCCTGGATTGCTGGAAGACTTGATCATCTCACAGGACGCTGGATCGAATTGTTTCTTTTTAGAATCATGAATGCATTTTTGCAATCCTGGTCCATCATAGCAGTTGGAACCAACTAACTCATCATAAGTTAAGTTTACAATATTCATTTCTGATGCTACAATAATTCGATATACTTCCCGCAAGTTGTTGTCCCGAACTGCTTCCCAGATAGAGAAGGAGTGAGAACGATCCCCAGGTGCGTTAGCTACTTTATTTACTAGCAATTTCCCGGCATACTGAATTTCAAACAACGATCAAGTTTAAAGAGATGTATTGTAAGGAATGACACTAGGATAAAAATAATAATAATAAAATAGTAATAATAATAATTAAAAAAAAAAAAAAAAACCATTAATGCGGTATCATTGAATTTGTTAAAATAAAAGCATGCTTGACAAGACATACGATTTTAAAACAAAAATATATCCTGACTGAATCTTGTTTTAAAAACCCACTTCCAGTCGAAGCTAACTAAAAACCAATGCATTTATGGTTCCATGCAATGAAAGAAAATTTTCATCAGGGAAAATGGAAAGTAGAAAAGTAAGTGCATTTCAACAAAATAATAATGATAATAATAATAATAAATTAAATAAAGAATAATAAATTAAACCATTAATGCAGTATCATTGAATTTGTTGAGATAAAAGCATGCTTGACAAGACATACGATTTTAAAACAAAAATATATCCTGATTGAAGTTTATTTTAAAAGTCCACTTCCAGTCAAAGGTACTTCAACCCAAGTATCTAAAAACCAATGCATTCATGGTTCCATGCAATGAATAAGAAAATTTTCATCAGGGAAAATGGAAAGTGGATTAGTAAGTGCATTTCAACACAGTATAGTTCTTAATTAGTCCATAAGGTCTATTATTGTTTACAAAATATCAGGATACAGAGTCAGTCCCAAAAATTAATAAATGATGAATTTATAATAGTATACCTTTGCTTGAATGTACTTCTCCTTTTGGTGTGTAGCATCTTTGGGGTTAGGTTTTGTAACTGACGATGGCAAGGCATCAATTTCAATCTTCCTGCATTATGTAAGAAGTTGGTAGAAAATAATGAGTTTCACAGCAATCTGGAAAAGCACAAGAGCTCAATAAATCAGCTAATTTGATGTGGAAGCAATACTGATAAAAAGATGATCCATTTATCCTTCATGAATTTAATCAGATTCAATTCTTCAATTCTTCCATTCCAATAACATATAAAATTACCAAAATCAATGCTTAGTCAATAGACCTCTCTGTATCATACAGAATAATATATTGACAGACGAATATATTTTCACAACAATGAGTAAATCTTAATTTGCATAGCCTTGGGATCCGCAACATAATCCCTTTTCGTCACTCCCTTTTGGTCTAGCCTTACCTCTAGTGAAGTTTCAATAAAATCAAACCTTTTACAACAACCTTTGATAGTATTACCTTTTATCTACCTCTTTTAACCTGTCGTAATGGAAGCACACCACTCTTGTCATGAGAACTCCATTTAGGCTTTATTATACAAGCCCAGGCAATATTAATCGTCCTTTGCTAAATTTATCTCTAATTGATGTTAACTCGACTTGTTGGAGTATATCCTATTCTTTATTTTGAGCATTCTAGTATGGTTACAAGTATATCTTAACAACTTTAATTTTGCTACGATTACTTGTAAGTACTTGGTCCTTAAAGAGTCCAACAGAATATAGCATAAATTATAGGTGTTCTCTACCAATCTTGACCAAACTCCATTTCTATAACTGTTTTAGATTTTACTTTCTCACTTTCATTTTTCACATATTAAGGAAAGGACCACACAAGTTGCCCAACTGCATAGGTGGTGCAACAAGCCATCATCCAAACCTGCCAAAGAGTTTTAAAGTAGTGGTAAGTGACATCTCATGTCGGGAATATAACTGAGAGACCTATTGATTAATGTCTACGTCAAGTTTGGGTTCTGTACCTGTTTGTTAAGGCCAAGTCTATTACGGTGAACTACTCGGCCTCACCCTACAAATGTTATCAAAACATCTGTTGTAGATATTCAGAGTTAGCATTAAATTGAATGTAGCAGATTTTAGGTTGAGGCCCAAGATGACAATAGCACTCTGAATCTCTGATGATGAAGCAAGAAAAGTCAGCTTGCTACTTTTACACAGGTTCAGAAGAGTGGATTTGGACTCTCTCAATAGAGCTGGGAAAAAGCCAGGATTGATAACATACTGTAATGACTCATGAGTGCATAGTCCAAGGCTCTAAGAGGAACTGCATGCATAAAGTGACTAGATGACCATATGTGACTAACTAGCAGGTGGCACATTTGTAGCCAAGCTGTATCTTTCATTCATACAATTGGTGAGTGGTAAAATATCATAAAATCATCATATCAAAGAGTTGACGATTATTGTTTAAGGTTTACTTGCGTAGGAATAGATAAATAGGTATCTGAAGTTCATAGGTGCATGAAACTGACATTCCACATATGAAAGAAAACTAAAAAAAGAATGTTCGGTATAAACTTGGTCTAAATCTAATTCACTTATGTTTGGGCCAAGCTTGGGTTCCATGTTATGGCCCAATGGGGGGGAACTCTTCAAGCTCACCTGACAGATAGAAATCAGAAACCCAGACTCATGCAATAGCTTCAAGGGTATATTGCAATGGATAGGCAACTTTGGAAGAGGCATACAATTGCAAAGTGGAGTCGAAATATCCTGAAACAGGTAAAAGAATTCCCTTCCACAGTTCTCCAATTATGAAGTTGAGGCATGGAAAAAACAATTCTGTGGGATCAGTGAATCTTTCCGATCTTATTGATAAGTTGCCAATGTATAGCTGACTGGATGTTGGGGATACTTTGTGCTTATCAACAGGAATTGCACTGTCTAATAGCTTCACTTTTGTAAGTCGTGGAAAAGAATAATTTCTAACTAGGCACTGGTATTGTGTAAGTGCAGAAATATAAATATTTATCCCTCTAAGCAATCCCTGGGATCAAATCAAACACTTGCTGACTTTCTTTGTTCTCAAACAACTCTCCACGCTTCATTTTATCAACAAATGAGCAGAAATCGAAGTTTCAGGCTGGGATATACAACAGAACGCAAAGGAGAAGGATCAAAAAATTATAATTTAAAGTGGTAAAAACGGGTTTGATGAGAATACTGTAAATAACAAATAATAATATCAAAATTCACATGGGCACAAGGGTGGTACTACAAGAAGATTTAATAAGGATGTCATGGAAATTTAAGTTGAAAGATGGGTATGGTAGGAATATTGTTCAAGAAACGTATTAAGTTAATATCACAACTTAAGAAAATATCATAACTTATAAAACATACGTAACTTATTTGATCTGATCTTAAAAAAACCAGGGTTAAGAGTGCTTGTGAATGCATGTTAGAATTGTAAAATTCAAATCCATGAATACGAAGTTGTTCCTCAAGTCCAAGCCTGTGCCTACAATTGCAATCTATAAAGTTCAAATAGTGTTCGTGCCACATTTTCCAATAAAGACTAAGTTCAGAATATCTCTGATCACACGAGCTCTTCAATATATACAGTAGACTGATAGCATATCAATTGTCTCAGGATGGTATACAGTTCAAGGAACTTACCCATCTTTCTGAAGCAAAAGCAGCTCCTCCCAAACAGAATTACAATATTCATTACCAAGAGTTTGAAATAATCCCAAGACAGTAGGCTCCCAAACTTTGACATCTAAGGTGACTGACCTCACCTGTAATTGGTGGGACAAGCATTGGATTAGTCTGCATTATGATATTCATTGAAATCTCATATAGGATCAATATAATTCATGTCCATGTCTTGGGTAAAAAACACAATAAATACCCTTTTTTTTTCTTTTTTTTTGATAGGTACACAATAAATAAGTTTTGAATTAAATCATCTATAGTATATTAAAATCATATTTATCCCTAATTTAATTTAATTTTTTTCAAAATCTACTTTTCCTTGAACTTGTTTTTAACCGCACGTTCTCCCACTAAAATAATTTTGCACGTGACTCCATAACTTTTTCAGACATTTTAACCACAAATCCTCTAAAAACCCACTTTTCACAAAATCGCTTCTCAAAAAATCTACATCAAACAAGGGCTTAATTATATTTCTACATCAGATCCATCATGCTGCGAAACCACAACGACCATATTTAAGTCGACAATTATTGGATGTCAGGAAATTTCTTGACATATTTTTTATTAATTGCTAACTTCATTAATAAAACAAATTCAAACTTTTGTTGGTGAGTAATATGAAGAAGTTTGAGAAGTGAGTTGCACTAGTTAGCTCAGTAAGTTCATGCTGAGTCACATAACTCACAAACTGACGTGTCAGTTAAGTATAGATTCGATGGCATAACTTTCCATATGAATACCTGAAAACGAGTTTTGGTACAAAGAATTGATTTAATTGCATCATTATAATTCAATCCACTAGTGCAAGTGGAGGAATTACCTCTTTTGAACCAGAACAGGAAAGAGCTCATAATCATTACTTGTGAACGGCCAAAGCTTAGTCTTCCATCTGTATCTTTATGCTTTGAGAGAAAGTTAAAGATTTTCCTTATTTTTATTTTATTAAAGATTTTATTAGATATTATTTGATATTCTTTTATCATTATGCTCATGAAAAATACTAATATATTTCTTGAAGATTCTTGTGCATCAATTAGGTAACGAATTGAAGAAAATTTTCTTGTCTAAGAAGAAAGAAAATCGACTCTAAATGGAATAGGGGATGGCAATATCTCATCAGTGTGAAGTCTATACATTCAAACTCATCCGTGAACTTGTGACTCAGTGAGTTCACATGTTAAGATTCACCAATGTACATTTCAGTGCAACGTGAACAGACAGCCCAAATCTTTGGGTAGGAATCGTATATTCTTAGGGGTCTTTACCTTTAGCTAAGAGAGGACTCCAAGAAAATAATTGAACATCTTGAACAACAAAAAATTAGGCCACATGATTTTTTCAGAAGAATAGAGGAAGGTTCCTGGATTTGTAAAGTACAAGTTTTTGGTGTTCTTTTGTTCCATCAATTGGGATTGAAGGTCATAATTTTAGAAGAGGACATTGAATCCATATATAGCGAAGCCATTTCGACGTTTAAATAAGAACGGGGTTCTTATTATGATTTATGGTGAAGTCCAGGTGCAATCGTAGGAGTGATGGTAGAACAAGTTCATTGGCTTGGTTCCACTCCTCAACAAATCAAGAAAGCTAAAAAAAACATTTCTTGATTTTGTTTTACTTTCATTTTTAATTTGTAATTCCAAAGTTTCTTGAGACGATAGATCATTTTTCAATATGGTGGATTATTTACCATTGATACGGGGCCATGAATGTTTTCCCAAGGGACTTGCATGTTCCTTATTTGTGTTTATTTTTACTGCAATATATTGACGCTATAATCTGAAAACGTGAAATTTTGTAGGTTACGTACTAGTTAGAATATGAGGATGAACTATCTGGGTAGACGAGAACTAGAAAATTAATTAATTTTGAACTGTGATCATTAATCCGGTAGTTCATCAGACATATAGAACCAACTTCGCTGAACTATCACACAAATATTAATTATTCAATCGGTAATTACCTAGAATTCAAACTTTCAGGTTACTTCAGATAAGCCAATTAAATTATGCAAATAGTAATTGGTCACATAGGAGAAGTGATGCAGGATAAAATTAATGTGTTGTATTAAGGGTGTGTTTGAGACACATTATTTTGGAAGAATGTATTCTGAAATAGTAGATTGATGGAGAATGTGTTGTTGAAAATGAAGAAAAAGTTACTGATGTGATGAAAAATATTATTTTATTGAAAAATATGTGGTTGAAAATGAATAGAAGAATGAAAATTTGAATGTGTACTAACAGGAGCTAAATGTCTCAAAATCAGGAAAATTTTGCCTTTCTAGATTAAAATTAATATGCAATTAGTGGATGTCTAGGAATTCTAACTGACATGCATGACTTGGGGGCAAAAAAACTAATGAAAATTTATAGGTGAGCTAAATGGTAAAGTTACCGTGCAAGGTAGTGGTTAGTGGATCAGTAAATAGCAGGAAGTCCTAGTCTTTTATCTCTCCTTATGACAAACCACGAATCTTAGGAACAAGTAGGGGTTCTAAGGTATCCAGAACTTGTTACACAATCATCCGTGATTTAGAGTAGTTTTAAAAAAAAATCGTGATTTTGATTAAAAGACAGCGCATTAGAAATAACATAAGATCTTTGCCACACCTCACTTAGCACTTTTTGATATTCTAAATGCTCCAACTCTAGTCATAACACGCTACAGGTCTCTACTTGCATAATGCATAAACATCGAAATCAAGTGGTTAGGACTTTACAGAATCGACCGAGTGATATTACCTTCCAAACAAAAAATTCACGTCAGCCATGGGTTAGAATACAAATACATAGACTCTGAGGCAAGTAAATATACTTGGGCCCCTCAATATAAAGATAAAAAGACGAGAAGAAAAAAAAGACGATCATCAATCACTGCATTAAAACGAAAGAGAAAGGAAGCACCTTTGATATATGAACACCAAGATTCCGGTGAATGCCTGAGCATTCTATGCATATTAAAATGCCAAGATTTAAAGATGCCCAATCAGGTTCAGAGGCACTGCATTCTGCACACTGGTCATTCCCAGGAATTTCCCTCAGAATTCTAGAAACAGAATCAGCTCGATTAACTCTCATGTTATCTGGCATATTTTCATTATTATCAAGTTCTTGATTGAAAGATGCCCCAGTGGAATCATTAGTTTCATCCATGTTTTCCCCGAGCTGTCAACCATAGAAGTTCTTGTTAAAATGGGAATTTTCACACCATATTTACAAATAATCACAAGAAGTTCAAGTTCACCTGCTGCAGATGAGAATTCAAGAGGGATGCAATAGCACCTGTGATTTTGTCCATCCAGTCAATCCTCTCAGCTTCACTTTCAGCCTGTCCATAAGAACACAGAAAGGTATACATAACTTGCAACCTGATCAGATTACTTTACTAATTCATCCAGAGTAACTCGAAATATTAAAAGGCTTTTGGCTTCTATGAAACTATACTACAATAGCAAATACTTTGGAGTACACCATCTAATAGAAAATTCTTATAGATTTAAACACCAATTATTAGAGATACTCATCAATGTTTAAAAAGGCTAAATCGGGTATTGAGGAGGAACGGCTTAAACCTTGAGGTGCTTTGAGGAACCGTCACTTTCAACATAAACACACAATAATTGTGAAAATATAAATTACAAAGTTTTAATGGTAAAAATCTACAATAAAACATTTCCAAAATTAGAAGTCTAAAATGCAGCTAGAAACATAAAATGAACCAACAAAGACAATAGTAACCACATAACAAGACTATTAATCCACAATGAGAACTAAAAGTCTAAACCAAACGAAATAACCAACTGGTTAAAGAATTTAGCTTAATTTAACTTTAAAAGGAAGAAAACCCACGGAAAGAAAAGAAAAGCACATATATCGAAACAAGTACAAAAGAGGAATGAAATTTCTCTTGCAAATCCCCCGTTGACAGTTAACTGGCTCCCAAAAGTTGCAACTAGTGCTTTGGGCAATTAAGTTGTAGGAGTAGAGAACTAGGGCAAACATATTCATTTATTTTCTTCTCAAATCTTCAGTTCTTTTCTTTTCAGTTTTCAGGACTAGTAAAAATGCCTAGAAAGTTCAAGACAAAACTGCACACTTCAACTACTCCAAGTGTCACGAGCTGCAGCTTTGCTTAAGCCCCGTGTTGTAAATAGTTTATTTAATTCGTAAAATAGTTAGAAAATAGAAAAGAAAAAGTATGATTCTAGAGCCAAAAGACGTCTACTCCCGTCATTTGGGTTTTTGTTCCAAAGTCTATTATAGGGGGTATTGATCTTTCAAACATTTTCAAGCTTACTAGTGTTTTCCCCCTGCACTAGCCATTATAATTTTCTGCTTTCGTCTATTGTAATTTTCAACTTTCAAGCAATCAATGAACAAGTTATTTCCATTGTGTTCAATTTCATGTTGCAAGCTTTCTTAAAATTGTAATCAAATTTTCTTTCGTCCCGAAGCGAGAGAAGGCGGAAGGTAGTCTAGCGAAGCAGACTACTGCCGCACAGTGTTCCCATTCTGTGCTAAGAAAAGGTTACCCGTGAAAGTTGGTATCAGAGCTGCGGCTCAAGATCTGGATAAGAAAGCTATGGAAATTAATCCAAATTCCTCAAACACCACGGAGGTGGTAGATGTTCAAAAGAGGAACACCAGACAGCGTTTGGAGGCACTTGAGGTGACAAACACTAGGTTGTGTTTCGCCATGGAGAACCTCGGGGATAAAATCGAGGCGACACTGACGGAAAATCGGGAATTACACATCCAATTGGATGAATGCCAAGAGGCATGCGCAGTTATGACTGAAACTGTTGCTATCATACCTGAGTTGCAGGATGAGATGGGAGCGTTGAGAACTCAGTTACTAGTTCTTCAACTCGCGATTGGCAACGGGCAAGCCATCGCACAAGAGCCAGTGCATAGGCTCAGAATTCCAGAACCGTATACCTACGGAGGTGCACGCGATGCTAAAGAAGTTGATAACTTCTTGTTCGATATGGAACAATACTTTCTTGCGGCTTCGATCACGGACGAAGCAAGAAAGGTTACTACGGCTACCATGTATCTTAGTGGAGATGCAAAACTATGGTTGCGAGTCAAGTATGCTGATATTCAGGCCAACAGAGTCCGAATAGATTCTTGGGATCTCCTCAAGGAAGCAATCAGATCTCAATTCTTCCCAGAGAATGTGGAATAGGAGGCACGTCGGGCTTTACGAGAACTGAAACACACAAGCTCCATCAGGGAGTAAGTGAAAGCCTTTTCGGGACATATGCTGAATATTCGAGATATGTCGGAAAATGATAAGCTATTCACCTTCATGGAAGGGTTGAAACCGTGGATGCGCACGGAACTTCAGAGACAGAAGGTCACTGATTTGAGCGCGGCTATGGAAGATGCCGAATGTGCAAGTGACTATCAACCGGAATCAAGCGAAGATCGACCTTCAGGAAATAGTCAATCAATCGAAGGTGGGAGGAGACCTTTCAGACCCGGCTCGAACTCAAATGGAGGAGAGCGTTACTCTCAGAATAGGGGAGGGACCCTATCAAGGCAACCGCCAGAGTAACTCACATGGAAACTATCAGAACAGCCGTCAAGGAAACTATAACGGCAGTACCAGTAATGACTGGAATCATGGAAAGGCAAAGGAGGGCAGATCTGATGTCGCTGCTAGATTGAGGTGCTTTCGATGTGAAGGACCTCATCGAGTTGCAGAGTGTCCTCAGAAACGGATGGTGAATGCATACTGTCAACTAGCAAGTACTGGCTCGAGTTCCAAACAAAATACCCCACAAGCTAGCCATCATGGCGACACCGACTCCGAAGGGGACGAGGATGTAATTGGTGCATTTTCGCATTGGTGCAATACATTATCGCACCGAGCTACAAAGAGGGATAGAGTTCCCTTGAAAGAGTCGAAGATCGAAGAATCGAAGGCTCGCACTTGTAAGGATAAAGGCCTAATGTATATTGATGTGAGGATCAATGGAAAGCCAATCAGGGCTATGGTGGACACCGGTGCCACGCACAACTACCTCGCAAGTTCCGAAATAGAGCGGCTCGGACTTGTTTTGGAAAGAGGTAAGGGGAAAGTCAAAGCGATCAACTCCGCTGCTCAACCAATAGCGGAAATAGCAAAATCTGGGCCGATCAAAGTAGGTCCCTTCGAAGGAAGAACAAATTTGTCGGTAGTTCAGATGGATGATTTCAAGCTCATTCTCGGATTGGAATATCTTTGGGATACAAAGACAGCAGTGTTGGCGCATTCTGACTCATTAATAATGATGGGGAGCAAACCATTCATTATTCCCACACAGGTTGGGAAAACTGGCGAGAAAGGCATATCGGCCATGCAATACGGTAAGGGTTTCAAGAGGAATGAATCCTCATTCTTGTGATCTCTTCGAGTAGAGGATATCGAAAAAACAACTGGCTCTATTCCAACGCCTATCACAAGACCTAATGAAGTTGAAGACATCATGCCAGATGAGTTACCAAGAAATTTGCCAACGATGAGGGCAATTGATCGTGGGATTGGACTTGTTTCGGGTGCCAAACTCCCACCAAGACACCATACCGTATGGCTCAGTCGGAGCATGAAGAGCTTCAGGAACAAGAGGAAGAAGTGTTGGGAAGTGAGACTATCGTGGAGCGCACTTCCGTACTACCACAACATACAAACTACTGGCCTTAAAGGCGGGACGACATTGCAGGTTATGAAAAGACTTGCCTTGTTCGTCAGCAAAATGTGGCAGATCATCAGAAACATGCAGGCTCACTGGAGCCCCTTGCCATCTTGAATGAATCAGTCGAGAGTGGATCGACGAACTACATTAGTAGATTGCCAACAGTTGGAGACTTTGGCACTATCATCATCGGGATTGACTATTTATCTAAAGATTCCACGTTCAGCATAGCGCCCAAGTATATATCAGCCGACTCAACTCTTCTTCAAGCCTATTGCCAAATATTGGGGATCGCCTATCATCAATGATCGAGATTCTTGATTTATTGGCATATTTTGGACTGAATTGTTCAAACTTCTTGGTTCAACTTTGAGCACTAATTCTAGTATTCACCGAAGATCAGACAGACAGAGCAGTTCACTATTTTCAGTACTTTACCTCTGCTTCGCATGAAATTCGAGTGGAACTTTCGGATGTGGCTCAGATGTGTCCAAAAGTTCAAAAGAACTCCTCTCAATGAAAGTCCTTTTGAAATTACTACTAGCCAGCAACCGTTACTCCTCCATACTGCAGATACCGATCAGAAACAGTACAAGAAGTCTGCAGATGTAAAGCAACCAGTTCTTAAAGTGAAACGATCCGAAATGAACGTTGTTGAAAATATTCTTGGCTACCAAACTACTCGAGCTCCTAGGAAATATCTTCAAGAGTACTTGGTCAGATGGAGCGGATGCAACAGCGAGAAGAATACACAATGGCTCCGAGGACGTCGCCAAAGCAAATGGGGGAGAATGTCACGGGCTGCAGCTTTGCTTAAGCCTCGTGTTGTAAATAGTTTATTTAATTCGTAAAATAGTTAGAAAATAGAAAAGAAAAAGTATGATTTTAGAGCCGAAAGACGTCTACTCCCGTCATTTGGGTTTTTGTTCCGAAATCTATTATAGGGGGTATTGGTCTTTCAAACATTTTCAAGCTTACTAGTGTTTTCCCCCTGCACTAGTCATTGTAATTTCTTGCTTTCGTCTATTGTAATTTTCAGCTTTCTAGCAATCAATCAACAAGTTATTTCCATTGTGTTCAATTTCATGTTGCAAGCTTTCTTAAAATTGTAATCAAATTTTCTTTCGTCCCGAAGCGACCGAGAGAAGGCGAAAGGTAGTCTAGCGGAGCAGACTACTGTCGCACAGTGTTCCCTTTCTGTGCTAAGAAAAGGTTACCCGTGAAACCAAAACTTACCCTAACGCTAGTATTTCAGTAACTCCACGTGTAAACCTTTATAAAGGTCACTCAAAGCAAAAGCTTTGACGTTCCTAATGAACATAACTCACAATGCTCCTCACTGCATAAGCCTTAAATGCTTTTAAAAATACTGAATGGAACTGGAGAATTTGAAGGAATAAAAAGACGGCAAAGTTTTCGGCTCTTTATAGACTTCTACATTAAAGGAGCTTTGGATACTTCCCTTTGTGCTTGTTTGACAAAGATTTTTAGTGAAGTGATTCTTTCAAAAGTGTTTTTTTTTTTTTTAACATGTGGTTATAAAGTAGCGAAAAGTTATGGAGAAAAATGAAAAGCCCATTGATTCTTTGCGAATCTCTTTTCTCCCACCCTCATTTTCAACTGCATATTTCGCAAAGAAACAAAATCAAACGAGGGCTTTATCTTTTCTACTTGTTGGTTCTCAAATATGTAATGCATTTTTTATTCTATCTTTATTACTTTTTTGTATGTGTGTGTGTATTATAAAAGGATTCCTAGTTCCCTTGATTAATGTATTTCAAGTATTAAACTATGTTTCTTATCAAAAAGAAATTATAAGGTCTCTACACACTTGCAATGATTAAAAATTAGTACACATTGGATGTTCCTTAATAAATAATAGGGAAAATTGAAGCAATGATACCAAACCTATCACATTTTTGCAGAATTTGCTCAAACCTTTCAATTATACCACCAGAGGTACCAAACCTTTAAAAATGTCGCAGTTGGAGTCCAGATGGATGGAATCCATCCATTTGACCGTTAGTTGCCTATTAAAAAAAATTTGACCTCTTTTGACTATTTTATAAGGGGTAAAATAGTATTTTTTATATTATTCTAAATAAAATAATATTATAGTAATTAAATAAAAATCTGGAAGAACACCGTTCTTCCCCGCCCCACCCCGCCCTGCTGGATGTTCCCTCGCGTTGGGCTTCCTCTAGCCACATTTCACGTCTCCAGCCACACAGACTTTGAAAATCAGTCCTCCATGGTTCAAGAACTCTTGTAGTATAATTATGGCTTTTAACCCTTTCAACCCTCCTTATTAAAAACTATGGCCATCTGATGAGAGTTGGCGCTCCCATTCGCAACCAATGGCTTTGCTATTACTGGAAACTTCAGCCCCTCCATTTCATAAAAGAATGCAAGATTGTCAACAAAAATCTGCTTCGAAATCCCAAACGAAATTTCAGGTTGTTGACAGATCTTTAGCTCATTTATAACTTGGAGAATGGAAATCCGATTGTGAAACCGATCGATAGAGTCAAGAGGGTCGACAACGATAACATCGGGGTTCCGAGAAGAGAATTCTTGCAATTGTTTGCACCATTCTGGGCCGTAAAGCTTGTGGATGATGCAATGGTATGTGGCTTGATCGATTAATAGCTTGCTAAGGTCGATTTGAACCGGATCAATGCCTTGGTTCTTAGCGTGAATAATAAGTGAGGATGGAATAATTGGTGGGATGTTATCCTATAGGGGAATATCAATGGGATTCCACGGGGAAGAAGAACAGTGTTTTTCCAGATTTTTCTTTTTTCTTTTTAAATATTTTTATTTAATTATTATAACATTATTTTATCTAGAACAATATAAAAATACTATTTTACCCCTTATAAATTAGTCAAAAGAGGTCAGTTTTTTTTTAACGGTCAACTAATGGTCAAATGGATAGATTCCATCCATCTGGACTCCAACTGCGACATTTTTAAAGGTTTGGTACCTCTGGTGGCAAAATGAAAGGTTTGGACAAAGTCAGCAAAAATGTGAAAGGTTTGGTACCGTGGCTGCAATTTTCCCTAAATAATATTACGGTCATTTTCATTAAAAAGTCATCAATCACTGGGCACTGAAAATATTGATTTTTAGACATCAAGATAAGTTGGTTTATGCAATCTTCATGAATAATTAGAGATTATTAACCTAATATGTATTAATTATTAGTGTGTCAACTATATTCTGTAATGATGCACTTAGAGAAATTAAAGGAAATCTCGATCTTGATTTAGCGAGTTCATTCTCCAATACAAAGCATATATTTTACAGAGCTTCAAATTAGTTAGCAAATCTACTTCAAGGGCAAAGTCTATATAAATAATATAAGAGCTCGTTTGAGGCCCATTTTTTCTCCAAAATGCAATTTGGAATAGTATTTTGATAGAGAATGTGTAGTTAAAAAATAAGGAAAAGTTTTTGGTTTGCATATAAAATTATTTTATTGAAGAATGTGTGGTTGAAAATAAGAGTAAAAAATGTATTTTAGAAATAAATGGGACCAAACAAGGGCTAAATTTCTATTATAAAGAAAACTGGTTTAAAACTCAATACCAATCTCAAAGATAAAACAAATCAGCATATGAACTACAAAAGCAAATACAAGCATGCAATAGCATTAAAATGAAGGAAGGAAAGAAACAGAAATGTACCAGATATAGAAAGTACACTAGTTTCCAAATGAATTGAAGTATGCTTCAAACAAGTTCAGATGGCAAATAACGTTTAAACCGAAAAGGTTAAGTAAGATCAAAAGAATATTAGAAAAACACAGGCATAAATATTATTACAAAATTTCACTAAGTAATGCACAATAACCACAAATGACGGTAACGATAAAAAGCCATTTTCTCACTTGCCATAGCCAAAGTAGATTCCTTGTGAAATGAATAATGTAAAGTTAAAAATTAGAAAATTAAACAAAGATTCCAACCACCATATGCATGATCACAATTAAATGCCTGTCAATATATTACCCGCAAGGTGTAAGTTTTCGATGGTGAGATTATTCTGAAACACAGGCGCAGATCTGCATCCTCAGCATCAATCTTAATTATTGACGCATGCAGATCAATAATTTGACAGCCTAAACTTTCCTCGACAAAGGATGATGCTCGGTCGTGCCTTGGCCGAAATCTACCAAATACACGACTATTCTGTTCCACTAAGTTGGCAGAATGATATGAAGGAGAACTCTGGGAATAAGAAAAAATATTAGGCTCAGTTGTTAGTACAGTAACATCTTAAACATGATTATTGGAACAAGGAAAACAATCTAATATGTAAAAACATATTCATTAAAATGTTGAGGAATGAATTGAAATAAAGTGCGGACTCCATCAGCAATCAATTAATTGCAATTAGTTGAAACCAAAATGACTTTTCATGTTTCCCTATCAGATTCTTGTGAGCATTCAGTGGCTTGAAAAGTTAGAAGTATCGCATGCAGACACAGAGTTCCATTGGTACGATATCATAAGACAATGCACTAGCGCACCTTGATATATCTGCAATGTAGCCTCCATTTGGGAAGAATTTGTAACCAATTTAATTTATAAATAGATAGAAATGGGTGGTGGATAAGTAGATAGTACCTATGGGTTCATTGGAATGTGTGGTTGAAAATGAAGTTTGCCCAATTTATAAATTTTCCAAATGGAGGCAGGATCTTGAGCCCTTGTTTGCTAGGAAGGTACAAGGGGGGTGAAGGCAAAAAGGAGTCGGTCAATCTTTGCTGGTCTACATTCTCAATCCTTTCCCTCGCTCTTAATATTTCCCTAAATTCTCAAACATGGGGTATAGAGTTTACCAAATCATTTGCATATAAGCAGCCATGGGGATTTGAGATTTTATATGCTCATGGCTATCCAGAGGACAACAGGCATTAGCTGCTAATAATTCTTAACCATTAAACTTTGTGCTTAGTCAAAGTCACATTAATTTTAATCCTACATTCCACAACTACTACCCACTTATCCACCACTCATTTCTATCAATTTATAATTTCAAGGACTTATAATTTCTCCAAACTAGGACTTTATTACTAACCTTACTAACAAGAAAGTGCATTTTTTAATAAATGGGCTCAGGCAGCATCTTTAAAAGCTGCAACTATTCCTGAGAATGAGCCAAATAACGGCAACCGTACTTCACTTCTGAGCTTCAAATACGATATAGACGTGATGGAGATCCTTGATGATATTATATTACCAAGACTAGAAGACTTATTTTAGGAAAAACAATTATGGTTTAGTTGTAAAGATTTTCTAGCATTTTATATTATTTCTTCAGATGTTTCGTACTTAAATTGGACTTTGTAAAAAACTATATATAGAGAGGATGCTTTGTTTTAATTACACTTTGATTATTGAATAAAAAATACAAGATTCTCTCCTTTAATTCCTGTCTATCTCCCCATCTTCTCTTTTCTTCTCTTTCTTCTCTCTCTCCTCTTCTTATCTCTTCTAAAGTTTTGGGTCTTGTTCGATTATGTCTGTCATCAAGAAATTTTCCTAAATGATGTTAAATGCAAGATCCCCCACCCCCACACACACCAAGGTCTTCGCAGAGAGTAGAAAGTATAAGGCTAAATAAGTTAAAACCATGAACAATGCTAGTAATTTGACCTGATATTGGTAAAAAACCTTAACATACCCCGCGTTTGTCACCTTTTTGTCTATAATAGTATAATGTCCCATGACTATCAAGTACAAAGAATCGCCTTTTCCAATCTGCCCTCAGGCTAGAAGACCTTTTCAAAAGATACCCCTGCTTTATTGTCTGCACCTGAAGAATGATTTTTTTTTTACAATTACTAGATGATAAAAGACATAAAATAATGGAAAGCTGAAAGTCAACAATTCATTAACTCTTAAAATTCAGGGAGTACATAAGTTAGAAAACCAAATAGATGTATTTGTCGTAGCTCTAATCTTTTTGAGAAACTCAAGATTAGAAAAGAATAATTTGTCATCCTCGCAACAGAAAACTGAGTGAAAAATTACTCACCTCACCTTTAGCAGTGGACTGCACATTTCCCTCTATGCTTTTGTAACTACTCAAGTCTAATCCATTCATGCCAACAGAACCTGTTGAAGTTGCCATGTTACTAGATGCTCGCAAATTGGCCAACTCTGTTCTTGTCCTGAACTCCTGGATTCTCTTTGCAAGTCTATCTTGTTCAATATTTGACTGTTCCTTTGATTGTTGTGCATAGGTTAACACCTGATTTCATAGATGCGGCAGCTTAGTAAGTTACACAGGCCACTATATCAAAGCTAATTGATTTCAGTTTAACTGTATAATAGAACAAGGGTTTATGTAAGATGAGTAGCTTAAATGGATCCCATTCAAAGCACTATCAAATCAGAGAGAGACAAGAATTTATTGTGCTTCCAAGCACAGTTCAGTGTCAACTAGAAAAGATTTGGCATTCTAAGAAAACATTCAATGCATTCCACTTAGTAGTATATAGAAGATTTTGTAAGGCCAAATGTTGGAAATTTTGGATAACCAAATACATCTATGAGTTTGAATGTATGTGTGTTATCATGTAATATTGTAACAGAACAACCTCGTGAATACACAATTCAGAGTATGATTCAATTCCCCTTTTTCAGTTAGCAACATAGAGAAAGGACAAAGAGAAAAGGAAACAGAAATTATCTAAAATAAAGGATAGAAACAGTGACATCTGAATACTCTAGCATTCACAATAAAGGACAAAGCACCACTCTCTCCACTGAAACTGCCCAGGTTGGGCTGATATTATTCTTTGTCCCTCAAATTTTGTTACATATTTGTGAATTCACTTATTCTGATTTATGAAACAAAATTGTATACCCTCCATCGTAATTTTTGTCAAGATTATAATCTACAAACTCATCGTCTAGTTTTGTGGGCATTTACAAACTAAAAGAGAATATTAAGGCAAAAAAGGGAATACAGTGGTGGAGAACCAGGAGTGCTTCAAAACAAAAACCAAAAAACTTAAAAAGCAAGGGTTTTAAAATGCATTAAAATGGTAGAGAACCAGGAGTGCTCAAAAACAAACACTTAAAATGCAAGAGTTTAGTGAAAAATTAAAAAAAAAACTTCCCCAGCTGCCCCCCGCACTGCATGTCTGCTAAAGCCAGTTCCAACCGAAGCAACAGTCTAAACCACAAAGAAGATAAGAACACCACTAAATCCTATAACCAGTAAGTACTGATGTACTCATTTCTAAAGATGATCAAAGATGCTTGGTAAGACAACCAAATCTTCAGAGAACAAAACATCTCAACCATATCACTTCAGTGAAACTCAGATTCAAGAGCCTATGACTGGCTGATTTGCTACTTAGCAAGCACATAACATTTTGTGAAACACTTACGAAGCATTACTCCTCAGAGAAAGAGGAGAAAGACTCCTCTACAATTTTATTATGAAAAATACAAAAGAATACACAAATTAGATAGGAGAAAATGACAATCAATCAGCCATTGTTCCTCCTTGATTCTAGCTTCTAATAACATGTGCAAAACAATCAAATATTAATTCAACTAAAATAGATCAAAATACCATGATTCCCTCAAATCACTCTTGAAATTAGGGCTATGAAATCAGATTTCCAAACTCCTGCAATACATCTTATGTGTTAATTTTTCATGAAACAAAGAAATTTGCCTTTGAATTTGAAGGAACTTTGGCAATTCATCTAGAATGTTAGGAAAAGAGAAGACAAAGAGGATGACTTGCGGATAATATATTGAAACTGTCGAGAGTTTTCAAGCTATAAAATCTAGACAAGAAGAAAAGATAAAAAAAAAAATCATATCATATTTATGAATGTTTACAGATTATCCATTTCACAAGATTGAGGTAAAAAGGGAAAGAAAATTGAAGAGATTGAACTCCCTCGGCACATTAGAAATTAGTAGTCAAACCATGTGTTGAAGTATAAATAGTTGTAGCTACAGGAAAACATCCAACCGTTTATCTCTGCAAAAGTAATTATTGGATCCATCTTCTACTTTTAGGCATAGATGCTAAAGAAAGGGACAATTCGAGAAATAACGACCCAACTAGATCATTTTAATCTTTAAAGGTAGAATTATATTCAATTTTTGTAAGGTGCATGTGCTAAAAATGATGTAAGAGGATTCGAGAGAACGAGGACTAATATGAAAGAAAAGCCTGAACAGATTTGAAAGAGAGAGAGATGCTAAGAAAAAGAAAGAGAGAAATTCGAACATGAAATATTAATGAAGAGAATTTCATGAATATATCTACCTCATGTTGTACAATTACAGCAGAACGCTTGTTTTTCCAAAATCATTTTTAAAGGGAAACAAGAATAACCATTATACCTCATGAATAAAAGGCTCCATCTGGCTCAAAAGGTCATATCCCTAAAAAATAAATGGTCTATTAGTCTGACAGAAGAAAACAATAGCATCTATTAGCATTGGAGCGTAAATAGTAACTTAAATACACACCAACTTAAAATATCTCAGATGAGTATCCATGATGGCGCTAAAAGATTCCAAGAACCCATACTTCTTTTTAGCTTCAATATTCATGAGAGAATTTACCTGGAATCCTTAAAACCAACAAGGAAATATAATAACCCAAAAGATGGATGACAAAGAATGTCAAAAACAAGCGCAGGCAAAAAGAGCAATTGTACATTAGACATACTAGATTAAAGCGGCTTCTCTCGAATGCTGACTTCGAATTGTGTAGATCCTATCACCAATTGGACAAAAAGTTTCCATGTCATAAAGAATAAGATACGGACAACAAACTTGTGCATTCAAAAAAAAAAAATTTTGATAGGAAAACTTGTGCATTCAAAAAATTCATTCCAACAGTTTCAATTAGGTGGAACAAATATTTTATTCATGCAACCAAGATGGAAGGCTAAACCTTAGTCATCACATTGAATAGTCAGAGACAAGAAAAATTAGAAGAGCACAAAGTCACATCCTCCCAAAATTGTTTTAAAATTGGATCTCCAATAATCTCAGCTTAAGATTCAGCGAAAATTTCTATTTCCAAGTCTATTTTATAAAACTTAACTATGTCTCACTAAAGCTACTATTTAAAATATATGAAAAATATCCAGTTTCTATTTCCAGTCATCATGTATTCTCCATGAAAAAACTTGCCTTGTTGGAAGAGAAGTTTTTACACTACGCGAAGTAAGCAAAAGAATATGCATTGCCCATGTCAGTTTTGTTCTGTTACATTGTTCTCACCCTTTTTTATACTTAAATTGAGCATTTCATATTTTTAACTTCATCATATACCAATAAAAACAGCTCAATTAAAGATTCCTATATTAGTGTCTCACAAGGATGTCTCAACTAATAGACACATCAGCCCATAAGGAAGTAAGCAAGGGAGCGGCAGGAGATATCGCAATGGCTTGCCATTCTAGATCTTTAAACTTACAGTGTAGAATCTGCATAAGACAAGGAGCCAAGCACTCCCTTTAAAACAATTGTCGTCCAGTACATTAAAAGGGTGATTATGAAATATAATCAAAGTTTTATCTTTTGGGGGTAGTGACTTTGTGCTCCTAAAACACACAAAAACTCTAATACAAAGCTTAAGATCTAAGAAAAATTTCAGTACATTTTAGCAAAAGGTGCTCTCACACACCGGAATTAGTTGTGTAGAATTGGTTGGAAGACCACTAAAGTTTTTGGGTTGTGCAGATTTTAAGAATATGTCCGACTTATGACATGAATTTTTCCCTCTACTGTGAATAATTAAAAGTATGATCCTACGTGCCTCGTTGATGCTCTCAAACTTAACGGGTCTCAAAAAACAGGAAACCGATATACACACAAAAGTAACCTAAATAATGTGAACTAAAAGCAAATAAAATATGATTAACAAACCGTGAAACTGTATTCGCACTACAATAAACAGAGTTGCTTCTAATTTAGAACATGTTAAAGAGAATATAGTGAAATCGAAGAATATACTTCTTCTACTTCAGTAACAACTTCTTCACGTGTACTCTTCTTCAAAGAGGCAAACCTTTCACGTGCCTGGCAATTGTACAATAACCAATAAGTTAAAACTTGAAGAATTATTAGTGATGCACTATGCATGTATAGGCAAAAAGATAAAAAAATATGAGTTTCCAGAATCTGGTAGTCATATTCAAATCTGTTTCAAATGGCAAACAAAATATAACAGAAAGTGAAAATCTTTTATTTGAAAACAAGAAGCAGGTAGGGCAATGATCTGTTCCACCCCCCACACATCCCCGTCCCCTTCTCTTATAAATTATGATATTCTGGGTCTTGATTCCAATTGTAACATCTAGCGTATAGTGAATGTTCTGGACAAATTGTAATACTCGGGAGTCTAATTTCTCTAATTCTTTTGCGGGGAATAAAGGCTATCGCCATACTTACTATGAAGATGAAACCAAAAGGAAAACCGATTTCTTCCTTCAACGCCACCCTATACCTCTATGAAAATTCCATGGCTATCCCATCCTATCAGACAAAATCATTAGTCCAGAAAGCCCCTAAACTCCATAGGGATTGTCCCCTAGCACATGAAATAAAAACCCTGACATACTCGTCCTCAAAGCTCTCACAATCTCCAAAATTTACTCAGATAAATGATGTTCAACCGAAACTATAGACCATTCTTTACTGCTGCATTCAATGGTGACATACTTTTACAGTAGATATTAATCTGTTCTGTCAAATGTCAGTCCTGTTACTTTCTTGACAATGACGATAATGTTAAAACAGTTCCTTTTAGGGAATAATGCGAAACTGTCCGTTATAATTGATGGGCTTTGAGCTAATGCTGTTTCTCAGCATACACTTCGAATATACTAGTTTTTTTTTTTTTTACTTGTGACGGCACTAGAAAGAAATGGGGAATAGATCAACATATATATGATATCATCATTCTATTGCGTATATTTTAATACTTCAACGACAAATGCATGGAAGCCAGAAGTCTTCTCTTGAAAAATCATCAGTACCTGGTCATATGCATATGTGGCCTTGTCAAATCGGCGACGGCATTCCTGCAGAAATGGAATCCAAATGATAAGCATCAATAACAAGATCTCTATGTGTCTGTCTCTAGGCCAGCATGTGCTTGGAGAGAGAAGCCAGAAGTACATTAAGATCAATTGGCTGAAACCAATGGAGGAGAAGATCAAAGAGGGCATTAAAAAAATTTCAATATCAGCTCAATCAAAACTTTTAGTTGCTTCAAAGCTAGTCTTCCTTCTAAATTTTAAATCTTGTTGTTTCAGGTTTTTACGTTGTTCATTTTTTATTTTGCCAGCTTGGAACTTTGGACAAGCAGAGGATAAGGTGGGGAGGTATGTCAAGGGGCGTGTACTCTTATAACATTTAAGGAAATGTAACTTTGAAAAGAAAAGAAATGGACTTGAATGTATTATAAATGACTTTTGGAAGTAGAGGCTGACTTAAGGTCAAATAGGGAATTAAAAATGGAAAATGACAGAGAAATCACACCAACAATACTTCAAGCTACTGTCACTGTTTGGTTACCCGTAATTAGCTCCATATAATACTCTTTTTTCTCTTGTTCGATAATTTAATTCATATTTTTCTTTCGATAATCCAATTCATATCATTAACCTACTGATAATAATTAGTTTATCTAACATTATGACCATATTGGACTTCTAGCTTAAGTTTTGAAATAATTGTGAAACAGAAATATATTATTCAACATGCCCTAACCCATTGTGTCCTACTTTAGAAAAAAATGTCATTTTGCATGTCAACATCTCTTCATGTCCTTGTGTTTTAGGTCACGGGCATTAGAGAGAGCCAAACCCCACCAAGATTAAGACTCTATTAGGGAACAAGGACTTCATAACTAAGCGTCAGAAACATAATAAGACTCCAAAAGACCTTTTTTTAAAATCAAATTTCAGTTACAGAAAAGATAGAACACAGTGAAATGTTCAACGAGTACCAAATCGAAAAAAGACATGATAAATGTTAAAAATGGCCAAACAACTAAGCTGTGAAATTTTCCAATGGACTAGATGTCGAGGATAATCCGGATTCTAAATTTTGACCGCCATTTTTAAATTATTGAAGCTCTAGTGGACTGCATCAAGGGGATTACCTTCGCATCTTGCAAATCGACAGACATAATTTGGGTTAATTGGTCTACCAGCACATGCTCAACCTGTAATAACAATATTTGGTCATATTTCAATATAAAACAGTGCCTCCCCAAGAGAGTGATCAACTAGAACCATAACTATGATGTTCATTAATCTTCCATATACAGCCTTGCAAGGACAAGGATGTGCCTCTCAAACAACTTGAGAGAGAAAAAATAACGGAGCTTAAAGTTGCTTAGCTTTAACAGAGTCTCAAGTGGCATCATTTAATGA
Source organism: Fraxinus excelsior (assembly GCA_019097785.1). Lineage (NCBI taxonomy): Eukaryota > Viridiplantae > Streptophyta > Magnoliopsida > Lamiales > Oleaceae > Fraxinus > Fraxinus excelsior. The sequence goes on from CM032632.1 coordinate 20,592,691, forward strand.
CCATTTTATCATAACTTTACAGTCAATACTTCCCCGTGGTGAATTTCAAAAATCAGCCACTTACTAGCACAGAGCAGATCCAAAGCCACTAGAAAGTAGAAATTCACCCTAAATTGAAGAGACAAAACACCACATAGGCTGGTGATGCCCGCTCTCGAATGCTAAATGAAGTGCACCAATTTTATAGAATTGAAAATGGCTGCTTTTAGTCTTTAATGTAGCATGAATGACATTTCACATCAAAATAAAACTTATTCACTTACTTGAGATCGAAGAAATTCCTTGTATGTAGCAAGCTCACGCAATGCATTGTTGAATTTCGTTATGATTGGGCCTGTGATGAAGGAAGCAAGCAAAAACAAGAATCAACAATAACTCTTCCATAATGGATACGTCATTCACCTTAACTGACGAAGTCCATATTATGGCACCACAATTTTCACAACACTAGAAAATCAATTCGACAACATTAAGAAATGGTGCTAATTAAAGAGTAAAGTAACATATGTCATCAGCTCCAAATAGCCAACAAATGGTTGATATTCGCCCAACCACTAATCTGTTCCTAAAGACAACATAAAAGTAGTAAAATTATTTCAAAACGAGCACTCATCCTAAAACTGCAAGTTGATGGGGTTTCAGTACATATTCATCACTGCATGGTCTAATCCGCCAAAATATAGTGACTCCCTTGTTCAACTGTTATGTCACAGAAATATGAATATGCTCAGGGCACTTTCACTTAGCTATCCAATTTAAGATACCTCCTATGGACACGCTGATAGGATCATCTAGACCACCACCAAATGCTTCTAATGATTCCGCAAAGACAATATCACCATTACATGATTCTCCAAGCGCTTCCCTGGAATCACAAATCAGTTGAATCAGTTATGTTTATGTCAGCTAGAAATGTCTTAGAAGAAAGTATCCATTTTATATCCAATGTCGGTGGAAAAACATCACAAACACAGTAAAATTCACCCAAAAAAACAAGCTCTAGTAACAATAGCAGACAAAAAACGCTCATTTACATGTTCTTACACGGACACTTTGATACAAATCCAAACCCATTGAAAGGGTACTGCTAGGTAATTCAAGAAACGGCATTTTTTATTTGTTGAGACCCTTAATAACTTAAAGGTTCTGTCTGTGTTCTAAATCTATACATCTACTCGTAATTATAATAAGTATATTAAATTTAACACTTACACGAACTTCTTACAGCCTTTGTATAGTTTCTGACATCGATCTCGTAGTTCATCAGTCGTCTGTTCCAGAGATCGCACCTAAATATCCATTCAACAAATCACAAAACCAGAATCACAATACGAAACACAAAATAAATTCAAATTTAACAATAAAAAAAAATAAACGAATGGCATTGCCTAACCTGTTTCTGGAACATTGGCGAATCCTCGAGCTTAATAAAAGCCGCCATTAATTTTGATTTTCTGTTTTCTTCTTTGCAAAATTGATTTCAGTATTGTCGTCTGTAGATCGAGGGTAGATTTGAGAAGGAAATAGGTGGCCTTTTTGTAATTTCGTAATTAAATAAATATAAAATGGAAGAAATGCGATGACTAGCTGCTATATCGCTTTTTTATGCCCAGCTGTCTACTGTCTAGTGTGAAACTGATCTTTCTAATACATTAGTAAGACGCATGTGTCAAAGCATAGTTAAAATTTGTCTCAAACATTACTTACATTAAAACTAAAGTATTTGAAATGATAAGAGGTGACAAAAATAATATTAAGAGATTTGATTCAAATCTTATTTTCTAAACTTTGCATTTGAATGTTTATTTGTTTAAAAAAAAAAAAAAAGCATAGATGATTAAGTGTTGATATCCTGTTAAAGAGGTAATGAAGTTCAATATAACCCTCATTTTTCTACATATTGAGGTAATGCATTATGTCTCATTTATCTCGTACTCATAAAATTTTCAATTACATGTATTAATTGCATCAGTATTTAATTTCTTTACCAAAATCATATACAAGACGTATATAATCAAAATTAATTAATTAATGATCATACAGTTCATAATTTAGGATAAGTCGAGGGTCTATATCAATATTAAAACTACAACACAACGAAAAAAAACGGCTTAGCCGAGCCATAAAGCTATTTGGCTCGACTGGCTTATAAACAATAACCACCAAGTGACTATTTTATTTATGTAGGAAAATTTTAAATCACTCAAAACAATATTTGTAACTTCAAATACTGAATCAAACGTAAAAAGAAAAAAGACGGTTTAACCAAGCCAAACCATAAAAATACCGAATCAAACGTATAAAAGAAATCAAAGATGGCATAATCGAGCCGAGTCATAAAGCCATTTGGTTTGGCTCGGCTTATGAACAGTAACCACCAAACAACTCTTTTATTTATGTAGGATAACCACCAAGTGACTCTTTTATTTATATAAGAAAATTTTAAATAGTTTAAAACGAATATTTGTAACTTTAAATACTGAATCAAACGAAAAAAAAAAACAACTTAATCGAGCCGAACCATAAAAATATTGAATCAAACGTATAAAAAAAACCAAAAACAGTTTAGATGGCTTAGCCGAGCCGAGCAATAAAGTCATTTGACTCGACTTGGCTTATAAACAGTAACAACCGAGTAACTCTTTTATTTATATTTATATAGGATAAATGATTAAATTCACAAACGGTCATTGAACTTACATCAAAATTACAAAACGGTCGCTGAAATTTTAATTTTTTTCACAAACGGTCACTAAAGAACCGTTATGATTTTAATTAAAAGTTAAATGACCAAAACACGTGAATATAAAATCCTGATTTTAATTCAAACTTAAAAGACCAAAAAAATTCATTTTTATTGACAATTTCCATGTAAAATAAAGTCAAACAAATGGTATTCGGTATGATAATTTTTTTATTATTATTATTTTATTTTATTTTTTTGCAGTAGAACAAATTTTAGACTCAATGGTAGAAGAAATTATCACTTTGATGGACAATTTTCATAAAAACGAAGCCAAACAGACACCAAACTTTCAACATTTTCTAGATGGAAAATTATATCAATCAAACACAATTAATTACAACTTTCAGTAAAATAATTTCTAGGCAATTCCATTCTCTGTAAAACATTTTTTTCACTCATTTTTCACATTTACAATCTAACGGACCATAAATATTCTTTCAATAAAATAACTTTACATGTAAATTTAAAAAAAAAAAAATTAATCATCCAATTTTCACAAAATCGCTTTTCAAGAAATTTCTACCATACAAGCTCTTTATATAAATCCAACTCAATTTTACCAATAAAGTGATGAGAATTGAACAAATCCTTTATCCATCGAAGTGATCCTCGTTCATATAAATATTAAGAAGTCACGCTTTAAAAAAAAATAGAGAAAAACAATACAAAGATTATATGAAAAGTGAAAACTTCAAAATAGAAGAAAAAACACGAATTGACATTAATCATTAAGGCCACGTTTGATAGCATGGATTTTTCATGGAAATTTCTTTTGTAGTGTTTGATGTCCAAAATTTTCCCCGCCAATTGTGGAAAAAGTTTTCACCTCACGCGCCATTTTCTAAGGTAGGAAAATCGAATTCTCACTTCTGTTTTTTTTTATTATTATTATTACAATGGAAACAAATTTTATAACCAATTGTACAAAAAAATCATTTTAATGGACAATTTTCATATAAAATAAAGTTAAACGAATACAAAAAGATCCAAAATTTTAAAATTTTTCGAGTGAAAAATTATACAAATTAAACACGTTTAATTAATAATTCCCTGAAAAACAAGTTTTAGACAATGACTTTATTTAGAATTCATTTTCTCCACCCATTTTTCACCTTTGCAATCAAACAGACCCTAACTATCATAAAAAAATAATAAGCTCTTTGTACAAAGCTTAGATAACAAGAAAAAACTAAAGTAATCATATTCACACCACAAGTTTTATTTCTTACACTTAAAGTTCTTAATCTTTTCTCGCTATAGCACTTATGTCTAACGATTTTTCATGTCATTCTTATCATCAAATTTTCTACTAATTAACATATTTTATATTTGATAGTAGCAGTTTTCAATCCAAAAATCACTTGAAATGGCGTAAACGACTTATTTGCTCATCATATTTTAAAAAAATAAATAAATAAAAAGTGTGAAAAAATAGTTTCCCTCACTTCAAACACAAAAACAAAATTTTTAATATAAATTATCATCAAGGATGAGACGTATGAAAATTTAAATATAAAAATTCGACGAAAAAATGTTAAGAAATAATTGCTATAATGAGTAAAGATTGATGAGCTTAACTGCAATTGAATTGTGGCGTATCGAGTAAAATATTTAGCGATATAATCACCTAGAATTAAAATTTAAGACTCAATTTTTTTTTTCTTCCTAAAAACACATTTTATTGCATGCTACACAATGAAAATGTTGGTTATATTCACTTCACGTTTTTCTTTTATAAATACATTACATTTTAATTACATTAAAAAGTCATTAACGTTTATTCATTATCGCACTTATATTCTTAACCTTTTCCTTCATCATATTCTTATTTTTAACATTTCATTGATCTAGAAATCTTGTTCTTAATAATGATTTTCATTCAAAGATATTGTTAGCGTGTTTTAAAATGAGGGTCAAATATTTAATTATATTTTTACATTATTATTTGTTTTGCTTATTTAAAAAATACAATAGGCAAATGATTTTTTTTTTATTCTATATTAAATAAAATTTTGGAGAGAATCCATAATTATGAATAATTTACATTAATTTTTGCTATTTGGAGCGCAAAGTGGCATACCAATGTTCTTTGTCTATGAAGATGCGTTGTTAGGTACTCCATTTTCTTTTCCTATTTAGGTTGAACCTAAATTTGTGCTCGAGAGATGGTTTTACATACGGTGATAAGGGATGTGTGGATTATCGAGAAGAGACGAGGTGTGGTAGTCCCCCTGAATTACTCGGATCCCACGAGTGAATCGAAAGTTGAATATACATTGAATCTCACCTAAATCTTTCTACCTATCCTCCTGATGAGAGGTTTGGTTTCAAACCCCGTTTTGAACACGAGGATTTACTTCAATATCTAGCTACTGTAGGTTGGGAGTGCGATAACGTGTAAATTTTATGAACTTTTTATGCAATTAAAACATAAATTTAGTTAAAAATTGTGGTCTGAATATATGTAACCCAATGAAAAACCTCATCAGTTTATATACTTTATTGATGTTAGGTATGATGTAATTGACAAATTTGTGAGCAAAGGGACTAAAATTGTCAAGGGGTTAGTTGCAACTAGTTGAATTTGTGTTATGTTAGGTCTAGGGTTCGAGTATGGAAGAGAAGGAAGAATGGCGCCAAGATTTCACTAGCTTATCGTTAAGACTTGGCTCGAGTCTCAGAAACAGAAATTGTGTCGCTTGCCTATCGTCTTGTCTTCGCTCGAACGACAACTTGTTGCTTGACTGTCGCCTAGCTTACGCTCACACGACAGTGTCATCCGAAAAATTTTAATTCGCATTTTAAGGTTTTGTCCAGCCCATTCAATCCCAAAACCTAAATTATAAATATCAAACGCTACATAACATTTTTCTAAGGTTGATAATTGAGAAAACACATAACTTACATATTCTCTTTGAAAAACGTTAGTTCGACCCTAACAACACTTATAGGGGGTGAATGAGTGTATAATGCGGAATTCAATCTTTTACGAATTAAACAGGAACAAGTCAATTTTAAATTCTTATCTAGATGATTAATCATACAAGTCATTTTAGCCTTAAGTTGAAATACCGCAGTCTGTATACAATAAGCAATAAACAATAATAACGGTAAATCAACACCGGGATGATCACAGAGAAATCCAACTGGAAAAAATTTCGGGCACTTTGTCAAGCAATCCACTATAAACGAGTTTAACAACTTACTGTCTATCAGACTAACGATCCGTACTATATGATCTCCTGACCGCACTTCCTACAGCTTTCCGAGGATCTCGTACTTCCCTGCACCAATCCTTAGCTGCTGTTGCCAAAACTTTCTGTAGAATCTGCTATCCTGCAGCACCCATAGCCTTGTGGAATTGTTTATCTCCCGTGGATCATCGAAGAACAACTCGTTCTTTACAGATAGGAACTCCAGTCAACTTTCTTCGATCTTCAAAACTCTGACCAGATGTAGATGAAGTAGTTGTTTGGTATTTTGATTATAAATTCAATATTTTCTTACCAAAACTCTCACACAGATAAAAGTTGAAAGATATAATATGGATGAATCACTCTCTAAACTTTTTTTTTCTCAATGTTCAACTTTAGGAATTTCGTACAGATGAGTTTGGTATATGTAGGTAGGTCAAAAAATGAATGGGCCGGGTAAAAAACCATTAAATCGCGAAATAATTTTTTCTCGGATAACCATGTCGCTCGAGCGAAGGCTTAGTATCGATCCAACAACGATGTTTCTGCTTTTGTAGCTTGAGCCAAACCTTGACGACAGTCTAGCGATAATCCGCGCTATTTTCCTCATTTTTTTCATTCTCGAACCCTAGACCTAATAACCATATTTTCAACTATTTGCATATTGTTCATTGACTTTATAACTAAAGTACAATTCGATCCTTTTGTTTATAGAATTGCCAATTACAAAACATCTAAAACCTAACACTCTTCATCGATTATCTTTCAACATTCATATTATGATTTGTTCTGGCAGTGAAAACATCACTTCCTCAATCCAAATACCAAACAGCTGCTTCCTATATATCTGTCAGAGTTCTGAAGATCAATTGAAGGTAATTGGAGTTTCAGTTGGTGAAGAACACGGAGTTCTTCGTTGATCCACAAGAGATAGACGAATTAATAAAGTTGGGAGTTGCTGGAGGATCGCACATTCAAGTAGGGCTTTTAAAACTACAATTAGGAGTTAGTGCAGGAGCACAAAATTTCAGGAGAGTTGTGGTAATTACAGTCAGGGGGTCAGAAAGTTCGTGTCATCATCTTATCTGATGGATTGTAAGTTCAATTGTTTATAGTGGATTTTGACTAGCAAAATACTCGGAATTTTTATCCAGTTGGGGTTTCTCTATGATCATATCGTGCGTTTATTTACTACTTTTATATTCTGCGGTATTCAAACGTAGAATAATTGATGTGATTGTATAATAATCTAGAGATAATTAATTAGTGATTTGTTGCTGATTAATTATAATTTTTAAATTTCGCATTTACATCTATTTACCCCCTCTAAATGTAGTTTGGATCGAATTGAAATATTATGTTTAGTTATTTACCTAAAATTATCCTATGCATTCAGCCAGGGACAGTTTTAGTGTGGAGGCAGTGGGGTAGCTGCCCCCACACTAAATTTAGAATTTCAAATTTTGCCCATTAATTTTTTCAAGTTTTTCAAAACTATCCTTATAATTTTCAATTTTTGTCACCATGATTAATTGTTTTTGTAATTTTTCCCTACAAATCTTTTATTCTAGCTCCACCTCTGCACTCTGCCGCAAAACCATGTGAATTTGCTATTTTTTTCTTGCTAGTATATAAACTTTGTCATCTTTTCCGTGATTAAAAATGAAAGCCATCGTGCACGAGGCAATGATCATCCCAATATTATTTTTCTTCAAATAATTATTGTCCCTCTCTAATCTTGATAAGTAACAATACAACTTTCTCAACAATCATCACCTCAACAAGAAAAGCAAAAATTATGTTATTCCTTTTACAACTTTTGATCATAAAATTTGTTTAAACTTTGAAGGTCAAGTTTAGGTAATTAACATACTTTACCGTAGAAAGTATACACACTTGGAATTAATGAGTTATAATAATCTTATCGGATCGTGTCAGAGAAACATGCTGAAAATATTGACAAACACCCGTGTTTGACTTGCCCAAGAGTTCATTAGTCGTCGATTTAAATTTTACCACACTCTGCATCAAATACCAAGCCAATATCTTTGTGCAAACTTATGAACCCGCTAAAAGTAATAAAGTAACCAACGACATACATAATAATAAACGTACACTTTTTTAGTTGATATCACTGTCCCTAGTAAAAAAAAATAGACGTGTTGGCAACACTGTCCCTATATGAGTTTGAATGGTTAGCCAAATTTAAAAGGGAATCAAGATGTGATCTTCTCTACATTGTATACGAAGTCATGAAATGTATCCCGACTATCAAATTTTTAACATCTTGTAATCAATTTACACGAGCTGAAGCATAATGATAAGAAATTATTTATAACATATTACACTAATCTCATCGTCCTCCTCCGTAATACACCATAATACTAACTGTTGACATCCCTAGAAGCTGCAAACCAACATCAAATTTATATACACTAGCTTTTGAATAATAAATAACAACGATAGGATGTCTTTATAACTACACTAAAAAACGATAACAACTTCCGCCACTAATTTTTGTTAAGGAGCAACCATGTTGATATTGAGAATTGGAGTTGGTGTATGTTAATAAATCACTATTAGGGCATGTTTGAACCCCATTTTTAGTAGAATGCATTTTGAAATAGTAGATTGATGGAGAGTATATGGTTAAAAATGAAGGAAGAGGTTTTGGATTGCATGTAATATTGTTTTATTGAAAAATGTATGATTAAAAAGAAGATAGAGAAAAATATATTTTGAAAAAAATGGAGATCGAACCAGAGCTTAATTCTTAATTGGTACTACATTCAAACTTGGGAATCTTAGCTCCGTTACGAAAATGAAAAAAAAAAAAGAAGAAAGGCTAAGCCCCATTTGGTAAATTTATAATCTTATATAAATTGATCAAATTTCACTTTCTACCACACATTTCAACAAGTTCACAAGTACTAGCAGTAATCTATCAATCACTTATTTTTATCTATTCATAAATTCTTCTAGAACAAAGGTTAAGTGAGTCGTATTTAGAATATTTTTTTTTTTCATTATTAATGATGGAAAACGGTATAAGAAATTCAATTCAAAATGTTTATGGTAGCATACCTAATAAATTACTTGTATATGATACCATCAATCGAATAAAATTAAGGATTTTGCTATTTTCACATGGGCCCTGGACAAATGGGGGGCACGCTCTGGAGTGACGGGCCATGTAAAACCCTAAAATTAAGTGAAAATCATATGAAACCAGATTTTTTAAGTCACTATTTCAAAAATTAGATTTAAAGTTTATTTATACAAAAATTAGATAATTCAATATTAATAATAATAGTATAAAATTAAATTTCAAACCCATTTCATTTTTTTTTTCATTTTTCCTTATTTCTCTACTATTTCTTATACTCAATTTTCCCCTTCACCGGCCATTATCTTTCTTCTTTCACTCTCTTCTACCAATTTTTTCTTCCTCATCGGTGGGTGCAGACGAGGAAGCATATCCATTGCGCTGAACCATAGCTGTGAGTGGCAAACCTATTCGCTTAAGTTTGTCGTTATGCGGTACTGTGATCTTGTCGCGTGCAATATCGAGCTTAGAGCTTGCCTCCGTTGTGCGTGACACCATGATCTCACCGCACGCAATGGCAAGCTCAGAGCATGGCGGTGAGATTAGAGTGCTACCCACAGCTTTGTACAATCTGGCCGCTAGTGCGCAGCGATCTGAATGCCGTTGTGCACGGCGAGCTCACGCGACAAATGGGTTTGTGACGATTGTTTTTGTGATGGATTTGTGGTTTGTGGTTGTTTTATATTGTTTTTAGTGGTGATCTTTGTGATTGTGGTGGTGATGGTAATGGTGTCGGTGTTGGTAGTTGGTAGTTGTCACATGTGGTGCCCAAGGTACTTGTGATCTGGTGCTGGGGTGTTTGGTGATGCTGCGATCTAATAGCGATGATGGTGCTAGAGTTTGGTGTTGGGGTGGTGATATGGTTATTGTGGTAGTGGTTTTGCGTTGCTGTGGTGGTGGGTTTGCACGGTACGATGAGGCAGTGCTGGTCATGGTGGTGGTCCTGGATAGATGGGACGAGATGTAGGTGTTTGTGGTCAATTATTTAGTTGATTGTAACTAATAATTGGTTAATTTGAAACAAATAAATAATATATGACTTAAAAATGTGATTGAAACTCACAACTTATTAAGTTGTGATCAAAAAATTAATTGTGACAAATTATTTGAAAATTTGTGAACAATAAATGATTTGTGACTAATAAAAAATTTGATTTTGTGATTGGTGAATAACGTGACATATAAAACTTTTGATTTGCGATAGAGAAATAATATGTGACCTATAAAAGTTTTGATGTATGATCGAGAAATAATTTGTGACATATAAATTTTTTTATAGGTGATCGAAAAATAAATTGTAACCAATTAATTTGATAATTTGTGACCGTTAATATATAAATATGAACTTAATATATTTAATTGTGACTTACAAATTGTTTTGACATCTGACTGATGAATAAATTATGATCTATAATTTTTTTGATTTGTGACATGAAATAATTTGTGACCTATAAAATTTTCAATTTGTCACCGAAAAATAATCAATGACCAATTAATTTGATAATTTGTAATTAATAGTATATAATAATTGCGACCTTAATATATTTAATTAATAAAATATATATTTAATTAATTATTTCATAAATTAAAAACTTAATTCGGTAGATTTGAAATTTCCATGGGGTCAAGCAAACCCAATTCAAATGACATTTTCTATTGTTAACACACTGAGCCCTTCTTTGGTTTCATCTATTCAATAAAATATATTTTGGAATAGTAATAAATTGGAGCGTATAGTTAAAAATAAGGTTATGTTTGATAGCCTATATTTTTTTATGGAAAATGAAAAATAAATTCATTTTCCATGTTATAGACTTGTTTGATAGGGTAAATTTGGCATGGAAAATATTTTCCCACCCCCTACCTAGCAACGAGCCCATTTTCTATGTTTTGAAGGAATTTGTTGGGAAAATGAATTCCAGCTTTTTGACCCTTTTTTGTTTGCAATGAAAATAAATTTTTTTTTTTTCACTTTAATGAACAATTTTCATGTAAAACGAAGTCAAACGAATATTAAATTTTGATTAAAAAATGATTTTTTAGAAAAATTTTTTTAATACTTTTTGGCAATGGAAACAAATTTTATAACCAATTGTGAAAAAATTTATCACTTTAATGGACAATTTTCATGTAAAACAAAGCCAAACGAACACAAAAAGATCCCAAATTTTAAAATTTTTCGGGTGGAAAATTATATCAGTCAAATACACTTAATTAACAATTTCATGAAAAATAAGTTCTGGATAATTATTTTCTCTTAAATTCATTTTCTTTTCACCAATTTTTTATCATTGCAATCAAACGGATTTTAAGTGTAAAATTATTCTACAAAAAAGGAGTTTTTATAAAAATAGAGCCTAACATAGGCTGGGTGAGAAAATGTTTACCATCGCCCTTCGTCGCACAATCGCACTGCTGCCTAAACCCTAAACCCTCCCTCCATCACCGAACCCGCCATTTCGAATCTCCCTTCAACGAGATGTAAAATAATACATAGTGTTGTAGTAAATATCTCTTCTTTCTCAAGATACCAATGAGTGTTCGGATTCTCGATTTAACTGAAGTCAATGTCTAAAGAAGCTACTCTTTTTACACGTTTCCTTACATTTTTTTGTAGCCATGTTATTTCTATTCCGCAGTCTTATAGGCATCAGACTCAGAAACCTGCATAATCATATCGTAAGCACGTCCAAATCTACTGCTTTAGGTAATTCAATTTCATACATTTTCCTTTTACGGGTATCTGATTTTTTCTGTTTTTTTGGGTACCCATTCTCCACAAATGCAAATTTTAGCAGTTTTGACGGATTTTTTGATAAAGAATCGATGAGGAAAATTATAAGTGAAGAGAAATGGGATGATTTTAGGATAGTGGGTTGCTTTGAATCAGCTCTAGCTCCTGTTTGGGTGTCCAGAATCTTAATTGAACTAAAACAGGAACCTAGATTAGCTTTCAAGTTATTCAAGTGGGCCCAAATACGAAATGGGTTTCAGCATACCACAGAAAATTATTGTGTTATGGCTCATATTTTGTTCTGTTCAAGAATGTACAACGATGCCCATAATGTTCTAAGACAACTGGTGAGTTTGAATAAAAGCAATAATGACAGTAAGATTAAAATATTTCCTTGTGATATATTTGATGCATTGTGGCTGACAAAAAATGTTTGTGTTCCGGGTTATGGAGTTTTTGATGCTTTATTTAGCGTATTGGTTGAGGTGGGATTACTACAGGAAGCGAGGGAATGTTTTACGAAGATGATAAGGTTTAGAGTGCGGCCAAAAACCTGGTCTTGTAATTTTCTTTTGCATGGACTTGCAAAGGCTGGGGAAGGAGAGTTGGTGAAGAAGTGCTTCATAGATATGGTTGGGGCTGGAATTGAACCGTCTGTGTATACATATAATATAATGATTAGCTATATGTGTAATGAAGGTGATATGAAGGCTGCTAGATGTCTGTTTGCAAGGATGAAGGAGATGGGCATTATTCCAGATGTTATTACATATAATTCCCTAATTGATGGGCATGGGAAGCTAGGAGAATTGAATAATATGATTTGTATATATGAGGAAATGCAGGCAGTAGGCTGTTCTCCAGATGTCATAACATACAATACTTTGATTAATTGTTTTTGTAAATTTGAAGAGATGCCCCGGGCATTTGAATTTCTCCGGGAGATGAAACTAAGAGGTCTGAAACCTAATGTTGTAACTTATAGCACATTCATAGATGCTTTTTGTAAAGAAGGAATGCTGCCACAGGCAATTAAATTTTTTATTGACATGAGGAGAGTTGGTCTTACACCAAATGAATTCACATATACTTCTTTGATTGACGCAAATTGTAAAGTGGGTAATCTAGACAATGCTCTGAAGTTGGTCAAAGAGATGTTGGAAGCAGCCGTCAAGTTAAATGTTGTTACCTACACGGCGTTGCTTGATGGATTATGTGAAGAAGGGAAGATAAAAGAAGCAGAAGAAGTTTTTAGGGTGATGCAGAAAGATGGTGTAGTCCCCAACGAGAAAAGCTATACAGCTCTTGTTCATGGGTATGTTAAAGCAGAAAGGATGGTGGATGCCATGGATGTTATGACACAAATGAGTGAAAATAAGATTAAACTTGATTTGTTGCTCTATGGAACTATAGTCTGGGGCCTTTGCAACCAGGGAAAGTTTGAAGATGTGAAAGTTTTGCTTGATGAAATGCAGGCGCGCGGTAGAGAGTTGAATCATGTAATATATACAACACTAATTGACGCATACTTTAAGGCTGGCAGGGCCACAGAAGCACGAAAACTGCTAAATGAAATGCAAGAAAAAGGTGTGGCTCTTACTATTGTGACATATTGCTCATTGATTGATGGATTGTGTGGATTGGGATGTGTTGAGGAAGCAATTGATCATTTCTACAACATGCAAAACATTGGCTTGCAACCTAATATTGTGGCTTATACAGCACTAGTTGATGGCCTTTGTAAAAATAAACATTTGGAGGCTGCTCAAGAGCTTTTTCTTGAAATGCTTGATAAGGGCATGCTTCCAGATAAAATTGCTTATACATCGCTGGTTGATGGAAACTTAAAGCAGGGAAATGTTCAAGAAGCCTTGGATCTGGTGAAGAGAATGATTGAAACAGGTGTGGAGCTGGATCTTCATACTTACACATCCTTGATTTCTGGGCTCTCTCGAAATGGTCAAGTGCAGCAAGCAAGGGATTTGCTTGATGAGATGATTGAAAAAGGAGTCCATCCTGATGAGGTTGTGTATGGTTGTCTCATCAGAAAGTATCACGAGCTTGGAAATGTCGAAGAAGCTAATTTCTTGCAAAATGAAATGATGAAAAGGGGTCTTGTTACCATCGCAAGTAAATGTTCTGCACAAAATGTGCAAAACTAAACATTTCTAAACCTTGTATTCATTGTGATAATTTGAGTTTCCTATCTTGGAATGAAGCATAAGAGCTCTGCATAAAGAAGCTGCAAGCTTTTTTCCTTTCAGACCTCATCTCCAAATTGCGGTGAGTTATGCTGAGCTTATTGGCTTCTTCTTCTTTGCCCTGCAATCACTGTATATCATCTAGATTTAAGTTCTGAATATTATTTGGTTATATCATATTTCAAATTGGTCTTATAGTCTTGCAAGTACAATCTTTTGATTCTATTTCTTTCAACTCTCTTACTGCTATTCTGCCAACAATAACCTTGCAAGCATGCCTGAGAAAACATATTTCCCATTTGTATAGATAATATGCCTTGCTATTTACAAGGCGTGCCTTGATACTTGTTAATGTCTATCATGTATCCATGTGTTCTTAAGTATTTTAATTACTTCTCTATCTTTTAAATGGAAGCTTGATCGGAAGCATGGTACGTACTTAAAATCTTGTTAAATATCTGTAGCGGGTATCCCAGTAACCACATAGGAAAATATGGTGACTGTAAAATGGTGCTCCATGACAGTATGAGGACTCCATGCTGTTTGTTGGCCTTTTTGGGGATGCTCTCTGTAAAGAAGGTGAACCAATGTCAAAATAGATAGAAGAGCTGAGATCTGAAGTTGCCAAGATTAAAAAGCAAAGAGATTTGGGAGTATAAAACTGTCAATTCATACCTTGGAAATTAGGATTGCTACTATAAAGAGATCTCCTTAGCATGCAAACTTCTCCGCAACCTTAAGATTCCTTGGGACCTTGTGGCAGGTCCAAGAGGTGTTTTTTTTTTGTTTCTAATATAAACACTTAAGGCTGTAGAAAAGTTGTCTTGTCGGGCTAACAAACAAGAGGGTGTAAGATTTGACATATTTTTATCTTATTCATAAATATGTGCATTAGCTCTACTTGTTCTTTTGCGAAAAATTTGAATCTGATCTTCTAGAGCTAGCTTCTCACACATAACTCTGTGTTTTCTAGTTTTGCAATTTTTCTGTAAGTATCCAACATTTTTCTGTGGTATGCTTTGATTCATTGCAGCCTTCATTCATTACACTCGTGCTCTCTTCCCTCAACATAGGAACACTTAACGAATACAAGGGAGAGATTCTTTCCTAGTAGTCTACCCCTTCATGTATTTTGAATTGAGTCTTGCAAGAAAAAACCCGTTCCTTTTCTAGCATCTTGTTATTGCACACTCCCATGCAGTATCTATATATTTGTGTAGTTCCTGTTGTAGCTCCTTTAACATGCCGTAATATGTATTCCACTTTGGCTCCTTTGTTCCATATCACGATTGCCGGTTTTAATAGTTGACCTGGTTTTCCCAAGTCTAAGCAGTTTTCAGCTACAACATCCCATATCTCTTTTGCTCTTGATAAGAAGGGCTATGATTGGCCAATATTAGGTTCCATCGAGTTGGCCAGCCTTGCCATAACTATGGACTTCTCTGCTTTCCATATTTGAAGCTCCAACTAATTCTTGAATTTCGATGCTTTATGGAATGGATAAGATAACCAAACTTTTCTTTCCCATAAATAAACATGTTCTGGAATTGAGACTGAGCAGACAGTTCTGCTCATCCAGCTTACGAGTTGTGATCTGAAGCCAAGAGTTTTGTCAACAATCTGCAGTATCAACCTCAGAGGCTATTAAGAATTATTCTCGGATCCCTCTTCCCATGTTACTTGTGGAAGAAATATAACTAATGGAAAAACTTTAGGATCACAGAGTACTCTGATAGCATGAAACCAGGTTTGGAAACCGTGAACTTTTTTCTATATTAAATGAGAAAAAAATAAGAATGATACATGGGATAGGTGTGCTGTGTGCAAATTAGGGCTAGTATGAGCCATATCTAGGATCTGTTACAACAACTTACAAAATTTTAAATATGTTACTGATAAAAAACAGAGAAATAACTAGTTATATTGAGTTTATCCCAGCAGATCTTCCTAGTAACAAGCTCCTAAAATACCTAAATACTCCAACATTGTTATTCCAAAAACTTAATGCTTTGCCTTTGTAAACAGAAAGAGTGCTTGGAATTTTTGGAGGCATCAAAAGTTTTAAGATGTATACACGTATATCATGCAAGTAATTTAATTTAATTTATTTATTGGGTGGTATGTGAAGTTGCCAGGGGGAGATGTAGCTGCATCTACAGCAATGATGGACAGAGTTCAAGGCATATTTTTTGCGAACAGTATATGAACTCTGTTTGTTTTTTATCAACTCAACAAAAGGCCTTTTTTGATTGATGGAGATTAACTTCTGGCCACGGCTTCAGTTGAAAATGCTCATCTATTGGCAAGTGTCCCAATTCTCCTCATTGATTCTATAGCCTTTAGGATAAACTGTTTTTGTCTTATCTCTGCTGAAAACTGAGAAATATGCATTCAACAGTTTATCTCATATGGAAAAACATCAGACCAAGTCTCCATGGAAGAGATAATATTTACTGTGTGCACTATGTGAGATTGAATGCATGGTTGTTGATTAAGTTGCATTAACTATGCTGCATGTAAACCACTGGTTTTGATGCTTGGAAGTTGAATAATTACTTTACCTATGGTTGCTGTAAAGTTTAACTTAAAGAAGGGTCAAAATATGAAGTGTGTGGTTGCTGGGGAGTAAATTGGTTTGATCTAGCACCATTTAACTAGGCAACTGCTTCGTGCAGTTTGTGGTTTCATCTGAACTAGGTGGTGAACCTGAGCGTAATTAACCTTTTTTAACTAGGCAACTACTACATGAAATTTGGGTTATTGTTCCCTTGGAACATAAGCATGAACTGTGGCAATTTATTGACTTGATGTTGCAACTTATTCAGTACTCTGGTTTAGAGCTAATGGCCTAATATGGATAGGTGAGATTTAGTCATACTTGTTTAAATTGGGAGTTTATAGTTTCAGTGGATCATACCATAGATTCTTAACTTTCCATTTCATATTATAAGATTCCTCTTTCTTTGACTGGTTTATTTTGGCACTTGAGGTCCGTATCCTTGATATAGCAACAAAATCAAACTAAGCTTTATACTCAAAATGTGTGTTGAATCTATTTCGTACCTCCATCCGATTCATTGCTGCTTACAGGAGTTCATGTCCAGCTACTGCAATCAGATGTATTGAAGTGATAACAAGTAGTCACGCACCATAATATAGCATAAAAACTTTTTGATAACCATCCTATGATACATAGTAAGTTCCATTGGATGGAATCCTGGCTTACAAATTCTATAGACGGTATGAAACATAGTTCTTTTCTTCTGTAATTCATGATTTACATATCTGAACCAGTGAAGCAAAAGTTCTCTGATGATTTTAACATCAAACAATTTCAAGCGATCTTGTTTCTCTTCTCCTCAGGAGTATGCCGATGTAACTTCTGGTGGTACAATCAATTGGAGAAAGGACGCAGTGCTTTCACCTTCTTTCGTAGATGAAACATGTGGTAAGCTTGATTTGTTGATCCTGATAATGATAGTGATATGCGGGACAAACATGGTTATAACTTATCCAAGTTGAAAAAAATAGTTCATTTTGTCTCAGATGCTATGGTAAAATAATTTAAGAACAGAAGCAGCGATGGAACAGGTCGATAATCGAACTGACAGGTAACAATCTTCTCCTATAAATTTGTTTGTGCTAAATAGCTATAGTTATGTAGGATATTGATACTGTTAGTGTCACAGGAATTGCTGCAACCAGTCGAAAAATCATCAATGATGCTGTATGGCTAGCTAAGTTGTACAATATGCTATTTATTCAACCTCATAATGGGTTCGTTCTACAGAAAATCACTCAAAATTACGTACACGATTCACAACACTTGGACATTGCAATGCCATTTTTGGACATGGAATAGTGCTAGGATATCAACCTTATAGGCCCTGATATATTACATACAATAATTGAAATTCCATTCAATAATTTCTCACTTTGAAGTCAATGTACTCCAAATCTGCAATTTCTTGTATTACAGTGGGATAAAACTCAATTAAAATGTAAAGGGTTCTATTTCCGTAATCCTAGTGCCTCTCACACTAAATTAAATATGAAACCCTTTCAAGTTTTGGTGCATGTTTGTGTATGAATTTCTATTTATTTTCATCATCTGTAGTTTCTTTCTCTTGTACGGCATTGAGAAAAGTTTGACAGAGTTAGAAGTTTGAATCTCAACTTTAATTACTCTTTCCATACCTTCATTAATGCTCGCGGGTTGGGTCGGTCCTCATAACTCCATTTTCCAGCACCTTTATTTTGAGAAGGCCATATTATATCGTAGTATGGAATGCATAATTGACAACAGATTTGAACATTTCCTAGGCTTCATCAATGTTATTATCTTACTGCTGTTTTAGTTTCCTTCATAACTTATTTGAGCTTATTTGTCTACTCTTGAATGCGGTGTTGTATTGACTTGGCACGACGTTAGGCCTTTCAGATTTGACCTTGTAAGGCACAAGATGGAACTTTGTAGGAACTAGGTCAAGCTGATATATTTAGAGCCCATTTGCAGAACTTTGGAAAATTTGAGAGTTCGCTTTGAGATTATGAAGTTGCTTTTGAAAATGTTTTGATAATATTTTGAAAGTGCTATGTTTGACTAGAAGAAATTTTAAAGAAAGCTGACACAAAATAAGGGTCCGTTTGATTGAAAGGTGAAAAATGGGTAGAAAGAAAATATTTTACAAGAAAAAGATTTTTCTAGAAATTGTTTTACTAGGAATTGTAATTGATTGATATAATTTTTCATGAAAAATATTGAAAATTTGGTGTTCATTTGATTTCATTTTTATAGAAATTGTTCATTAAAGTGATAATGTTTTCTACCATTGAGTCTAGAATTTGTTCTAATTGTCAAAAAAAAAAAAAAAATTTAAAAAAACTATATCGAATACCATTCGTTTGGTTTCGTTTTGCATGAAAATTGTCAATAAAAGTGATTTTTTTTTTTTTTATCAGTGTTTAGTATTTTTTTCAATTGCAAAAAAAAAAAAAAAAACTGGAAAATAGTTACCTATCAAAACATCAAGAATTTATATACCTTTAAAAGGTGGAAAATTTGGGAAGATGAAAAATATTTTTCTGGGAAAATTTTATCTATCAAATACTACAAAAGTTGGAAAATGGAAAAAAAAATTATATTTTTCATGGAAAATGGTCTATCAAATGGACCCTAAGTTTTTCAAGATATTCTTTCATAAGAAGCATAAGTTCTACCAAACGGATCTTTAGTCCATTTGTTGTATATATAGTGGACGACTCATAGACATTGGCTTGATTAAGGAAATCTATCGAGGACGTAACAAGAGCGAGTCTTCATAGGGTAAATCATGGCTGCTTTTAAATCTTAGTTCAATTTGAAGCAATGAATAGGGGGTGGGTTGGTTCACTTGGCTATAAAGACCTCAACAACCCTGTAAGGTAGGGCCCATAATGTAATGAATGAGCTATGCTTATAAAAAGCAGCAGTACTACATGTATTACCTGTAACATGCGTGAGATGGGGTCCATCACCCTAGATTTGCCCACCATTTTCAGATCTAACTTGTTCCCCGTCCAATCTAACAGAGTTAAAATTGGCACTTCACTTGTCGGAGCCGGGTAAAAACTTTTTGGATTAATCCATGTGTACAAAGATGTACACATAAATATTCACATAATGTGAGTGGAGTGTGGTCCACGATACTGTAACATGTGCCTCGCCTCCACTCACATTATGTCAACCCCTATGTGTACATCTATATACGAATAGCATGACTCAAACTTTTTTAGTGATTTTGCTATTTGTACATTGAAGTTAAATTTTTTAGGGATTTTGCTATTTGTAAATTGGGGTTAAATTTAGATGTTCATATAGCAAAACCAAACTTTTAGCCCTTGTTTGAGAGGAAAATACATTTTTGAATAGTGATTTTTGGAGAATGTGTAAGTAAAAATTAAGGAATTTTTTTTTTATTTACATATATTTTTATTTTATTTAAGAATATATAGTAGAAAATGAGTTTTGAAAAAAAATGATTTTTTGATAAAATGAGGCTCAACACAAGGGACGGTAAGGGAATCACAAAGAATTTGATAAAGTAATTAAAAAATTTTACTCTTTAAATTCATAGATGCTCTTTAAAAATAGAGAAGATTTTGGAGATGGTCCAAGTTAAGTAAAATATATGAATTATTTGCATCTTGAGTTTAACATTGACTGTATCCATATTCTAAATGAAATGAATTTAAGGGTCCGTTTGATTGTAAGGTGGTAAATGGGTGGAAAGAAAATGTTTTATAGGGAAAAGATTTTTCTAGAAAATTCTTTTACTGAGAATTGTAATTAATTGTGTTTGATTGGTATAATTTTCTCTGGAAAATGTTGAAAGTTTGGAGTCCGTTTAACTTCGTTTTTTATGGAAATTTTCAATTAAAGTGATATTGTTTTTTACTATTGGGTCTAGAATTTGTTCCAATTGCTAAAAATAAAAATTGAAAAAAAAATAATCATATCGAATACCATTCGTTTGACTTTGTTTTATATGAAAATTGTCAATAAAAGTGAAAATATTTTTTTACCATCGTGTCTAGAATTTCTTCTAATTGCCAAAAAAAAAAAAAACCCCCCGGAAAATATTTACATACCAAAATATCAAGAATTTATTTTTCTCAAAAATGTGAAAAATTTGGAAAGTTGAAAAATATTTTTTCGGGAAAATTTTGCCTATCAAACACTACAAAAGTTGAATTTTTCATTTTCCATGAAAAATTCTGCATATCAAACGAAGCCTAAGTTTCAAAAAGCATGCGAATGTTTGGTCGCTGTCCCGTGAATTTGTAAATATGCAAGTCAACTAATTGAAGTCGATGCTTAATTATTTTTTCATTATTTACACTAAGAATTAATTAAAATATTTCCTTTTTGTCCCCCAATCATTGGATTTTATTAATTCAATCTAAATTCAGACCTATATATATCATCGAAAACCAACCTTTAGTGAATGGTAAAGTGTAAGCGAAACAGAAAATGGGTTAAAACTTTATCCAATATGATACGTTCGTGTTTGTTTGAGCTAAAAAATTAAATTAAAAATCGAGTCAAAGTGACCGTTTAATTTTAACCACAGTCTTATGGGACCCGTAACTTTCAAACACACATTTCATCAATTCTACTGAAAAATTGATTTGCCGAATGAATTTTGTGTACTGAGTTAGGGTAGTAGATTGATATCATGGAACATGGCAATAAATTAAAATTCCAAAAGTTTCTGCATATCAATTTGGAACTGATTCTATAAGAAATACTTGCATAAATTGCTACTCAACGTATTATACCCTTAAATAAAAAGAAAAAGAAAATAGAAATGAAAAGTTCATCTGCTTCACCAAACTCAAAACCCCCACCACACCCATTTACATTAAATATTTTCTTATTGATTATTGATTAATTACATTATTAATAATAATACAAAATCTTGTTTTTGCTAAAAAGAATTACACGTCTTTGTATTTGCATTCTCGATTTCCTTATAATATTTTTTTCTCCAAGAATAGAAATAATACCAGATTCATTCTAGCCTGGCTGCAGATTTTTGTTCCACACTATATTGGTTGATTGTTTGGTAAGCATGGGATGAGATGGGATGGATGATGGATCCAATGCTTTGGGTTGGAGTACTAAAAAATAAATGTTTTTAGCAGCCGACGTCGATGTCTTGTACTAGCATAGAAGTTTGAGCAGAAATTATTTTATACACACGAATCATTGTCTGTCTTGAGAAACCATAAAAAAAGTATATTGCTCTGAGATGATTTCACGTGAAGCTTCACCCACATGTCCGTGAGCAAAAGAAGTTGATGAAAAAACTGTAGGAAAATTGTTTCAACTTCAAATACCGGATTTACAACTTGATACCAATTTTGATGAACAGAACAAAAACTGTATTTACAAATACAGTTAGCGCATACTATAATATAATGTAAAATATATATATTGCAGTAAATAATGAAAACAATTGCAGAATGACAATATGCAAAATCGAAAAACAGAATCTGTTAAAACTGTATAACACTTTTAACCCGAGGCCTGTGTCAAACACAGTTTCCTTAAAACAGATTCGCCCCCTCATCGTACGTGCTTGAGGATTGATATGACGTCTGCTTCCCAGGATACAACGGTAGAACCAGTAGTTTCTGAGCACAACAGAGACTACTCTGGCGAACTGACTATGTGCCTGAATTATATCACCACCGGACTCGAACAAAACCGGGAAAAAAAAAAATGCAAAAACGGAGACTGTATGTAGGAGAAACAGGAACTGCAGGCAGATGAATATGCAGATGAATTCGTGTACTGCAGACTGAAAAACGAGATGACTATATAGACAACTATAGAATAATTGCTCAATAACTTCATAGCAATTAACATGGGAGTTTCAACAGTTTTGGAAAACCAAAAGTCTATTGAAAAAATTAAAAAATGTAGCAAAACGTGGACACTCCTAAGGGGCCAATTTTGCTCCTTTCGGTCCGACATTCGTGTACGCAGGTCGCGCTCGCACACAAGTTCAAGGTCTGAAGCCAATTTCGGTCCAAGATTTGCACCCCCCCTGCGCGCGCACGTGGAGAGAGCATCTATGCTACACATGATTACACCATTCTAAAGTGCAATCCTTTATAAAGTGGTTTTAATTTTCATCCACTTCCTATGTGGGACAAAGCTTAAATTTTTGCTTTCCCACCAACATAAACTCCTTTCACATGGCATACTTTGAGCTTCAATTTCTCATTCACCCGAGCATCATTTTTGACAAGTAAGTATATGATTTCGATGTACTCACGGAGGAGAACACAAATCAACTTTCATCTTTCAAAATAGCCAAGCGGGTCCCACTCAAAACTAGTGCCAAAGTCAGCCCATTTTCAGTTTTTTTTTCCAACAATCCCCCACATGAATGAAAATTGGGAGCGACACATGAATGTGACACATGAAGACTAGGTGATATAGTTCAACAGTTGAAACCTGCATAGGATAGGTAGGTGTTACCCCTTGAACCTTCCCTTGTGAAAGCATATTTACTTTACTAGCTGACCAGTAGACGCGATGTCCTTGAACTGTTCTGCCGTTTATGTAAACGATGATATACTCTACACATGATTCTTCCTAACACATTTTCGTTCTCATTATTATGTTCGTTTTGGCCATGAACATACGCCTGGTTCTGTGAGAGTTCACAAGAATTGCACCCCACACAATTCCCTTAGAAGCGGCCCCACTTCTCTCTCACATAGGTGATTTCTTATTACAAGTAATCCACGTTACTTGGCTCGAATTTTCGACGCATAATAATCATTAAAAGCCTATTGCTTATCCTTTATCTTTCGGGCATCACTGTGCATCATAGGAATGGACATGAGGTAATATCCCCCACAGTGATTTTATTAAGTCTTTACAATTAGGTTGTCCCTTTGAACTTAGATCTTGGGATCTCCAGTCAACTAGGTTGGGTTTTCCTTTGTATTAACTTATCCATTCAAGGGCTTAAGTCCCATTCCTCTCGATGATTTTTCAACTAACTCTCTATTTAACCCTTTGGTTAGCGGATCCGCAATGTTATCCTTTGATTTTACATAATCAACAGTGATAACTCCAGTTGAGAGTAATTGTCTAATGGTATTGTGTCTACGACGTATATGTCTAGACTTACCATTATACATGTTACTTTGTGCCCTTCCAATTGCTGATTGACTATCACAATATATGCAAATTGCTGGCACATGTTTTGACCATCTTGGAATATCCTCTAAGAAGTTGCGCAACCATTCAGCCTCTTCACCACTTTTATCTAAAGCTATAAACTCAGATTCCATAGTGGATCTGGCTATCACAGTTTGTTTAGAGGATTTCCAGGATATAGCTGCACCTGCCAATGTAAACACAAATCCACTCGTGGACTTTGAGTCTTTTATATCAGATATCCAATTTGCATCAGTATATCCTTCAATGACCGCTGGATATCTAGTATAGTGCAGTCCAAAATTACGTGTACATCTCAAGTACCTTAGTACTCTTACTATTCCTTTCCAGTGATCAGCTCCTGGATTACTCGTATATCTACTCAATTTACTCACTGTGTAGGCTATGTCTGGTCTTGTACAACTCATCAAGTACATCAAACTCCCAATAACTCTCGAGTACTCTACTTGATGTACACTTTCACCTTTATTTTTGGATAGATGTTGACTTGTATCTATCGGTGTTCTAGCCATTTCAGTATCATCCTTACTGAATTTTTCTAGAATTTTATCAACATAATGTGACTGGTTTAGAACAAGCCCATCTGATGTTCTTGAAATTTTGATTCCAAGTATAACATCAGCTAAACCCATATCCTTCATGTCAAACCTCGAATTTAACATGTCTTTAGTGTATTTAATCATCTTATTATCACTACCAACAATAAGCATATCGTCAACGTAAAGACATAAAATGACATAACCATTTCCAGTGTCTTTAACGTAAACACATTTGTCACACTCGTTGATTTTAAATCCACTCTCCATCATGACATTATCAAATTTTTCGTGCCATTGTTCAAATTTTTCGTGTCATTGTTTTGGTGCTTGTTTCAAGCCATATAACGACTTCACCAATTTATATAACGACTTCACCAATTTACAAACTTTCTTTTCTTGCCCTGGAGATGAAAACCCCTCGGGTTGTTCCATATAGATTTCTTCATCTAAATCTCCATTCAAGAATGCAGTCTTAACATCCATTTGATGTACTTCAAGATTTCGTAGAGCAGCAATCGCAAGTATCATCCTGATAGATGTTATTCTCGTTACTGGAGAATATGTATCAAAGTAATCAAGGCCTTCTCGTTGTATATAACCTTTTATTACCAATCTAGCCTTATACTTTTCAATAGATCCATCTGCTTTCATTTTACGTTTGAAAATCCATCTATAGCCTAGTGGTTTACTTCCAGGAGGAAGATCCACTAGCTCCCATGTATGATTTTGCAAAATGGAATCTATTTCACTTTGAATGGCCTCTTTCCATTGAGGTCCTTCTGATGAATTCACAGCTTCTTGATAGCTTTGAGGTTCACTTTCTAGCATATAGGTCAAAAAATCTGGACCATAAGATTTTTCTGTCCTTTCCCTTTTGCTACGTCTTGGTTCAACCTCAACCTCATCTTCTAATTCTTGGTCCGGACTATTTTCAGTTATAGTCTCATATGTCCGTTTAGAAGAGCTTGCCTCTTCTTTGGACTTGCATGGAAATACATGTTCAAAGAAGGAAGCATTTCTCGATTCCATTATCGTGTTTTTGTGTATATCCGGAATTTTAGATTCATACACAAGAAACCGATAAGCACTACTATTTTGAGCATATCCAATGAAGATACAATCTACATTTTTCGGTCCTATCTTCACCCTCTTTGGTGTTGGGACAGCCACTTTAGCAAGACACCCCCACACTCGTAAGTATTTATAGGAAGATTTTCTTCCTTTCCATAACTCATAAGGGGTCTTCTCCATTTTCTTTCGGGGCACCTTATTTAAAAGGTAATTTGCTGATAACACAGCCTCTCCCCACATGTTCTGAGGTAACCCAGAACTTACCAACATCGCATTCATCATTTCTTTTAAGGTGCGATTTTTCCTTTCAGCAACACCATTTTGTTGCGGGGAATAAGGTGCGGTGGTTTCATGTATGATTCCATGTTGTGCACATAATTCAGCGAATGGTGCTTCATACTCACCACCTCGATCGCTTCTTATCACCTTAATTTTCTTGTTAAGTTGGTTCTCAACTTCATTCTTGTAGAGAATGAATTTCTCTATCGCTTCATCCTTACTTTTTAGCAAGTACACATAGCAATATTTTGTGCTATCGTCGATAAAAGTAATGAAATACTTGTTGCCACCTCTTGTTTGTACAAATTTTAAATCACATATATTACTGTGAATTAAATAAAGTGGTTTTGTATTCCGTTCAATTGATTTAAATGATGACCTTGTCAATTTTGCTCAACACAAGTTTCGCACTTATGTTTGGAATCAATATAGAACGCGGGTATACAATTCAAGTTAACTAGTCTACGTAAAGAATCATAGTTAACATGTCCTAGTCTACCATGCCACACATTGGAAGACTCAAGCAAGTAAGCAGAAGAATTCACTTTATTCATTTTTGGTTTAACAACCATTACATTCAACTTAAACATACCATCGGAAA
This sequence comes from Fraxinus excelsior, assembly GCA_019097785.1. Classification (NCBI taxonomy): domain Eukaryota; kingdom Viridiplantae; phylum Streptophyta; class Magnoliopsida; order Lamiales; family Oleaceae; genus Fraxinus; species Fraxinus excelsior. Next base: position 20,618,904 of record CM032632.1, read on the forward strand.
CATAGCCTTTTCCGACAAACATTCCACTCTTAGACAAAATAACTTTGTCCGACTCAAATATAATACGAAAACCATGCTTATTTAAAAGCGACCCGGACACAAGGTTCTTGCGAATTTCAGGCACATACAACACATTGTTAAGAGTTAGCTCTTTCCCCGAAGTCATCTTCAGAACCACTTTGCCTTGTCCCTTGATTTCAGAAGTTGCTGAATTTCCCATGAACAACTTCTCTCCATTTTCAATTGCTTCGAAAGCAGCAAACAGTTCTTTATCAGAACACACATGTCTCGTAGCTCCGGTGTCAATCCACAATTCTTTTGGGTTAGAGCCCACCATGTTCACTTCAGAAACGACGGCTGCTAGATTCATCTCCGCCACATCATGCGCCATGTAGTCAACCACATTTGCTTCTTTCTTCTTCTTTGGCAATCTGCACTCCGAAGACTTGTGACCCACTTTGTCATAATTGAAGCATTTTCCTTGAAACTTCCTTTTAGAGGTTCCACCTTTAGGTCCTAGCTTGGTCCCTTTACCATTGAATGACCCAGCCTTACTTTTGTAGGTCTTACTGCTTTGACCATGCTCCACAACATTGGCTTTAGCAACACTAGGATTGAACAACTTCTTCTCGGAACTCTTGTTGTCTTCTTCAATTCGAAGTCTAACAATCAGTTCTTCGACGTTCATTTCCTTTCGTTTGTGCTTTAGGTAATTCTTGAAATCTTTCCATGTGGGGGGCAATTTTCCAATAATTGCAGCCACTTGGAAAGTCTCACTCAACACCATCCCTTCAGCATGAATTTCGTGAAGAATTACTTGGAGTTCTTGCACTTGACTGATTATAGTTTTGGAGTCCACCATTTTATAATCTAAGAATTTGCTGACAATGAACTTTTTAGCCCCGGCATCTTCAGTTTTATATTTACGGTCCAAAGACTCCCACAACTCTTTAGCAGTTTTCATAGTGCTATACACGTTGTATAGCGAATCTGCTAAACTGTTCATAATGTAATTTCGGCATAGAAAATCCGAATGGTTCCAAGCATCAAATGCACTGATCGCTTGAACATCTCCTTCACCCTCATTGAGTTTTGGAGCAGTTTCAGTCAAGAACCTCGCAAGATTCAAGGTGGTCAAATAAAATAGCATTTTCTGCTGCCACCTTTTGAAATTCAAGCCATTGAATTTCTCCGGTTTTTCATTATGATTAACCGGAACAGTAGCCATAGGTTGGCTCACAACATGACTTGGCAATCTAGCCACAGTCTGAGCCATACCAGAACTAGAGCCCACAGCCTGCTTTCCAGTAGCCACAGTTTGGGTCACATCCATGTTAGTTTGTTCGGTTGCCATTTCTGAAAATGTAACAAAAATATTAGTTTTCAATAAACTAATATTAATCCAATAAACCAAATGAAACAATAACCAATCTGTTTTAAGCTTGTAGGAAAATTGTTTCAACTTCAAATACCGGATTTACAACTAGATACCAATTTTGATGAACAGAACAAAAACTGTATTTACAAATACAGTTAGCGCATACTATAATATAATGTAAAATATATATATTGCAGTAAATAATGAAAACAATTGCAGAATGACAATATGCAAAATCGGAAAACAGAATCTGTTAAAACTGTATAACACTTTTAACCCGAGGCCTGTGTCAAACACAGTTTCCTTAAAACAGATTCGCCCCCTCACCGTACGTGCTTGAGGATTGATATGAACGTCTGCTTCCGAGGATACAACGGTAGAACCAGTAGTTTCTGAGCACAACAGAGACTACTCTGGCGAACTGACTATGTGCCTGAATTATATCACCACCGGACACAAACAAAACCGGGAAAAAAAAAATGCAAAAACGGAGACCGTATGTAGGAGAAACAGGAACTGCAGGCAGATGAATATGCAGATGAATTCGTGTACTGCAGACTGAAAAACGAGATGACTATATAGACAACTATAGAATAATTGCTCAATAACTTCATAGCAATTAACATGGGAGTTTCAACAGTTTTGGAAAACCAAAAGTCTATTGAAAAAATTAAAAAATGTAGCAAAACGTGGACACTCCTAAGGGGCCAATTTTGCTCCTTTCGGTCCGACATTCGTGTACGCAGGTCGCGCTCGCACACAAGTTCAAGGTCTGAAGCCAATTTCGGTCCAAGATTTGCACCCCCCCT